>JAXGFM010000018.1:1200000-1800000 GCA_039880935.1 Streptanthus diversifolius | reverse complement strand
AGAATAGAATAGAATATAAATATAATAGAATAGAATAAAATAGAAATAAAATAGAATAGAATAGAATATAAATATAATAGAATAGAATAGAATAGAAATATAATAGAATAAAATAGAAATAGAATAGAATAGAATAGAAATAGAATAGAAATAGAAATAGAATAGAAATAGAATAAAATAGAATAGAAATAGAATAGAATAGAATAGAAATAGAATAGAAATAGAAATAGAAATAGAATAGAATAGAAATAGAATAGAATATAATAGAATATAAATAGAATATAATAGAATTGAAACAGAATAGAAATAAATAGAATAGAAATAGAATAGAAATAAATAGAATAGAATAGAAATAAATACAATAGAATATAAATAAATAGAAATAGAAATAGAATAGAAATAGAAATGGAATAGAAATAGAAATAGAAATAGAAATAGAAATAGAAATAGAAATAGAAATAGAAATAGAAATAAAAATAGAAATAGAAATAGAAATAGAAATAGAAATAGAAATAGAAATAGAATAGAATAGAATAGAATATAATATAATATAATAAAATAGAATAGAAATAGAAATAGGAATAGGAATAGAAATAGAAATAGAAATAGAAATAGAAATAGAATATAATAGAAATAGAATAGAATATAATAGAAATAAAATAGAATAGACTATAATAGAATAGAATAAAATAGAATAGAATAGAATAAAATAGAATAAAATAGAATATAACAAAACATAATAGAACAAAATAGAATAAAACAAAATAGAATATAATAGAATAGAACATAACAGAATAGAACAGAACAGAACAGTATAGAATAAAATAGAACAAAATAGAATAGAATAGAACAGAACATAATATAACAGAACAGAACAGAACAGAACAGAACTCCAACTCATTTTCAGAAATTCTATACTACCTAAAGACTAAGTTATAATCTGAATCATATTTTTTCTCAAAAATTTAGAATCTTGGTTTAGATTGGACACTACCATCTTTTTCATTGTACACTACCACCGTTGTTGCTTCAACACCACCACCATCGAACCATATTTTGTATAAAAATATGATCGGATCATAAGTGTTCTGACATTATTCAACTCTTTTTACTCTTACATTATTTTGGTACTCTATGTTTTATTTTATTTTTCTTCCCAAACCTTGAGAAGAATAGATGTGATGATACAGTATAAATGTTATTCGTTGCCTCTGTACATGTATACCTGTCTAGTGCGTAAAGAAGGGAATATGTTTATATAATTATTGGATAATGAGATATAGTTCCATCTTTATCACTTATATGACAGTGGATACAAACAACATAACATTAGTTACCTTAAGACACACCAGATAATATGGCTTGTACTTTCTTATTTTATTTGTTTAATTTTAACTTCTCTTTATTATTCGACGCATAACATCTTTAACCCACACACACTTAAAACCTACATTGACTAATAGTGTCTTCAACATTTGAGGTTGGTTCCAGGAGTGACCCCAAGCTTCTGGCAGAAATCCAAGTAATGGTTAACCCTGCTCTGCACCGCGGCTGGACGCCCACCGTCACACTCACCGCCGTTGATCCTCCTCGTGGTGGCTCCAAACCCTTTGCTCAAAACCGGACGCACGTTCTTGTTCCAGAACCACATGGCACATTTGAAAGCCACGGTTGGGCTACGAGCCACCATATCTGGATCCTTCAAGAGAGGAAGTCCAAGGAACTTTCCGGCTGCACCGTAGTTGTAGTTCCACGTGATTTGGATCGGACCACGACCGTAGTAGTTCTTGCCCGGTTGACAAGGGTACGTTGTGCTCGGTGAGCAGTACCTTCCTCTAGCTATTTCTTCTTTGTAGCAAAAACCTTTACATAACCAAATAAAGACATTTTTATTTCAAAACATGAAATGGATGCCCCAATTAATAAAATAATGTAACCACAAAAAAATTATCGAATTTGTTTTGCAATAAAGCTAGGAAATCCTTATATTCTATGAGGACGATTCCGGTCAATATACATTTCTTCAACTATCGAAATTAATAACTAATACAAACGGATAAGCAAAGGTATTTACATATATTTGCGTAAAATTTTGTTATTTTTAAATATTACTTTCAAATAGATGATAACTTATAACTATATATTATTTAATTTCAAGACCAGAAAACAAACGTAACTATAAATTATTAATATATTATTTTCCGATGAAAAAAATGATAGAGTAAACGGTGAACGTACTTCCAGATTCGTGAGAGAACTGAGCCAACATGGCTGCAATCTCACGCTTAGCGATGGTTCCTTTGTAGGCTGCAAACGATTGAGCGGCCGAGATGAACGCCTGGCGAGTGTAGAATCCTTTCGCTGGGCAACCACTTCCGACTTTACTCATGATGCTGTTGAAGAATGCTGGTGTGACAACGCTCGCTATGGTACCACGAGGACCAGCGTTTAGACCGCCGTTACCGCTGGGAGTCGGAGTAGGTTTAGGTTTTGATTTGCAAGGTCCACTCTGGCATCCCGTGCCGCAGTAGGCGTTTGTGGTGCCACAATATCCCCACCTGCTGCAACACATGTTGCCTTTACATCCTGTTTTGTCGCAGTTTTGCGAAAAGGATGTTTCTGCCAGGATGGTCAAGGTGAAGAGGAAAATGATGAGAGCTTTTTGGGTCGCCATTTTTTAATATTTTTTTGGATGGAGTACTGTTTTGGAGGGTGAGTTGTGTGAAGAAATGAGGAGGGTTTGGGGACGTATTTATAGGTTAAAATTGGCGATATTGAATTATGTTTGGTCAAGTTTAAATATGTTTTATAAATAAGTCATGACCCATTCCTTTTCTTGTAGTTGTGATTAAGGATAAATACTATGATCATCTGAATATGGACTTGGTCATAACGTTTAATTATATAGCTGAATTAGACTAAGAGACGAAAACGAATTTAATATAATTGTTCTCAAGATAATCTTGTTTATAAATAACAAGTCTGAGATTGGGTCGGTTTAAGTACACCAACATCCTATACACTTTGAAAAAATATATTATGTATCTCGATGTCTAATCAAGAACAAAGAACATAGTAAATATGTGCATTCGTATATGCAGCTAACTGATCCATTGTCAAATCATTCAGATGAAAAGAACTAGAAATTTTACATCGTAAGTCATTAACATAAAAAAATCAAAATTATGTATATAAGGTTGCTTAAAGATGTTATTATCACATAATAATGTATGTGTGTGTAATATGTTTATGCAGGTTCTACGATCGCTTGAGAGCTCCGCATACGAACCTTTTTGTTATCTTCTGTTAATATTAAAAACTAAAAACTGTACAAAGGGAATTCTTTTATGGTAACAAAATCAAAAGTAAGAGCAACAAGGGATGATTTTACCAAATTTATAGCAGCAACCATGTTTTGGGGTATGATTTAGCCGTAGGGTTCATGTCGTGTTATCTTTATATATTAATCATCTTTAATACATATGATGTTATCTAATAAGATATATTTTTTGTAAAAGACTTTTTCTTTGACGAGTAGATCATAGCCAATAGCCAAATTAGAGTAAAAGGTTTATAAGATATGCTGGTCAACCGAATATTAAGAATTCGCCAAATATTTATAAAACAGTTAAAGTTTAACTATAAATTTTTTGAAAACCATTATTTAACAGAGAATATCAAAACATCGAAATAAACTTGTGATTGGTTGCGGGGATATTGTTCAATTCGACATGATTATATTATCTTTTAAAACATGATAGATGATTAGATGAATATGTTATATGGTTGCTGACTTACGGTGTACGTATAAAATCAAGGTATGTGATACGATTGTTTGTCAAACCTATGTAACCCAAAGGTACATGAATCCGTATTGTGTTATAAATATATCTGCATATTAGAGGCGAATATGCCATTAGAATATAAGCACGTACATTTAAATTATTACATAGGTTCTTACTTTCAAGGACTTTTCGATGGTTTGGAAATGAGAATGTTAACGTTTCTCACACAATTATAATATTAGTTAACATTCCAAATCAATTAATAATAGTATAATAATTAATAAATCGTTGTGTTGACTAACTATCGAGTCACGACAATAAGGAGGTTTACTTCAACGCTAATTCAGGGTCCTTAGAATGCGCCGACGTGGCCCTATCCATTAAAAGTCAACTCAAGCATGTCACATGCTCACATGAAAGAACTCTTCTTCTTTTTTTCCTGGTCAAAATGTAAGAACTTATTACTATTTCTTTTTGACAGCCATGTGCTTTTTCTTCTCTAACAAAGAAAAGTTTCAGTCTTTTGATTCGTAATTTTAAAACTTAAAGTATAATATTTACGTTGATTCCACGTTACACAAATCAGATAGATATTTATAATCGCCATAGTATTATACTCAAATTCGGATTTGATCTCGAGTGATCTTAATTAGTTTTCTCTTAGCAAAAAAAAAAGAATAAAAAGATGAACAAGTTTAAAGAATAAGGAAAATCTCCATATTATTATAAAAATATTGAGAAGTTACTAGTTTGAGTGAGAAGTTCTGAACTATAAACTGAAGGACAAGAACTTATGCAACAAATCAGACACAGAAACATAGATAACAAGCGAGAAAAACGATAATGAGAGTATGAAAGGTTTCAGGAAAAAAATTAGGGTTTCTCATCCTAAGAATTTTACGGAGATTCTTGTAAAGAGTTAAATGTGTGATTGCAAAACAATTATGTGTTTTGTAGCGAAACGTGAGCATATATATGTTCAATTAGACGTGTAACATATGTCAACTAAATCATTTTTATAAAGTGTAAAGAAAAAATATCAATAACCATCAAACTGAAACAAGGTTTTTGGAACAAGAAACAGGCAAATTAAGTTATATTATCGGACAAAAGCTAGTTCGCGCAATCTTTACAAAAAAATGATTTTTTTTTCTTTTTGCCAGAATTTCAAATAAAATACTGGGAAGAATTTACGTGGATATGATATGACTTGAGAATGTTGCTCAAAGAGAGGATGATTGAACATACATGTTAATACTAGTTCCAGGAGTGATCCCAAACATCCTACAGAACTCTAAATAGCGGTCAACTCTGCTTTTCACCGCTGCAGGACGTCGACAGTTGCATTCGCCACCGTTGATCTTCCTCGTGGTGACTCCAAAGCCTTAGTCTAAGACCGGACGAACATTTTGGTTCCAGAACCACATGGCACACTTAAAGGCCACTTCAGGGCTACGAGCCGTACCATATCTGGATGAGACAAAAGACGGAGTCCAAGGAACTTTCCGGCTGCACCGTAGTTGTAGTTCCATGTGATTTGGATCGGACCGCGACCGTAGTAGTCCTTTCCCGGTTGACAAGGGTAGACTGTGCTAGCTTGGCAGTACTTTCCTCTCGCTATTTCTTCTTTGTAACAAAATCTTTTACAAAAGATCCGGTTTTATTTTATTTTTCTAAGTTGAATTAGACGTCCCAAATAATTCATTAAATAAATAATATATGCCAACAATATGAAAACTAAGAAAACATTTTTTTATAAAAAATGTATCATTTGTTCACCCATGAAATTTCATAAACATTATTTATTGAGTTTCTGCTAAAAAGACGTTTTTTTCTCAAAATCTGCAAAAGTAAATTTAAATTGAACGGAGTTGTAAAAATGAATATACGCACAAGTAAATGCTTTTGAAACTTTCTATAAATTGAGAACATATGTTAGTATAAAATCAAGATTATATTAAACGGAAAACATCGATAATGCAATTGCAAGCAGGCAAGTATCGGTATTAAACCGACTTATCAATTTAACCGGTTTGGTCTACCAACCCACTGTGTAGAAAGGCTAGAAAACTAGAAGTCTAGAACCATCAAGAGGCTCAAGTAAAACGACACCGTAAAGGGCCTCTTTCAGGATAGATAAAATGTAGGGATCGCAAAGGGGGAAAATCGAATCCTTTTTCCCGAAGGAAAAAAATAGGGTTTCGAATTCTAGGTCCCGTCAAGGCTTCTACAAGGTACGATTATCGTTTCTGACTCTCCTTTTGCAATAGTATTCCAGTTTCTAGCGAGCTTCTCATTGTTCTTACCCTTTTAATCGCCGAACCAGCCCCGTTCTATTCTATCGCCTAGGAGTTCCTGATTTCTGGTAACTACTATTGCGATAGAACTATTCCGTAGAATCGCTAGATTCCTTTTTGATCTCTCAATTTGGATTTGGATAGCGTCTCCTGATAATGCTCAAAATTCTGATCATGCCCAGTAGAGCATTTTCTTAGGTTAATATTGATTTATAATTAGTTGTATTCGTTGATTTTTGCAGTTAACATCCGAAAGTTAATGCACTAAGAGAAGAATTGGGAAAAAGATGAGCTTTACTCAGGCTAATTGTTTTCGACCATCCTACTCTCCTGCAAGCATAACTCGACCGAAGTGTGTCTCCAGCGTACCTATTAGGTCGTCATTACGGTTTAATTACTGCCCGCGTGCTTCATTTACTAACCGAGCAACTGCTTCAGTGTCTACTCAGTTTTCGCCTCTGTTAAATCACCGACGTTGTGCACCTACTGGGAAACGGAAGCAAAGTTCTGCTGTGTGCTTATTTGGTGGGAAGGATAAGTCCAACGGTAGTGACGAGGTCAGATGCTTTTCCTCAGTCTAAAAAGTTCTGTTCTTCTGTGTGTGAATGGTTTTACTTTGTAACTGGAGAATGGTTTCTTTTGTGTATGTTTCCTAGGACTTAGTGGTAGATCTTTCCTTTTCCGTTTTCATGTATTTTCATTCCCAATGATTTGTTGTAATGATTTTTGTCATAAGATATCACCATGGAAAGCAATAGAGAAAGCTATGGGGAAGAAATCTGTTGAAGATATGTTGCGGGAGCAGATACAAAAGAAAGACTTTTATGATACTGACAGCGGCGGCAACATTCCTCCACGTGGAGGAGGAGGCAGTGGTGGAAACGGTGAAGAGCGTTCGGAAGGATCAGGAGGAGAAGACGGTGGTCTCGCTGGGATTGCAGATGAAACCCTGCAAGTGGTTTTAGCAACCTTGGGCTTCATCTTTTTGGTAAAGACACTACTTTCAGTAACATTTTGAAACTTCGAATATCGTATCTTGCTTTGATCGAGTGTTCTTTTTTCGCAGTACACCTACATTATTAATGGGGAGGAATTGGTCAAGCTTGCAAGGGATTACTTTAGGTTTCTTATGGGAAAACCTAAGACTCTTCGATTGACCCGAGCCTTGGATGGTTGGAATGGATTCATGGAGAAGATGTCGAAGCAAAAAGTGTACGATGAGTACTGGCTTGAAAAGGCGATTATCAACACGCCGACCTGGTATGACAGCCCCGAGAAGTACAAACAAGTCCTGAAGGCTTATGTGGACTCAAATTCTGATGAACATTATGATTAAATCCGTGGCAATTTCACCTTTGTTACCCAACATTATGAGATATCTTACTAGAGTTAAAAACATGTAAAGTCATGATCATAATTGTGGTTTTTCTTAGGTTCAGCTTTGAAACCAATTATCGTGTTCTTGAATTTAGTCAATGTTCGCGCTTAGATTATTATACAATATCATTATTTTTTCTTGACAAAAAAAAAACAATATCATTACTTTTTCAAGATGGTAAACTAAAACGAAAGGCAAAATCTATATAATGACAAAATCTCTGAAATCTTTTCAATCCAATATCTTTCAAAATTCAATTTCTAAGCAATAATTGCAAACCAATGAAAACACAAAAGTAGGAATCAAAGTTTCTTGGGTTTAGTAGTGGTTGAACTGCCTTCTTTCTTCTCTGCCTCTGTGGATTTCTTCCGGTCCTTCCTCTCCCTCTTCTTCAAAGCAGTCATGTGGGCCTTAAGAATGGTGGCATATGATGCTTGAAACCTCTGGTGATCCTTAGCCCCAACCTTAAGCAAAAAAAGCATTGCAACGAGTTAGCTTCAGTATAAACTTAAAGATATTAGTATACATTCTCCAGAGAGAGTAAGACAGACAATCTTTTGAGTAATGGATATGATGGTCTACTCATGCATTGTTAAACGTTTGGAAAAAACAAGGTTCTAGAATGTAATCTTGAGATCATGTGTAGAACATACTGAAGTAGAAATCGTTTTCTTTGCATCAGTTGCTCGAATAAGGCATCTGTACTCTATGGATTCTCCACTTGAGCTCAGTTTCCTCTTCTGCAGCTTAGACTTCAGAGACGCTGACACAAGTGATATAAATCATATAAGATATCTTCCAAAAGATAATTCGACTATAAGCATAGATAACAAAAGTGGAGGAAGGTCCAGATGAGATTTTTAAGTAAACACTAAACAGCCAAACTTACATCTTTTCAAAGTTACCCACACAGAACCCTTCTCTTTGGTTTTCTCGAACATGCTCGTGAGTTCATTGAGGAATGGGTCCAACTGTAGTAAAACCTGAAAAAAAAAAACAAGATGCCATCAAAAAGAGCAAGATCAGCCAGAACCAAAGCAAATGCAAGTGGGAAAAATAGGTTTGTCCTCCATCAATCATAGAATCCTATAGTCTAGTGTCACACCAAACGAAGAGTACACAAATTTCACAATAGTCTTAACAACATTAGCTAAAAGCGCAATACACACTGATTTACGATTCTTCAACTTCTGTAAAATATCATATAGCTACGATAATCCTGGGATGGATCGAAGATTACCATTGTTAAAACCTCAGATGGATACTTTCTGCAGGGCCTCAAGCACTGAAAAGACTTCTTATCTCTCGGATCGCTGAAAAAAAAAAACAGAATCATAATGCAAACGAAGGGAAAAGTAAGATCTGATGGAAATTGACTTTGCCGATATCAATCGAATACGCAACTTGAAATATAAGCACAACTAAAACAATTGCTCGAAACCATTCGGTTTCTGATCAATTCGACGCTAAGAAAAAGATAAAATTTCCGATTAATAAAACCCTAGATCATCAAAGATGCTGAACAAATCTACACGAAAATAAACAGCACATTTGCAGGAGAGCATAAATTCAATTTACAAATAATTTGGAGGCGGACCATCAGATTGAGCTACCACGTTCCATTAACTGAAAACCTACAAGACGTAAGAATCAAAATTCACGAGAGAAAAACAAAAATTAACTGACCAGAGACTAGAGAATCAGATGATCTGCTCCCGAAACCCACCTGCGGGAGGAAATTTATTCGGTAAAAGGAGGTCGCTGAAAATAAAAGACGACTTATAGAACGCACCGATTAAACCCTTTGGGCTTTATATCCAAACTAATGGGCCTTTGTAAGCCCAACATTTGTAAAACCCTTGCAAGGTTTAATCGGTGCGTTCTCTCTCTCTCTCTCTCTCTCTCTCTCTCTCTCTCTCTCAGCTTCTTCGATTTTCTCTCAGCTAAAAGCTGCGTCGATTTGATATTGTGACGTAGAAAACCCTAATTTATTGGATGTTCAGTCGCACAATTTGCACAACCTCAGAACCAACTCAACAACACAACAATGAGGAAAAAAGGAGAGAGTCAGAAGAGAGGTAGCAAAAGCACGAAGACCCGCAAAGAAATCGACGAAAACGAATTATGTTTTTATGTTGATTATGAAAAGGAAAAAATTATGTTTTTTTTTCTAACTCTTTTTCTAGTAACATAACAATAGAATAAGAAAAGTAAATAACAATATTATTTGTTCCGGCGACTAAGTAGAAAAAGAAAAAGTAATTTGGATTGAAAAAGGTAAAATCTACAATTAAAACTTGTTTCATTTGATCCAATAAATAATCTAAGATATTACGAGTTTAGATGTGTTATAAAAATTTAAGATATTACGACAATTTGTGTTGTTAAAAGTTAATAATAACAAATAAACTTTTGTGAAATCTGGCAAATAAAGAAGCACTGTAGTTTCTTTTGATAAATGCAGTTATATATATATGATGTATAAAAAATAGTAGACATAATTACTTAATTATTCCGGTTTCATACAATATCTAAATATTTCGTAAAATATTTATAGCTGTTAGCATAAAATATAGAAGTCTTAAATTTGATATTTATGTTTTACAGAAAGGCTTTATATAAGCAACCAGAAAAAATGATTTGGTAAAATGTGATTGCAAGATGAGGACGACATGTGTTGCTGAAAAATAATGAAAGTTACTTTTGTAAAGTTTGGAAAAGAAGTTATGTTTACAATCAGTAGTTACCTAAAATTGATATATTATTTATATATATAAGAGAGAGCTTAAAGCCAGTGTATATGGCAGAGCAGGGCTATAGAAGAGTTTTCAGAAGTCAAACAAAAAAATCAAATATGCCTAGAGCACAAATATGTCTTTGTTTACTCATGTTTTTATATCTTTCTTCGGGTAATCTTTTCACAACTAATTGTATAATATAATTGACCGATTTTACGTTACCTATATGGCAAATAGATCATTTGAAAGATTTAATTTTATTATTATATTTTTTTTTTACAGAAGAAAAAGTCATGAGAGTAAACGCACAGGTACGTGTTTAATAAGATGACTCCAAAAATAGACTTTAAAAATGTAAACAAAAACCAATTTCTTTTATTACATTTGAAAGAATGTGCTCTTTGTTGCAGAGCCAGGGAGATTGGTGTATAGCGAACCCTGTCACGAGTAACGAACAATTATTAAAAAACATAGATTTTGCATGTTCTAAAATCGATTGTCGAATTTTAATGGAAGGAGGTCCATGTTTTTGTCCTAATAATCCCATGAGTCACGCTTCTGTCGCCATGAATCTTTATTATCAAGCTCAAGGAAGACATTATTGGAATTGCAATTTCGATGGCTCTGGTCTCATTACCGTAATTGATCCTAGTGAGTTTCTAATTTTTCTTTGCCTCTCTAAACAATTTTGTAACTCTTCTCTGTCAAATCTTGAATCCTCATTTTTATTCTATTTTTCTCTTTTTTTTTCAGGCTATGGGAGTTGCAAGTATCAGTATCGTAGGTAAAAGCATACATAGCTTTGTCTTGGTTACAAAAATTAAAATAAATAACAGAGAACTCTAGTTCTGGAATTTCATGGTTGATATTTGATTTATCATCTGCTACAATGTTTGAGTTTTCTATTATTCTCAACAATAAATAGTATATTCATTTTACAAGAACTGTTAAGCTTTATATAGTTTTACCTTAAAATTTAATTGGTAATCAATTGATTGGTATATATTATTTTAAATTTACTCAATATCTCACCTTATTTTTTATATGAGATATTATTTTTAACTTGTCTTCTCGAAATGATTATTCATGGTTATTCTAGTTATTTATCTTGTAAAAATATTACTCTAGAATTATTTTTAGGGTTGATTAGCGTAATTGATTTTGGATTGGACGATTTTTCGTTATATTGATGAGACCAATCATAAGTTTGTCAAATCGGTTTAAGTTAGCTAGGTAGCGTATATCCAGATTTTAAAATAATTTTAAGTTTTATAATGTTTAATTCAAAATCAATTATCAATGAATTGATACATATATTTTATATTTTAAAAGTCTGAGACATATATATATATATATGTATGTGTGTGTGAATTATTTCATCTTTGCCTAGACATATGTAAATTGTTATAGTTCGAGTTCCTTGCAAACAAAAACAAAAGCTAACCTGCACATACTTTTTCTACAGTTTAATAAAAGTTTAATTCTGTTTTTGCTCGATAATCCATATGACATAACAATCTGAGTATCGTTCTAACTTGTATACGAATGTATTAGCGTATACGAATTATGCCTATAGATCACAAAATATTGTTAGGTGCTTTACTGCTTTATCGATCGGGTTAGTGATCAGTTTTTATCTAAATGAACGTTTTGATTTACTCCACAAATACATTAATGTAATGATATAGGTAGGGTTAGTTAGGTCTTAATGCGGCAAAATTAATTATTAAATCACACACACGAGCAAATGTGGCAGCATACGAAGACAAGTTATAATGGGAAGGAATGTGAGAAGAAGACTTGTCTTGTCACTTAGTTACAATATTTTAATATTCTGGCTTGAATTAATTTATTTATTTATCTATTTTCTTATCAATTTATATTCCAAAATTATATCATGTTATTAACACTAAATAGTAAAACCATTTTTCGAGTTCTTAGTATATTTGTCCGTGGTGGAGAACGATATATTCGTTTCATATATCTCCAACCTTAGATCAAGAACTAAGTCGTATTTTGGGATCAATGTTCTCCTAAAATTAACTTGAAATAATACCACAATAGTACAATATCAACTGTTACAAAATATAAAATTGTAATATCTTTCTAACCAGAAAATGTAAAATCGAAAATATGTATGTGGTCAATTAAAAGATCTGAAATGATTAACTATAATAGAAATGGCAATAAAAATATTTATATCATGGTCTTTCAATTTATAAAGTAAACATTTCAACTACTAAAATACCATAAAACTATATGTTATAATAATGTTTTCACATGAAAAATATATATCTTTTTTGTATCAACTTTTTTATTTCATTTATAACACCATTCTTACAGAACATTTTTGAGAATAACTCTTACAAGGCACTAAATATATCTTGGAGCCTAAAAGAAACTTAAAATAGAAAGTATTGATGGGAACAGTGGCAATGTTCTTTCTCTTTTTCGTAAAATGTTCTACTTTGTTAGTTCTAAATGGTCAGGGATTGTAAAAGTTATACTAAATCCATCATCATATGAAGCGTTTCAAAAAGATCGATTTTACCTAAACATCTCCAAGACGATCGACCAGTGGTTGGTCGATGTCACGTGAACTAGCACTCGGTGAAAACTGCACTAGTGATCAAATGAATAAATGCAAGGAAGTGATAATAACGTACGAGATGAGTGCGCGTGTGATCATCATGAGACAAAAGAAAAAAAAAAGAATCAACCTCGTCTATGAAAATTTATTCAGATTCTGTCCTCATTTCGATACCAAACAAAAACTCATTATTTTTTATGTTTGATAGTTGCAAAATATCAAAAGCGACAGTACCACTGTCGTAATTATGATTTGTATATACACCTGATAAACAAATCAGAAACTCTCCACTAAACCTAATGCTTTGTTGTCCAATTATTATTATTATTTTTAAACTATATATACTCTTTTTGGCGGGGACAGGAACATATATACTTAAGAAACGATAATTATGGCATAGTTCTTCTTTGAGACATGCTTTTGCTTTCTTTTTATTCCTTCTTGATGATATTAGGAGGCTTTATCATCTTATCTTATGAAAATTTTTGTATAAAAAAACCACAAACTCATATTTGATATGTTTAGGCATATCGTTAATATTATATTTATGTTTCAAAAAGTTTAAACAGTTCATATCCTTTTATCATATTCCATATTAATAAGTTTTATCGTATTAAAAATTTATTAAAAATTAAATTGAATATATTTTATAATATATAATTTTAACTGATAAACTTATTATAACATAAATATTTATATTTTATTTTATAGATAATTTATACCACTTTAGCATAATCTATTTTTAATTTAAAAATAATAATTCATATAAGATATTAGTAAAAAGTTAAATTTAATCTTAAAATTTACAGTATATGATTTTAACTCATAAAATTATTTACAAACATAAATAGTTATATTTTATTTTTATAGATATTTTTACTCCCCATTTTAGCAGAATCTATTTTTACTTTAAAAAATAATTCATACCTTGTCTTAACAGCTAAAACATTTGTAAAAAATTAAATAGTTTCTGTTGTATTCGAGATTTTAACTGATAAATTCATTTACAAATTTAAATAGTTATATTTTAATTACCAAACGTTTTTTGTTTTCAATTAATTATATTTTTAAAACGATTAATCTCCATATAAAACACTATTAAGTTTTCTGGCATACACTATCAAATTGTTTATACTAGTCTCATACAATCCACCAGATTTTGTGTTACAGTTTGGTATCTAGGGATGAGTTTTTGAGTTTGTGGTTACAAAAAAGGTAGGCCAGTGATAAAGTGGCCAACTGTTTCTCTCTCTCTTCATGATGATAATCGAGCTGATAAAAAAAAACGAAAAGGTAGTAAGAGAAAATAGGAAAGAAAAAGTTTCAAATTCATTCCATACCAACTAGTCCCAGATCCAAAGTTGCAGACTTTTCAACAATTTCAAAGTAATTTAACCCACACACAAAAAAGCTTAGAAGACTAATACTTTTCTTAAATACCCATTATGAAAATACAATTAAATAGTCTGCTTTTTATGTGACAGCTGAGAGGAAGCAGAGGATAGACAAAGAGGAATAAAAAGGAAATTACCAGACAAGAGTTTTTCTTCTCTGGCTGCTTCTTTTGCCTCTCTTTCTCTCTTATTTTCTTTTGAGAAAATCTAGAAGAAGGGAAAGCTACCAAAAATATCAGACAAGGTGACTAGTTCGTGTTGCTTGTGAATTATACTGAGGAGAGGATTTTTTTAGTTCTGTTTAATTTAATATTCATTTTCACTTTCTGGTTTTCTGGGTTGTTTCAAAAGATCTGTCTTTTCTTGTTGTTGTTCTCTTCCTGTGTTTCTCCTTGATCTCTCTCCTCTTGTTGGGAGGCGAAACATGTTTTTTCGAGTAGAAAGAGAGATAAAGGAAGGGAAAGAGCTCACTTGTGAATTGTTGTATAAAATTCTATAAACAAAATTTTCAATTTAGAATTTTCTAATATCTGCATATTAAATTTCAGAGCCTTTACACTTGAAAATTGTTGTCTCTGTCTCTGTCTTCTGCATCAAACTAGCAAATTTAGAGATGATTTAGTCAGTTCACCTAATTTCAGAAGGAAGAAATAGTTGGCCTAAGATTTGTCAAAAAGTTAAAACTTCCTTTTCATGGAAGCTCAACAACTTAAAAACATATCTTTCTCTTTGGCAGTTTCTGTATCTGAATTCTTGGATCTTCTTTGCATTTCCTTCCTTTGTCCTTAATTGCTGTTTCATTTGAATCATGCAGGTAAGGCTTTTTGTTGTTGAAGCTGTTCTTCATCGTCGGTAATACAAAGCAATCATGCGAACTTGCGGCTTCTCGCAAAATCCTAGCCATCAATCTCAGTAAGAAACGTTTCTGATGAATATTGCAGTTAATCGAATACACAATTGTAGTGGTCTTAAAAATCTCCATGCATAGATCTAAAAAACTAGCATAAAGGTTCGTCCTTTGAGGTGTTTGAAAAAAAAAGAGGCTTTAACAAAGCTTGAGTTATGTTTTATTGTGACAGGTAAGGAAAGTAATGTTCGAGAAATGGGGAAAAAAGGAAGTTGGTTTTCTGTAATCAAAAGGGTTTTTACTCCACACTCCAAAGAGAAGCTAAGCAATGTAAGCTGGTTACTCCCAACAAGTGTTTACTGGATTTTGTTTTTCCTGCAAAAATGTTGGATTTAAAGAGTTTTTGATGGTGCTTGCTGATGAGATTACTTTGGCTCCTGGTGAGCAATTTTGGTTTCAGGAAGCAGAGAGAAAGAGTGGAAAAGAAAAGAGGAAGAAAGGCTTTGGGAAGCTAAAGCGTGGAGAGACCAATTCATTTCTTCCTATCTTCAGAGAGCCTAGTAGTATCGAAAAGATCTTGGGCGAAGCTGAGAGAGATCACAATCTTGTTTTCAGGCCTCCTACTCCTGATAGATCAAATCCACCCTCAGCTTCTCCTCCTCCTCCTCCTCTGAGGCCTGCTTCTCCTCGGGTTCCTTCTCCAAGACCAACTTCTCCAAGAGTTGCCTCACCACGAGCCGCTTCTCCAAAGCCTCCTCCTCCTAGGGCTGACCTTCCAAGATTGGACTCTCCAAGATCGCTTTCGCTGAAGCCCCATGATCGATCAAAGCCATCATCATCCTCTTCCAGTGCTCCTCCTCCTCCTCTGAAGCCTGCTTCGACTCGAGTTCCTTCTCAGAGAATTGCCCCTCCCATAGTTCCTTTTCCAAGACCAACTTCACCAAGAGTTGCATCCCCACAGGCCGACCCTCCAAAGCAGCCTACTCCAAGAGCAGATTCACTAAGATTGGAAACTCCAAGACCACCTTCGCCAAAACCTCCTTCCGGAAGAGAGGCTTCTCCAAGAGCAGACCCACAAAGGTTGGATACTCCAAGACCTCCTTCTCCAAGAGCAGACCCACCAAGGTTGGATACTCCAAGACCTCCTTCGCCAAAGCCTCCTCCAAGAGCAGAACCATCAAGCTTGGATGCTCCAAGACCCACTACGCCTAAGCCTCCGTCTCCCAGAGCGGTACTGCGACGGGAGATTGTTTCTAGACCAGAGCCAACTCTCTTGGTCCAACATGCTTCCGCAACGAAGATCCAAGCAGCTTTCAGAGGTTACACGGTACGTATACAAATTCTTGTTTCTGTTTAAATATTTTTCCCATTACACTAGCCTCCATATCCAAGACAAGAAAGTTGTTGATTTGGATGAAACAGGCAAGGAGGAGTTTCAGAGCTCTCAAAGGTCTAGTCAGGCTTCAAGGGGTGGTGAGAGGATACAGTGTGAAGCGGCAGACGGTAAATGCAATGAAGTTCATGCAGCAATTGGTCCGTGTTCAATCCCAGATTCAGTCACGCCGCATAAAAATGTTGGAAAACCAAGCGCAGGTTGAGAAAGACGAAGCAAAGTGGGCTGCATCCGAAGCTGGTAACGATAATTGGGACGACAGTGTGCTGACAAAAGGAGAAAGGGATGCGAGATCGCAGAGGAAAACTGATGCAATCATCAAGAGAGAACGATCCATGGCCTATGCATACTCTCACAAGGTAACAGTCAATCTTTCCTCATTTTTATCACAATGTTGATGCATCTATCTGGTTTTCACCAACATCTCTCTCTCTCTCTTTCTCTCTGTACAGTTGTGGAAAAACACTCCCAAGTATACTCAGGACGTTCGAACTTCAGGTGGGCTCCCTCTATGGTGGAACTGGGTGGATCGACAGCTCCCTCTTGCTAGTCCTGTACCGAGCCATAGCCAACCACTAAGAGATTACAGGCTAACACCAACAAGACTGAGCCCAAGCCCTCTGTCTCAGTCAAGCAACCAACACCATTTCAGGCTTGACAACAACTTCGACACTTCCACACCCAAGTCGTCGAGGTCTACACTTATCACTCCATCTAGACCCTTCCGCACAGGCACATCAAGATACTCTAGAGGAAGACTAAGAGGTCAAGATTCTCCTTTCAAGGATGATGATAGCCTCACAAGCTGCCCTCCATTCCCGAGCTACATGGCTCCAACGGTCTCTGCCAAGGCCAAAGTTAGACCAAACAGCAATCCAAAAGAGAGAGTGATAGGTACACCATCGGTCAGCAGCGAGAAGAGGAGAATGTCGTATCCCCCAGCGCAACAAGGTCAAGATATGTTTAGATGGAACAAAGGATCATTGATCATGAGCAACAGCAGCAGTCACAAAGGTCCTGGTTCACCTGGAGGTGTGGTTCTTGAGAAGCATAAGACACTTAAATCAGTAGGAAATTTGAGCATTGGTTCTACTGTCTCGATGCCAGCCACAGTTGGTAGGAAACCGTTTAACAAATATGTGTGATTTCTTTTGATGGAACATTTTTTTTTTATGTTACTTTTGCTTCATTTGTGGGTGGTGTTGATTTTGAGTGCTGCTGTAATCAGGATTATGAATTTACCGATGTAACATAATAAAAAGGAAAAACAGTGACAGAGGATTTGGTTTGAAGTAGAACTTTTGAAGGCATATGACCACGAGAGCTGGTAATGATATTAATGAAAAAGGTTTACACTTCAAGCTATTCGAAACCATTAATTGTCATTCAAGACCTAAATCGGTTGGGCAGAAACTAGAACAAAACAAAAGGTATCTTCAAGACTAGATTCAGATTCCGACTGCAAAAACAGGTATAGATTCGCTTAGAACAGAGATGTTCCCTTGCCCTTCTTGTCTCCACCGATCTCAAAATGCTTGTATCTCTGATGAAATATATGGACAAGATATTCAGACGTGAGAAGAGAAACATGGGAAGGGTAATGATCATCAGATGAATATAATTCAGGAAAAATCGTCTTACCTTGATCGAATGCTGAGACATATGCTCGCAGCTCTGGCATTGAAGCCTCAACACAATCTTCTTAGTTGTCTTAGCCTGTTTAGTGAAATTCAAGATTGATCAATGCGTGCAAATTGAAATAGAATAATCCAAAAATGTGATATTCCAAGTAAAAATCAATAACATGTTACCAATTACACAAATTGATGTTAAAAAATGTCACCTTTTTGTGGAAGACGGGCTTGGTCAACGTCGCCGGCTACGTGAATACTCGGATATTTTATCGGCGGTTGACGACAGCGAAACCATTCAACCAATGAGGGTTTGTATTTTCACTCTTTTTTTTTTTGTTAATTAGTTTACCTTTTTTGTCCTTCGAGTATTTTTAAATATTATGTTTGGCCCAAAACTTCGAAAATCTTATGTTTTTCTCCTCGGCGCGACGGCGCCATTGCCCTCTCCAGCGAGTTCCGAACCGAAGTAAACATGATGTCTTATATTTAAGTTAAGAATTGTCTCACTGATAAAAAAATATATTCATGCCAAGACTTTGATTCGGTAATGAACAGATGTCATAACAAAATAATACACTACTAAATTACAATTATATGTCTTTGAATTCAAATTTTAATCTTTAATATTATCTGCTAAAATTTGAGATCTGAGAAATCCAGATTTTTTAGAAGTAGTTTGTTTGACCAGTTGGCATGATCCATGAATGATTTGGACACCATTTTAATTAATTGATTTCAGACACTGATTCTGCAATTCTATAGCTCTGTTTAAAATATTGACAGGTCTTGTGACTAGGTCATATGTTCCGTGTACCAGAAGTCATCAGTCATTTTCGTTGCTTATCAAAGATATAAACAACAACACAAAATTAATAGTTTCATTCCCTTGAAAACCGCTCATTACGCTGATGTTCTCAATCAATCAGTGATCATGTCTCGTAAAATCGACTGGTTGATGGTTGTGGTGGTCATTACTCTGTTAGATATTGAAATCTCACTTGGCAGGCTGATTTTGGAGGGATCCACTGGGTTAATCAATGGTTTCACGACGCTGACGAACACCAATAAGCACGTCTATGGTCAAGCCTTCGATGACGAGCCATTCTCTTTCAAGAACTCTACCAACGGTAACGTGACTTCTTTCTCTTTCACATTCTTCTTTGCTATTGTCCCCGAGCATAGGAACAAAGGCTCTCACGGTATGGCTTTCGTGATCTCACCTACAAGAGGCATTTCGGGTGCTTTTGCTGATCAGTACCTTGGAATATTCAACGATACAAACAATGGAAAAAGCTCGAATCATGTAATCGCTTTGGAGCTCGATATACATAAAGATGATGAATTTGGTGACATTGATGATAACCATGTTGGTATCAACATTAATGGTATGAGATCTACCATATCTGCTCCTGCTGGTTATTATGATCAAAAGGGTCAGTTCAAAAACCTTTCCTTAATCAGTGGAAAACTACTCCGAGTCACGATTTTATATAGCCAGGAAGAAAAACAGCTTAATGTCACCTTATCATCACCAGAGGAGGCTTATTACCCGAAGCAGCCGCTACTATTGCTGAACCAAGATCTATCACCCTATTTATTGGAGAACATGTATCTCGGCTACACAGCTTCCACAGGGTCGATTGGAGCATTACATTACGTGTGGGCGTTCTATTCGTTTTACTCCGCTGTGGTTCCGAAACTGGATTTTGGTATACCGACCTTTCCTCCATATCCAAAGCCAGAGTCTCAGGCAAAGCGGACTGCTTTGGTAACCTGCTTGACATTGGCACTCTTTGTTGCACTTGCTGCATCAGCTTTGAGTCTCTTCTTCTATATTAGACATAAAAAAGTTAAGGAGGTGCTAGAAGAATGGGAGATTCAGTGTGGGCCACATAGGTTTGCTTATAAGGAACTCTTTAAGGCCACAATGGGTTTCAAAGACAAACAACTTCTAGGCAAAGGAGGGTTCGGTCAGGTCTTTAAGGGTACACTTCCAGGTTCCAATGCAGTGATTGCCGTTAAACGGATTTCTCATGATTCAAGACAAGGAATGCAAGAATTCTTGGCCGAGATATCGACAATTGGTCGGCTTAGACATCCGAACCTAGTCAGACTTCAGGGTTATTGCAGGTGTAAGGAGGAACTATACTTGGTTTATGACTTTATGCCCAATGGAAGCCTTGACAAGTACCTCTACCGCAGAGGCAGAGGGAATCAAGAGAAACTCTCTTGGGATCAACGTTTTAAGATCATTAAAGATGTTGCCTCTGCACTCTGCTATCTGCATCATGAGTGGGTACAAGTTGTAATTCATCGAGACATCAAGCCGGCAAATGTCTTGATTGACCACCAGATGAATGCAAGGCTCGGGGATTTCGGATTGGCTAAGATGTACGATCAGGGTTTTGATCCCCAGACATCTAGAGTAGCTGGAACGTTTGGGTACATCGCACCTGAGCTCATAAGAAGCGGAAGAGCAACCACAGGAACAGACGTCTATGCCTTCGGACTATTTATGCTGGAAGTCTCTTGCGGCAGGAGGCTGATAGAGCCACGAGCAGCCACCGACGAGGTCGTCCTTGCTGAATGGACATTAAATCGCTGGGAAAACGGAGACATTCTCGAGGCAGCCTATGAAAAATTCCGTCAAGAACGCAATAGAAAAGAGTTTGAGCTTGTTTTGAAACTAGGAGTGCTCTGTTCCCACCAGGTTGCAGCAATTAGACCGGACATGTGTAAGGTGGTCCAGATCTTGGACGGTGATCTGCAGCTTCCAGATAATCTACTAGATATTGTCAAAGCCGAGAAGGTCAGAATGTGGTCCGAGACATCTGAAAAGTTACTTGATGATGTGACATCACAAAGGTCCATCGGTACCTTAACTTTCACGGAACCTTTTACCTCCCGGGGACGCTGAGACGTGATGTCTAGATCGGTCGTGAAATGATATATGACGTGACGTTGTCTTTTTGTGTTGTTCATTGTATTAAATTTATCGTGTGGTTCATGTTCTTCTTAAATCGGCTGTAACATTGTGAACTTCTATTATATTTGTATATGCCCATCCTTTTTTTGGAATTGGTCAGACTCATCTTAGCAAGAAACAGAACTAGGAGCTGGTCTATCGTGCGCTGCTAGCAGCAAGCACCTGGACAACCAAGTAAACATGATGCCAGATTGCCAAAGACATTTGTTTTACTAGTTTAAAATTTTACAATAATATCTTCTGCCTATAACAAATTTTGACTAGCTCTCTGTTCTTACGTATTTGTAGGTCTCAGCTAGTTTATGTCTTTTCTATGTCTAAAGTCATTAGTTGACATTTCATCTTGCTTCTTAAAGATAAAAACTGGTTAATTAAATGATTTCAGTCATGGATTTGGCTAATTCCCTCCTTGATATAAGCCATCCCCAGCACAACAGGCTAAACAAGCTATTAGCTTTTAAACCATCGATTAAACAATGATCATGTCGCACAAAATTCTCTCTCAGATCGTTTTCATTCTTGTTTTGTTCTGTTGTATGGAAACCTCCCACGGAAAGCTGATTCTGGAAGAATCGGCTGGTCACAGGAATGGTTTGACGACGCTAACGAACACCAAGAAGAACGCTTATGGTCAAGCCTTCAACGACAAGCCATTTCCTTTCAAGAGTTCTACAAACTGTACACTAACTTCTTTCTCTTTCACCTTCTTTGCTATCGTCCCTGAGCATAAGAACAAAGGCTCTCACGGTATGGCCTTTGTAGAGGAATTCCCGGTGCATCCGCTGATCAGTACCTTGGTATCTTTAACGACATAAACAATGGAAAAAAATCAAACCAGATCCTTGATGTGGAGCTCGATATACATAAAGATGGTGAATTTGGTGACATTGATGATAACCATGTTGGTATCAACATAAATGGCATGAGGTCTTTCATATCAACTTCTGCCGGTTATTATGATCAAAAGGGTGAGTTCAAAATCCTTTCTTTGATTAGTGGAAAGCTACTCCGAGTCACGATTTTGTATAGGCACGAAGAAAAACGGCTTACTGTCACCTTATAACCAGCAGAGGAGACAAATCACCCGAAGTGGCCACTTCTTCCGCTGAATCAAGACCTTTCACCTTATCTTTTGGAGAGTATGTATGTTGGCTTCACAGCCTCCACGGGGTTGGTTGGAGCAATACAATACATGTTAATGTGGTATCAATTTACCTTAATCATTGTTCCACAGCTGGATTTCGCTATACCAACCTTTCCTCCGTATCCCAAAGCAGAGTCTCCAATAAAGCGGGTTATCTTGGTGACCTGCTTGACTTTGGCTCTCTTTGTTGCGCTTGCTGCATCAGCTTTAAGTCTTTTTTTCTATGAGAAGCATAAGCAGGTTTTGGAGGTTCTATAGGAATGGGAAATCAAATGTGGGCCTCATAGGATTGCTTACAAAGAACTCTCTAAAGCCACAAATGGTTTCAAACAACTTCTAGGCGAAGGAGGGTTTGTTCAGGTCTTTAAAGGCACACTTCCAAGTTCCAAATCTAGTCAGGGTTCTTGGTTTAGATACTTACAACTGCTCAATGAATTTAGTTTCGCTAATCAGTATTTGTTATAGATTATTGTCGACTCAAATATTGTTGTTTCAGCAAGATTGTTATATCCAAAGATTGATTCCGGATACAAGAATAGATCATAGACCGAAGGCACAAAACGTTCAGTCTTTAAGAAGAAAAAATATATAAATAAACAAAAGATGAAGTTCATTAGAATTTTTCATTTGGTGTATTCTATCTTCGTATGTACATGAGATTTTGCTTTTAAAAGAGCATTGAGAAAGAAGAAAGAACTTGTCTGCATCTATTTAGGGATTAGGATTTGTGGAAAACTTTTGAAAAAAATGGACCATACTTAGCTTATTAAGGCTTGGAAAGGTTTAGGTTTCTTTCTTTAATTGTTTTTTTTTTTTAATTATTAATTTTGGGATAAAGCATAAAGAGATACTAGTATATAGTATCAAACGTATACACAGGTATATAATTTGTTGTTCTCTTTATGCAGACGTTATACACAGGTGGTATTGTGAATATGTATATGTCACGTTCTCGATGAAACTCGTTGAGCTGAAAATGCAAAACCAAACGCAAATATTACTTTTCATTTTGCCAAGTGGGACATCCACGTGGAGAACCAATGCCACTTGTCCCCTCTCTCTCTCTCTCTCTCTCTCTCTCTCTCTCTCTCATGGCTCAACTTATTTGGCTTTTTTCGTGGATTCTCACGCCCAAGTTACATTGAGTATACAACATCAAATTATAAAAACTTTTAACACTTGTAATTTGTATTTACCTTTTTAACCCTGCTCATCGCTTTGTTAGATCTAATTCACAACTACAATTAGAAGAAAAAAATTGCCATCTAAGCATCTTATTAGTGGTTTCATACAATAATTTTTTTTTTTTTTAAACGTAAAATTATAATGTTCAAGTTAACCAAAGTGGTGGTGACGCATTGATATGGTTTGGATACGCACTAGATTATCTGACCTTGCCGTTTGCTCTCCGTGACATGCGTAGGTTTCACACAATATATGACATCATTTTCCTCTTTTTTTTTTTTTAATTTATTATTTTTTTTTGTCTATTTCTCTCTCTCTCTCTCTCTCTCCCTCTCCGTTATTATTCATAAGCATTCTCTTTGTGGACGAAACTGAACCTGAGAAAAAAAAGCCGACCCAAAACCAGAGAGCGAGAGATAGCGAGAGAGCATTAGCCTCGAGAGCTCTTCTCTGACAACCTCATCTCCACAAAAATATGGCTTTGAAGCTTAACCCTTTGGCATCTCAGCCCTACAAATTCCCTTCCTCGGCTCGTCCGCCAATTTCTACTTTCAGATCTCCTAAATTCCTCTGCCTCGCTTCATCTTCTCCCGCTCTCAGCTCCGGCGCCAAGTCAGTCTCTTTCTCTCTCTCCATCCTCTTGTTTCTTCTGCTAATATCTACTTTCTGATTTTCTGCTAATTATAAGAGATTTGGTTCCTTTTTTTTCACTGTGTTTTTGGGTTTTGCTTGTTCGTGGATTATGGATCTATCTTTTGTCGATTTTACCTCAGTGTTGTTTATTCACATTTGCTTAATCTCGAGAACGATATCAATGGATGTGCTTTCAGTCTGTGTCTACTGATTAAAGATGGGGCCATCCTCTGATATTCTCTTTCTCAGGCGATTCATCAATACTCGTTTATAGTTTCTTTCTTGAATCTGATTCCACGATCCAAATGACAACATCATAACATTATAGATTCATTTACGTTTCCGTTTCTCTGAGATTGTTCGATGTATAGAATCATTGTCTTTATCATCATAATTATTCTGCATCAGATTAACTTAGATCCAAATTTGATTAGAGTAATCAAGCTACTAATGGGTGGTCTCAGTCAAGATTAACACCATTTGCTATGATCTTTAGATTGCTTAAAAGACATTAAGAAAGTGACTTTCACCCAGCTTCTTAGTCAAATCCTGAACTCTCTGATATTCTTCCCTGTTGCATAAATTTCAGTTTTTTTTTATGTTTAGTTTATAGTTTTTTGTTTATATTTGAGGTTGAAATGCATGTCCCTTTGTTGCTTACTCATTTAATGGTATTTTTTTCTGTGCATTGAGAGGAGATTCTTGAACGGGAGATTCTTGAACGTATCATTTTACGTCTGTTTTCTTTCTAGAAAGACATTACGTTGGATTTCACGCTTCTTATAGGGCTTCCTTGAGAAGACAACTTGCGTCTGTGCATGCGTACTTCGTGGCCTCTCTCTATAGTTTCCGTCCAAAATTTTCACACTTATTCTGTAATTTGTTCACTCTGTTTTAAAAGACATTTGGCTTTTTATCTTGTCTCTATCTTTCACTCCCTGCAAGTTTTCTTTTTCTTTTTGGCTTCACATTGCCAAGTGAAATGCACGATCGATTCATAGATGCATATTTCTTACATTCAAAGAGTTCTAAGATGTTCATTGGTCACGAATTGTTTGAATTGTTTCTCGTCAACTTCAATGTGTGTATATTCTATTTAGAGATGTAGACATGAATGTTTATCCTAATGCAATCAGAAGTGTTCTTGTTTCTTCTGTGCGCATCAGAAACGAGACCTTTCTGATAGTTTCAATGGAGTATAACTAATTGCTGATGATACCTTTTCTTGATTGATGCAGGGAGGTTGAGAGTTTGAAGAAGCCATTTACTCCACCTAGGGAAGTGCACGTTCAAGTCTTGCACTCCATGCCACCCCAGAAGATTGAGATCTTCAAATCTATGGAAGACTGGGCCGAGCAGAACCTTCTAATTCATCTCAAGGATGTGGAGAAGTCGTGGCAACCCCAGGATTTTTTACCCGACCCTGCATCCGATGGTTTTGAAGATCAGGTAAGGGAGTTAAGAGAGAGGGCAAGAGAGCTCCCGGATGATTACTTTGTTGTTTTGGTGGGAGACATGATCACAGAAGAAGCGCTTCCAACCTATCAAACTATGTTGAACACTTTGGATGGAGTAAGGGATGAAACTGGTGCTAGCCCCACTTCATGGGCCATTTGGACAAGAGCTTGGACTGCAGAAGAGAACCGACATGGTGATCTTTTGAATAAATACCTTTATTTGTCTGGCCGTGTTGACATGAGGCAGATCGAAAAGACGATTCAGTACTTGATTGGATCCGGAATGGTGAGCTAGTGTCAGTCAATTATCTTAATTTCTCAGTTAATATAACTTCCTAATTGCTTTAACTTCTCTTTCACAGGATCCGCGTACGGAGAATAATCCTTACCTTGGCTTCATCTATACTTCATTCCAAGAAAGAGCGACCTTCATCTCTCACGGAAACACAGCTCGCCAAGCCAAAGAGCACGGGGACCTCAAATTAGCTCAAATATGTGGCACAATAGCTGCAGACGAGAAGCGTCATGAAACCGCTTACACCAAGATAGTTGAAAAGCTCTTTGAGATTGATCCTGATGGTACTGTGGTGGCTTTTGCAGACATGATGAGAAAGAAAATCTCAATGCCTGCTCACTTGATGTACGATGGGCGCAACGACAACCTCTTTGACAACTTCTCTTCGGTGGCTCAGAGGCTAGGTGTTTACACTGCCAAAGACTACGCGGACATTCTTGAGTTTTTGGTTGGTAGGTGGAAAATCGAGAACTTAACCGGGCTTTCAGGTGAAGGAAACAAAGCACAGGACTATTTATGCGGGCTATCTCCAAGAATCAGGAGATTGGATGAGAGAGCTCAAGCAAGAGCCAAAAAAGGACCCAAGATTCCATTCAGCTGGATACATGATAGAGAAGTGCAGCTCTAAGAAAGGACAAAGACATACAACCCTTTTCTCTCCGTTCCTCATTTGATCTGTCTGCTCTTGAAATTGGTGTAGATTACTGTGGTTTCTGATAATGTTCGTGGGTCTAGTCACAAACTTGAGAAGCAGTGATTTAGTAGCTTTGTTTTTTTTTTCCAGTCACTTTATGTTTTCTTTGGTCCTTTAGTGTGAAACAGTTAAAAGTCTGGTCTGTACTCAGTTTTTACTGTGAAGTTTTGTTTCAGTTCAGGTTAGTTTTGTGTGTTCTCTCTGCTTTTCCTCTGTTTCTAGACAAGAAGTCATGTGGCTTTTAGCAGTTTTGATGGATGATCCTGAATCATGATGAATTTCTTCCATGTCAATTCACAGTAAACTATTGGTCAAGGTTTAAGAACAGGTTTTGATTTGGCATAACGTATAAGATTCAAATCTTTGTCCTTTAAAAGTTCCCACGTTCCCACTCTCGTTTCATTTCAGAGTAAACTTATTTATACATTAATAAGAAACTTGCTTCAATTAACCCGTAGATCGCAAAGATTTATGACGTCTTGGATTCGGAGAAACGTTGAATGGAAAAACAAAGCTTCCACTGAGACCTTATACAGTATCAGTGAAAGAAGCTTATGATTGATTACCAATTTTCTTGTACACAAGACAAGAGTCTGCTATAACTTTTAAAAGATAAGTTTCACTTGTATTTTGACAAACCACATTCAATTAAAACTTTTTTGTATCGTAAAGAAAGTGAGATAAACTCATAACTTTAAGGTTTTTTCAGAAAACACTAAAGCTCGATGAAAATTTCTCGGTGATGATAACATTGGAAAACGACGTATAGAGATCGGAAGGAGAAGGAAAAAATCTAATTTCGAAAGAAGAAAAAAAAGTAAAAGAGTGTGATGCTTATAAAGAAAGGAATGTAGCGACTTGTTCGAGGCCATTATCAATACCAAATAAAGTTTGATAGGCACGGAGAATCGCATTTTGCTATCGCCAACCTTCAAGGCAATTCACGCCATTAAAATTCGACGCCCTTGCTCTGCTAATTGGCTTTTTTCTCTGTAAAATCAAATTTCTTTCGTAATTAGGAAAATAAGATTATCAAAATACATAGAATGTTTTGAAACGAAAAAGCTAATCAAAGTCCAACGAATCCGTAAACTAAAATCCTAGATCACAACAGAAGAGATGGTAATTGAAAGTCGACGCCTTTAGTCTTTATATAGAAGACACAGACGGCTGGTGACGAAAACAAAACCCTAATTTTTATTGCTTCACCCACGAAAAGAAGAAGCTACTGGTCGTTAACGGGTTTAGAGGCCCAATTCAAAGATTTTGGCCCAATAAGTTAGTGCTCAGAGTACGGCCATGTGAGGCGGTAGAAACTACGGACTATACCAATGAACTTGGGGAAAGGGTATGTCTTTTTAAGTGTTCGATTTTTATGAGTATATCTTTTAAATTTTTTTAGATGTCAAAAATAGTTATTTTTAATTATAATATATATATATTAGAGGGGTAACAAAATCAGATTTTGAAAAAAAAAATATATAGAAAGACAATAGTTTATCTTTTTGGCCTATTTTCCCCAATTTCCCATGTATATACATTAAACTATTAAAGTAGAGTTCAGACTCTACCTAATAAATAAACATATTTTTATTAGTTACACATCTATAAAAAAATTCTTGGGATAAAAATCTACATTTTCAAATGTGTCAATTAGATTTTATTTTCAGAAAAAATAAAGTTTTGATAAATCTATGGGTTACGCAAGAAAAAAACAATATATAGAATACAAACAATATAGATTTTTTAAATAATGATTTTATCAAGGGACAATTACGCCTTATGCATTTATTAATAAACACCAATTGCGTTGCACGTTGCAAAATGCAAATATACAGTATACGTAGAAATTTCTGCGGAGACGTCTATTGGAGAAACTAGAAACAAATCAAAGAAGCGATTCCTTCTTGGTCAAGAAATTACAGAGGAAATTCAAAGCTCAGGCTGCATTTTCTCGCAATCTTCTCGGATCGACTGGAAAAGCAGGGTTGAGAGGTAACGTTCCCCAAAGCTTGGGAACACAACCTGGAAACAAGATTCATCAACTCACAGATCAAATTTCTGTCAAACCCGTGAATCAGTTACTCACTTTTTAACTCAAGACTAGTAAAAAGATATCACTTGATTCTCCACTTTGGGATTTAATATTGACATGTAAGCTCCAAGATCTCTCATTTTCCCTTTCTGGTCGTAGATAAAGGACTAGGGTTTGTTGAGGCAAAAAGATGAAGCCAACTCAAGTGTAGGTATCCAAAGTCCTTAAGTCATTAGACGTGTAAAGCAAACCAACTACTTGAGAAAACAAAGCTTACATGCAGTAAGACTGTTTAATAGGCTAATGTTCTGCTGTGTTATAAATAAATAATAACTCAAGAACTCTTTTTTAATTGTCCCGTGGTTGGTCACAGATACAGGACAAGGGTTTGGTGAGGGAGATGCGATATACCAAACAAGGAATCCTTCTGATGAAAAGACTAACAAATCATTTCCTATCACCTACCTCCATCATGAAAAGAAGATGAAGAGCATAGACGGAAATATTGAGGACTTACAGCTATGAGTTTCCCGGCATTTTCAGGTCTCTTTGCGACCTGGATTGCAGCAGCAGCAGCAGCTCCAGAAGATATACCAACCTGAAAAAAGTTATAATAATTCACTGATCAATACGGATTTCTCGTATGCATTCACACTCGGTTCATTTCTCTTTTAAAAAGTGTTTTGACTCAAGAGATATTTCAAACGGAAAAGAAGAAAAAAGAAAGACTAACCAACAAGCCTTCTTGTAGAGCTAGTTGCTTTGCGGTTTCAATAGCTTCCTCACTGGAAATCTGATAAGAAGCAAGGGAACAGGTGAAGTTTGGATCTCAAGAACCTGAAAACGTTTTATCCTACTCTTTTACAGCTCAGTAAATGATAAAACAAACAAGAAATAGCAGATCTCTTGTTTTAGAGAACCAAATAAGCAGATCATACCGCTATGTATTCATCTACAATAGCCTGATCCAAATTCTTAGGAACAAATCCAGCTCCAATTCCTTGAATCTTGTGAGGTCCTGCATTTCAAATGACTAGATAAATCAATTGCAGGCTCAGAGAATGATACGTCAGAGATGCAAGGAAGCAAAATCAATACGTTACCTGGTTTTCCTCCAGAAAGTATGGCGCTTTCCGTGGGTTCAACACCGATCACCTGGTACACGTAAACATCAACTAAATTAGACATAAGTTTTACCACTTAAAAGAGCAACATATCTCCAACTATATAGGTTTTAGCATCCACATATAGGCCGCAAGCCCCTTTCCTACGTACCTTCAGTTCAGGTTTTCTTTCTTTTATGAATCGACCAACACCAGTAATGGTTCCACCAGTTCCAATTCCCGCAACCAATATATCCACCTTGCCTCTTGTATCTTCCCAAATCTCAGGACCAGTAGTCTCGTAATGAATCTGCATATTCTATATATTAAAAACACTAACAAATACTTGTAGCTTAAAGAACAGGAACCGGAGAATCTAACAGATTATCAGGGTGATTCAAAACTAAATGCCATAGAAAATACGCAGTACTCCAAGGTTGATACTCATTAAAATAAAATGCAGAAAAGTTTCTATATTTTCTGTAACTAGCCCTTTCACGTTATCCTCATATGGTGGAGAACTAGAGATAACACTAGCTCATGATTCATGCCACAGTTAGAGAGTAACGGAAAAAGAAGTAACCACAGACCTTCGGATTGGCTGGGTTGTCAAACTGTTGGAGCATGTAGGAGTTGGGAGTGTTTTTCAAGATTTCTTCAGCCTTCTGAATTGCTCCAGTCATGCCTTTTGCAGGTTCAGTTAATACAAGCTCCGCTCCAAATGCCCTCAAAAGAACTCGTCTTTCCAAACTCATGGACGCAGGCATTGTCAAGATAAGTTTGTAGCCTTTTGAAGCTGCAATAAAAGCAAGCCCAATCCCTGTGTTTCCACTTGTAGATTCCACAAGAACACTCTAGAAATTTGCAGGAAAAAAAAATAAAATTAAATCAGAGGGCTTGACACTCAATGCAGAATTAAACCATCAACAATAATGAGCTTTTTACAATAGATAAGCTTTCTCATCTCATTCTTAAGTCTTAACAGCAAAAAGACTCAAATCCATCATCAAATACCTTTCCAGGTGTTATAAGTCCTTTTTCCTCAGCATCAGTAATCATACTATACCCAATCCTGAAATCACCATAGCAACAGAAGCTCAGAATAAATATGTGAAAATACCATCCCATAAATCAGATTGGTTACACAAACCTATCCTTGACACTGCAACATGGTTCCATGATCTCAAGCTTAGCAGCAACACTTGCAAAACAACCCTTGACTATATTGTTCAAGTACACCATCGGAGTTTTCCCAATAAGCTGCATCAATACATAGCATTGAGGCAAATAAAGAGTAGACAAAGGAGGGAGATACAAGTAAACCGAGTGTATTAGCCAAAGAACTCAAATTCACACACTTTATGCTCAGTTACTGTCTTCCTCCAAAATGAGATAATTGATCACCAATATAGCTTTCCTTTATCTCCAATCGAAACACTACTCTGAAGAAAAACACATCTAACCTGAGCGGCATTCTCGGCGATATTGAGCCCTTCAATCCCAGCTTCGGGCTTGGTAGACACAGCCTTGCACACAACATCGCTACACCTCTGGCTCTGTTTCTTGAACGCGAGAGCAGCCGGGAGAAAATCGGAAGTAGCCGCCTTTCTCGAGGATAAGGAGAGAGAAGCGAGCTCTGGCGAGTTTTTGAAAGTTCGGTGGCGAGAAGTCAACGGGTTAAGGAGGAAAGCAGAGGAAGATGCCGCAGCCATGATTGATCTTTCGTTCTGTTATCTCCCTCACTTTCCCAAAACTGTTTACACGAAGAGAACTAGAGAAGTAAGAGAAGAAAGAGAGATGGTGAAGAGACGCTGATTAGAAGATCCCACTCTAGCTCTGAAAACGACGTCGCTCTTGGAAATTATGACATACCGTACAAAGGATTTATCTTTTAATGGTAAAAAAGTAAAAAAAAAAATGAAGAAAAGAACAGACTTTGAAATTTTGATTGAACAAAATAAAACATTTGTGATTTGTCTTGTCTGATTCTCACCAACCTATTAGTCCGATGGAGAGGTGATTACATGTTCTTCTTCATCATCTACCCCTACCAAACCCCGAAAGGTCAAATATAATCTTCCTTGATTTCTTTTTCTTTTGGTTCTTTGCGTTATTTTGTTTCTGGGTAGCTGTTAAAGTTATTACAAACTTTTCGAAAGAAAGACAAGTATCAATTTTCAGAGTAAAGATACTGAAAGAGACGATTCTTGTCTGTCGTTATCTCTGTGTTTGTGTGATTATTCTGCCGTTCGTTTCGACCCTCAAGTCAAAGCAACAACCCTCATAAGCCCAGATTGGAATTTATTATTTCAGGCAAAGCTCTGAATTTGTTCAATTTAGACAAGTTTTGTGCGCAAGTTGTTTTCTGTGATTCGATTAAAAAAAATCACTAATTTAGCGTTACGACATGTTCGGAATTTGTTCTAGATCTTTCTTACTTTGTTATTTGGACTCTTCCATTTCTGGATACTAAGATGAATGGGATTTGTATCTCTTCAGCTTTAAAGAAGATCGCTCATTTACTCTCCGTTGCCTTTGACTAAGCCAATTATTAGTTATCAGCAAATTCAGGGTAGATTTTGACTAATTCTCTGATTAGTAGTTTTCTCAGATAAGTAACCGTGTTGTTGATTTGTTCTACCTGCAGGTTAGAATTATCTGTTGGAACATCATCGATTGTTTTGAGTTTGTAATCTCATAAGGTTCCTGTTATATTGGCGAGTGTCCGGAGAAGAAGAACCAAAGATGTCTTCGGAGGAGAATAACCTTATAGAAATCCTGGAGGAAGGTCACAAAGTCGATATAGTTAAGTACATTGATTATGTGAGTGCCCCTCAAGCCGGTGCGATAGCAACATTCTCAGGCACTACAAGAGACATGTTCGAGGGCAAAACAGTCTTGGAGCTAAGGTATGAAGCATATGTACCAATGGCCACACGATACCTCAGCTCAATCTGTACAGCCGCTAGATCTAATTGGGACATCCACAAGATTGCTGTTGCGCACCGTCTGGGACCAGTTCCTGTTGGAGAAACCAGCGTGTTCATCGCGGTCTCATCTGTTCACCGTGCAGATGGTTTAGATGCTTGCAAGTTCTTGATCGACGAGCTGAAGGCATCGGTTCCGATATGGAAGAAAGAGGTGTACACTAATGGAGAGATTTGGAAGGAAAATTCTGAATTTCTGGAGAAAAGATTGGAGCTTGCAGAGAAGAGTTTGGAGAATGCGGAGAAAATAGACATTTTGGTGAAGAAACATGTGGTTGGAGAACATAAAAGAAGTTGCTGTGGAAGTAAAGTTAGAGTACAAGAAGATGAAGAGCATACAGATGTAGCAGGAGATAACAATTCTTCTTCTTGATTACTTGTAGCAAAGAGCAATGTTTGTTTTTTTTTCTCTCAATAAACAAAATATCTTAAACACATTGCTGAATCGAAAGACATCAATTCTAATTTAGTTGCAAAGGTCACACAGCTTTAAAACTTTCAGATCTCTCCCAGGTATATATCTTTATCGCTACTGCAAGATCCAATGATAGGCTCAGTTGGGTGAAAAACACACTCATTGACCGAGCCTTTATGGCCTGGGAGCTTATAGAGAATGCGCCGAGTGGTTGTGTCCCATATATGAACCATACGGTCTGCGCTACCAGCAGTGACTTTGGTACCATCAGGTGACCACGAACATTTCAGTAGGTTCTTCTCAAAATTGTGTTGATGCCCTTCAAAGATTTTCACACATCGGTTTTGTGGAGCATAAGGACGCATGTCCCACACGCAGAGCTTGCAGTCCATTCCATTGGTGAGAAGGTAGGAACCGTCTGGACTTAGGCTCATTCCTGTGATTGTATCTTGATGGCCCTCGAGTGTCATGGTGGCTTCGCCTTTTCGCAAGTCCCAAACTTTAACATCATTATCTACACCGCCAGTGAAAATCTTATCAGCTGCATCAGAGAAACTAACGGCTGTGATTTGATATTTATCTGGAAATGTTTGTATGGCTCCTCTTTGACGCATGTCCCAAAGCTTGGCAGTTCCATCATCGGATCCACTGATGATGAGTGGTGGTCCTCTACGTGTAGGACAGCAGGAATTCACAAACGACGAATGTTCAGCCATCTTCTTGACTTGTTTTCCAGTTTCAACATCCCATGCCCTTACAGTTTTATCCGGACTGGCTGATACAATCTGGGAGCCATCGCTGGTCCAATGAAGATCAAGGATAGCGTTCTTGTGACCTTTCATAACCATGAAGTTTTTGCAGTCCCCGTGAACTCTCCAGAGGAAGATCTCCCTATCATGTGATCCAGATGCAATTAGAGTTCCAGCTGGATTGAACTTCATGGTGTAGACAGCACTTGGATGTCCAGTTAGCAACATAATAGGTGCTTCCAAGCTCGATGTCCGTTGCTTGCCATTGGGACCAGGTCCTTGGAGAGCACCGTGTGGGACAGTAGACAACTCCATCGACCTGGGACCTGAAAAAGCGTTCTCATTGTCTCTTGGCATGATTTCCATTTTAGCCTCTGTGACACTATGAATCGGGTTGGGACCTGAATCCCAAACAAAAACAAATTAGCAGATTGATAAATTAGATACCACTGTAAAGCTTTACTTTACAGATACCCAGATAGTGAAATTTAGTTTCATCTCTCAACATAAACCCAGAAGCCATACTAAAAACACCCAGATGTATCAAAGATAACTGCAAACCCAAAAAGAAAGCAAATGGAAGCAACAGGTTGCAATAGCTCTTTGACTTTTCGTATTACCTCTTCTCTAGACTCTAAAGAAAAACTAATAAGGGCATTCCGACTTGTGTGTGGGATACCCACGCACCTACATCGCAAAGTATCAGATTACATGAAACGCGAAGCAAGACAAGCACTAACAGCAAATCTCGTAGCTAACATCTCAATCCGTCAAATTCGAAACAAACATGCCTAATCCACTTCAAATTACACAAAAGAGAGTGAAGAGTTGAAGAACAAAGCTTAGTAGATACTAGATACCCTGATTTAGCAGAAATACTTCATAGAGCCAAATTGCTTAAAACAGAAAACCTACACAGCTCGTTGTTCAAAAGATAGTACGTACCGAAGTGAAATAAGGGCGAGAGAGGCACACAACGATCGGTATCGTTGACACTACCGGAACCCTAAATCCAGAGAGTAAGCTCGCTAGAAAGAAGGAGATGGATTCAGAAAATAAACAGTCACAAGTCGCTCGATATATTTGTAAGATATTGAAAAAGACTCTTATATTTTCGAAGTCATGTTAGAATGAGCCCATACTATTCTTTTTGGTGAGAATAACCCATCCCCTAACGTTATTTTTTATCCTGAAGCTGGCAAAATGGGTAACGTACTTCTTCAACACTTTCTGATTGATTTTTTGACGAAGTAACAAGAGACTAAAAATACTTTATGGATAAACAAACCTTATAACAAACTTAACTTTAAGGTACAAGATTATGGTTAATTTGACACAATGTCAAGAACATCAAAACGAAGTCCTGATCAGACATTCTCTTGTTTAACCATTATTGTATTAAGGATTGGACTCAGACTCGAAAACAGATGCCAATCGATGCCAGAAACGAGCCAAACTCGTAAAGTAAGAACAACTTGGAAGAGAAAGATAAACAACAGGTTTCGTTGGACATATCAAGCCAGTGAAGATCAGACCTTCGATGGAACTTTGGGGTCGGTCTCAACTAGTTTTTGGTCTTCAAACTTGTCTATAGCCATTTGAAGCTCGTCCGTGCCACCAACAGCCCTCATTGTGTAGAAATATACCCCAAAAACAAAAGCTGTCAAGCCTCCCGCTACAACCACGTTCTTGCTTTTTGGGCCGAGAAAACTCAATCCTGGAAATCCTGCCATTGTTTCAAAGTCTTTATAACCTGCGAGATTCAAGAAAGCGTAAAATGTCACATGTTATAGAAGACAATCAAGTCTCAGAAGCATTAGCTTATTGATTTATCTTTACAATCACAGTATTCTTAACAGGAAGAGTAACAAAGAGAGAACTGTGAAGCATGTACAAAACAACTTTCAATTACTCATTTAACATTGCATAAGTGAGAATCCAGGAGCCCTGAAGCATCACAGAACATTGATATGTAGTTCATATAGACAGAAAATTCTAAACCGATTAACACAAACAATTTTCCAATTCCTATTCCTCGCACTATGAATTACTATGCCAAAGATAAAGTGACAGGCAAATAGACTGCCAGATCAAAATGAGTAACATAATGATGTGAGCAACTGAAGATTACAAAACATTCCAGCAAAACAGAACTGTTTTTTTTTTGTTTTATATTGGAGACAGCAAATCCCACTAAGAGACATCATTTGCTCAGATTCATGCGCATCAGTGTAACATAATTGTTCAAAAGTTCAAATAAGAAGCAGCGCAAATCAAATGCTTTTAGCTTCCCTTTAACGAGTCAATCAACAAAAGTCAGATTTAAAGGCAATTAGAAATCCTATTTTGACATCAATACATCCAAAGCTAACATCTTGAACCCAAAGCTTCCATTACTCGGCGAAAGTTCTCAAAACCAGATCAAAATGACAAAACGAAAGCAGAGCAGAAAAACATCAATAAGAAAAAATCCATCGATTCACATATCATTCATGTGTGTCAAAGCAAATTGATCCAGAGGACAACAAAAATTGAAAACGAATCGATGGAACCTGGTGCTGATGCGCAAAGCTGGTATTTTCTTCTACAGAGAATTGTGCCCAATGTCCGCCGAAGCCTAAAGGATCCTAAATGGATGACAACTGGTTCGAAGACGCTCGGTGTTGTTGCCACTTGCCAATCTATCAAAACCCTAAACCCAGAAAGTGAGAAAGAGGGGTAGATGCAGAGAACAAGCCGTCTTGAGTTCGACCAACTGTAACACAGATATTCATTGCTTTATTTTATAAAATATTGATAAGATCCCTATTATCTAGAATAATACCAAAATGAACCCTATACTTATTTTAAATACAAGTTACCCCATACCAATGGCCAACATCAGTGATATTTATACTACCGTGTTTTAATTTATTAAAAATGTAGTTAATAGCTAAAAACAAAAACAGCAAATAACATCAATGATATTTATGGTTAATTTGTGGTTTGTTTTCACCCAACAAGGCCGACATGTGGGTTAATGACAAGATTATCATAAATGTAAAATCGAGAAATTTACAAAAACCAGCCAAAAGAAGTTAATACAATTTCTTCTTTGTTTTAAAATAGTAAACATTGAATAAGAAGCAAATTAAGCAACAGTGTATTTACACACGGGTCAAGTGAAAAGACCCGATAATATCAATTTCTTCCGCACGCACATGACTTTCTCTCTTCAGATCTGTTTCGACCCAAAACCAAATAATATCAATTTCTCTTCATTCATTCATTCACTCACTCACCCTATTAAAACGTTTTTTCATTTCCCTCCGGTCCATACAAACCCAATCATCTCTTCCTCTTCTTCACCGGCGGTCATGGACGGTGGCGCGGGTCAACCGGCGGCTGATACCGAGATGACGGAAGCTACAGGTGGTGCTTCCGCCGCGGCTCCATCTCACCCGTCGCCTCAGATGCCGGGGATTGAGAATATTCCGGCGACTCTTAGCCATGGTGGGAGGTTTATTCAGTATAACATATTCGGGAACATCTTCGAGGTCACCGCTAAGTATAAGCCTCCGATCATGCCTATTGGCAAGGGTGCTTATGGCATCGTTTGGTAAAATTTCCGATTCTTTATTATGTCTTTTGTTCTAATTGAAAAAAGAAAATTATTTTTGTTGATTGGGTTGGTAAAGTTGCCAGTTTTGATCCGAAATACTAAAAAAAACTGATTAATTGATTTTTGTTTGTTCTTTCAATCATTTCGAGCTCTAATTTGATGGTTCTTTGTATATACGATTGTTTAGGTTTGATTTTCTTGTTTATTTGATTTTTGCAGTTCTGCTATGAACTCTGAAACAAATGAAAGCGTTGCAATTAAGAAAATCGCAAACGCTTTCGACAACAAGATTGATGCAAAGAGAACTCTCCGAGAGATCAAGCTGCTTCGCCACATGGATCATGAAAATGTCAGTTTTTTTTCTCTTTCTTTCATAACTAAGAATCATCTGTTTATAGTCCTAATGTAGATTATAGATTTTAGTTAATGCGAAATTGTTTAGATGAACACCTGCCATGTTTTTGCAAAAGAACGATTTTGATTCTTATTGTATGAATGTGTAGCAGCTGGTTAAGTTTGTGAATGAATGTGTAGCAGCTGGTTAGGTTTGTGAATGAATGTGTAGCAGCTGGTTGATTCACAGTATTGTTCGTGATTTTATCGATTTGATGCGGATGGAATAGTGCTTATTTAGTAGTATGGTATTTTCCGTTTACGTCAAAAGATCTAATTTTGTAGAAACCGAGTCTACAATTACCATCTTTGTTTATCAGATTGTTGCAATCAGAGACATAATACCGCCACCGCTAAGAAATGCTTTCAATGATGTTTACATCGCGTATGAGCTGATGGACACTGATCTCCATCAAATCATACGGTCAAATCAAGCATTATCTGAAGAACATTGTCAGGTTTGGAGTTTTGAGATTGGACTTTCTCCTATAAACCGACTTGAAACCTCGAATAGCTCATTCCCGTTTTCTTTTTTTGCAGTATTTTCTTTACCAGATTCTCCGTGGTTTGAAATACATTCATTCCGCAAATGTGCTTCACCGTGATTTGAAACCGAGCAATCTGCTCCTTAACGCAAACTGTGACTTAAAAATCTGTGATTTCGGGCTAGCTAGAGTCACTTCTGAGAGCGATTTCATGACTGAATATGTTGTCACAAGATGGTACCGTGCACCAGAGCTGCTCTTAAACTCTTCTGATTATACTGCAGCGATCGATGTTTGGTCTGTTGGTTGTATTTTCATGGAGTTGATGGACCGTAAGCCACTCTTTCCTGGCCGAGATCATGTTCATCAGCTTCGCTTGCTCATGGAGGTAAGTTGATACTTTTCTTATTAACTCGATTTGACAAAAAAAAAGACCCGAAATTATACAGTAAATGAAGAAACAATTTTCTTTTTGCAGCTCATAGGCACTCCATCAGAAGAAGAGCTTGAGTTCTTGAATGAAAATGCAAAGCGATACATAAGACAACTTCCACCGTATCCTCGCCAGTCCATCACTGATAAGTTCCCGACGGTGCATCCTTTAGCGATAGATCTTATCGAGAAGATGCTGACATTTGATCCTAGACGGAGAATCACAGGTCAGTCCCCAAAATATAATACCATTAAAAACATTTCTTGTACGGATCATTCTTAAAACACGAAAATGGAGTTATTGATTCTTGAATAAGTTAGTCAACACATCTTCATAAATCTTGATTCAGTTTTAGACGCGCTGGCCCATCCATACCTAAACTCGCTGCATGACATTAGCGATGAGCCAGAGTGCACAATACCTTTCAACTTCGATTTTGAGCAGCACGCGCTCTCAGAGGAGCAGATGAAGGAGCTTATCTACCGTGAGGCGCTCGCTTTCAATCCAGAATATCAGCAATAGTTTGAAGAACAGCATTTGCGTGATGAGAATGGGATCAGGCTTGGTTTGATTTGAACAACATTCTTAAAAAGAGGAAAAATCATTGTTTGTCTTTTGTGTATACTTGTGAGAGATGCATGAATTGGATGTGATCGATGGGGCTCAAACTTTTAATTTTTAAGTTTTGTGGGGTTTTTTTTTCCTCGACGTATTTGTAATTTGCCCTCATTTTCTTGTTGCAATTATTAAGACTTATAAGTTAAGTCATCTCAGAAATAGTTTACATGCTTTTAAGATTGCTCGCCTTTAATACCTATACAATATGATATCCACTATCATCTTTTTGCTTTGTAAAACATAAGGATATTGCAATTTTGAATTCAGTGTAACTTTTAGAACTTGACCTTGATCTCCTAGAACCTAGATTCCTCTTCGTCACTAGTTGATGATTCGGAGGATGGGTTGAGTCAGATGATCGCCTTCTGGAATGCTGCAGATCAGGAACACACAATGTTAACAGAAGCTAAGCAAAAGCAGCATGCCACTCTGGTGTATGATATGAACCATCCACCAGCGACTTGCCTCATCAGAAATGTTTTAGTAACGAGGAATAAGCATAAACAAAAACGATCTAGCCAGATGAAAAGTAACTTGACAGATACAATCAACTTAGCATCTTGCTATGTTTTGAACTTTTATTTAATGCTTCAACTGCAACACAATAAGAAACTCTTGATCTGAAGGGATGCACAGTCTGATTCTACAAGACATATGTGGATAACAAACTAACAAGTAAGATATCAGACATATACAGGTTCTACCCAGAAAACTTGCACTTAAAAGAGTTTCAAACCTGCAAGCAAAATCTAGGATCACTTAAACCGAAACGAAGAAATAAAATATAAAATGTCAATTCAGACCCCGAGAAAAAAATAAGAGAACCGATTATTACCGGTTAAACCGATTTCCAAACTACGTAGATGTTTTTTTTTTGTACTTAAAACTGATTTTAGAGAAAGAGCACGTGTAGTTTATTAATGGACTTAAAGCCTAGTTGACACTTGTCCATGGTCACGAATAATGTATTTTCAAATTTGCAGGAGCTTATACAAATGCCAAATATGCGCAGATTATAAACATATAGGCTCTTCGATTTTCCCACATTTTCCATTTTCCATTCGGATACTTTTCATAAAAATGAACTAATCATATTTTGTGAATGATTGGAATGAAACTAGAAAAAGAAAAAGAAATAAAAATCTAATGACGCAATATTGGGCACTTGGCTACACTTTTTCTCTTTTTAAATTCAATTTAACTTTTACTTTTTATTCCACAACAATCTAATCCTATGCAAAAGCTTTTTCCTTTCACGTGGTTTTGTAGCACGATTCACTACTTTGAGCTATATAAATACCTTTTTCACTACGGTCAACTTCTAAATTGAACAAAATACATTAGAAAATAATACAATATTCACATCTCTAAATATATGCTTCTATGCATGCATATAGTTCAAACAAAAATTTGAAATCTCTCGCTTTCATCACTGACAATAATAATAACAATAACCTCCTTTTACTTTCCCCTGTAATTTAAAAATGTTAATACTTTATATTATTTTTGTTTGTCAATTAATACTTTATATTTATTCTCAGTTCATAAATCATAGCTTTTCTCACCAAAGATCTCTTAAGAATATTGAATACTCACGTTTGAAATGATGTCAAAACGAAAAACCACATTTGAAATCAACAATAAATAGTGAAAGAGATCATTCAGATTCCATTTGCACAGTTTGGTTGTATGATTTTTATTATAATGGTTGCATCTTAGTTGAAAGGGTAAGACCGTAATTAAATAGCTTTTATGTGGAGTGGGGTTGTGTGTCGTTGAGAAACCGGAACAGGCAATAACTGGTGAAGAAGACGGTTAACAAAGAGTTAAGAAGACTGACACGTGTACGTACCGATTGAAGAAAAACTCAAAGTGGATCTCCTCCTGGATTTGCGTGAATCATCACGGGTTTACAGTAAAATGCCTTCGTCGTCTTGCTCTGTACGCTCTTTATGTACTCAGTTTTTGTTGCCCGGACTATTTCTCACCGACGATTTTGTTATACGTCGTCGTTTTTGGTTCTCTTGTATACTTTTTTTTTTTTATTATTATATTTTATTTTTACCCTGAGGGATAATTAAATAAGTGTTGAACCTTTTTTTAACAGGCGGAATGTTTGCTTCCCCTACTAGTTTCTTACTATTATTAATTAATTAATCAAAAAAATGCATTAAATATTAGGGTTTTGTAATACTAATATACTGCAAGAATCTCTGTGTGATACTTTTTTTATTAAATCTTTTCCCATATAAAGTAACCTTTCAATCTTCTAAACCCTCCAATTTAGGTTTTCATTATTCGTAAATAAAAATAAATTTTCGCATTGCTTACTCTTTAAGATAGAAGAATAGCAAATTAGTTCCTCAATTTAGACCACATTATGACATACTTTGGTTTGAAACCAGGATATGCGAACTCAAACTACAGAACACTAGGCCAAATGTTTCCACTTAATATTATCAGCAAACTAGATCAATTTTGTTATGATATCGATCAAAACTTTTATGTCATTTAGCATATACAAAATGTATTAGTTTCAGAGACGTAAGTTTTTTTTTTTTTTTTATCATATGTAAAGTCTAAAGTGCGGATGTTCTGTATAGGTTACCGTCATTGAATGTAGATTTGTACCGCCGACCAAATAATTCCATTGCCCATTTGCATAATCTCAACATATATGTAACGGTTCTGTGGCATTGCATCGTATTGAATACAGTTTGGAGCCTTGATTTCGTTGAAGTGAAATTCAATGTAATGCAGTGCTGTTTAATTACAACTTCGTTGCATAATTAGCCTTCACTGAATACTTTATATATGTCAAACAAATTTAAAGACCTCTTTTATGCAATATACTAACATGTGATGTCATATGGAGTACTTGACAAAAAATGTTTCTACGTGAAATGTTCAGATACCGTTTAATAGATTCGATCCAGTTTTTATTAGTGGTTAAAGTATTGATTTTTTTTAAAAAAAAAATATTATGCCTTCATATCATTAAGATAAAGCTTGTTTCATGACTTACCGGTTACATCAAAATAAAAAGTTTGACGAGAAATACACATCAGTTAAAAAGACACACAATAGATTAGTGTTTTTGAACATATGATTTTCTGTAATTTATAAGGTGAATGCAAATAATAAATGAATAAGATTCATGTTATGTGTTTACGGATATAATTTGTAAAATAATGTCATGTGTGGAGTAATATATATTCCTAAACAGAAGTAACAATTTACCATGCAGTCTATATTATATTCCTAAACAGAAGTAACAATTTACCATGCAGTCTATATTTACTAATATTATTGTAACTATCGAAAATTAAGTTTTTTTAGATATTCAAAAGAAAATTCTTGTTTGTTTCAATAAATTCGGTTTCTTTATTACGGAGTCAATGTTGTTGTTTGGGAGAAAATGTTGACTTCGCTATTTTGTACGGTCCCGAAGATTTTTCATGAGCCATCAACATTATTTTCGCTACTTCAGAAAATTAAACCATACATACTCCAAAGGTAAATTCAAAGTACATCACAAGAAGAGAAGAAACCATAAATGTTCAACGAAGTGTGGTAGTGAACAAGTCACAATCAAAATATTTAAATCTTCCTAGTAAGTAGGAGTAGGTGATAATGAACAAGAAAATGATTACTAATTACTGTACGTCTTAATCGTTAAATATCTAATTAAAATTCATTGTTTCTAATTGAAGAAATCTTGTTGGGAAAGATGTCCATTATTACAGCAATCATTATTATCGAAGATCGATCTGTTGGTCCAACCCAACAACATACTATCATTTATTTTTTGGTTCTGAACAATTTATTAGTCGATTTACAGATTTTTTTTTTCTTTCGGATAACATAAAGAACGTGGAAATAAATAAGGGAAATAAAGCATGAACTACCATAACTCAATCAAATCAAATACGAATACCTAAACTAATTTAAGCAATGTGACACCTACTTACTATTCCCTCCTAAGTATTTCTCTCTCTCTCTAAAAGAGTCCTCGTAAAGACCAAACCTTTTTTTTCCTAATCACATTCCATCTTCATCGACCAAACCAAACGCTTCTTCACTCTCTCTTTTCTCTTCAATGTCAGATTTTGAATACCACAACAACGACAAGCCCTAGAAAAAAACCAGAGCTGGACGAAATGTTTAAAGTACCCTTTTTCCTCCGTTTTGCTGCTATCTTTCTCTTCTTCTCTTCCTCCTCCGCCGATCAACATCTCCACTCTCGCCACTTACTTCATCAGCCCTTTTTTCCGGTTATCACCGATGCTCCGCCACCTCATCAACCACCGTCCTCTTCCGAACCTCCGTCGCCTTCCCCACACACACACCACCACCACAAGAAACAGCCAGCGACGCCTCCACCTCACGAAAAACACATATTTTCCTCCGTCACAAACCCTCCACCTCCTCCACCGTCTCCGCCGCATCCGAACCCTTTTTTCCCCTCTTCCGACCCATCCTCCACCGCTGCTAATCCCCCACCACCTCCTCCTCATCCAGCTTCACTCCCTACTTTTCCCGCCAACATCTCTTCTCTCCTCTTTCCAACCCATATCAACCCATCCAAGCCTCGCAACAATCGCCACATCGCCAAGCTCGTCGCAGTAACCGTCTCCGTAGTTTCCGCCGCGGTTCTCCTCTCTCTATTTGTTGTATTCGTCATCTTCCTCCGCCGAACCCGTCACCGCCGCCGCTACTCCCCCGCAGACGACACCAAATCCACCAGATCAGACTCTCTCCAGCTCTTCAACGCCGCTCCGTCTGACGGTTCTCTGAAACACAAACAACCACCGAAGTACACTTCCTCCAACACTTCCTCCGAGTTTCTCTACTTAGGTACTTTAGTAAACTCCCGAAGCGGCGGTTTAGATCAGCAGAAGTCTCCCATCTCCGTCTCCGGCAGTGTCGCCGGCGTCTTGGAATTACCAGCTCCGGCTTCGTCGTCTTTTTCTTCTTCTTACTCACAGTACCATAAGCCAGACTCGCCGGAGCTCCGTCCTCTTCCTCCTTTACCAAAGCTACCAGCTTTCACTCCCAATTACCGAAGCACTGAACAGTTAAACCCTAAAAGACAAGACTTTGACGGAGATGACAACGAAAACGACGAGTTTTTTTCTCCGAGAGGATCTTCGGGTCGTAAGCAGAGCCCAACACGTGTTTGGGCTAACATAATGAAGGATTCTGCTGTTGATCAGATTGGGAGCAGGAGTATCCACGGTTCGAACTCATGTTCGCCGACTAATTCTGCGTCGTCTTTGAATGGTTCTCCGGGAATAAGTTTGAAACAAAAGTCGCCTAGTCCTCGTCTCTCGCTGCACAGTCAGAACAGCTCAAACGACGGCGTTCCGAAGCATCCTGGTCCAGCTAGACCACCTCCACCTCCTCCACCTCCGCCGCAATTTTGTGAGGATCCGGCTACCACGTCTCTCTCGCCTCCTCGTGGAGGGGATTCTGATCCAGAAAAGAGAGACGAGACCTCGAAACCAAAGTTGAAGGCTTTACACTGGGACAAAGTTAGAGCAAGCTCGAGCCGTGTCATGGTGTGGGACCAAATCAAATCAAACTCTTTTCAGTAAGATAACGAATTCGAATTCCTACTCCTGAACAATTCGTTGCCTTCTTTGCATACGCGACTAAGATATGATTCTTTGGCTGTTTGCAGAGTGAATGAAGAAATGATAGAGACATTGTTCAGGGCGAATGATCCAAGTTCAAGAACAAAAGATGCCGGAAATGCAGGGTTTGTTCAATCTGCGAATCAGGAAAATCAGTTTCTTGATCCAAGAAAGTCCCACAACATTGCAATTTTGCTAAGAGCTCTTAATGTAACTGCCGACGAAGTATGCGAAGCCCTTGTAGAAGGTGGCTTATTTCCCACTCTGTTGTTACTTATGCACAAGTTTCCATGTTGAATTTAAAATCTTGCTTAGATTCCTCAAATTGGTCCGCAGAGACTAGACTGATTTAGTTTATTCTGGAAAAAAGGGTATCAAAACATCTTTCTTATGATGAATCAGGCAACTCGGATACACTTGGACCAGAGCTACTCGAATGCCTGCTTAAGATGGCACCTACCAAAGAAGAAGAGGACAAGCTTAAGGAGCTTAAAGAGGATGATGAATCTCCTTACAAGATTGGACCTGCAGAGAAATTCCTCAGAGCACTGCTGAATATTCCTTTCGCTTTCAAGAGGATCGATGCGATGCTTTACATAGTCAACTTCGAATCAGAAGCCGAGTACCTTAAAAGATCGTTCGACACCCTCGAGGTAAATATCTACTTGTCTTCATTAGTCTTATGTGCTAAAAAAAAAACAGAACATTCACATGCATTTGATCAAACTTTCAGACTGCTTGTGGTGAGTTAAAGAATACTAGGATGTTCTTGAAGCTTCTAGAAGCAGTTCTCAAGACCGGGAACCGGATGAATATAGGGACTAATAGAGGTGACGCACACGCTTTCAAGCTTGACACACTCTTAAAACTGGTAGATATTAAAGGCGCAGATGGCAAAACCACCTTATTGCACTTCGTGGTTCAAGAGATCATAAAATCCGAAGGAGCTCGGGTTTCTACTACTCCGACCCAAAGCCCTATAGGCGATAACATAGCCGAGCAGTTCGCATTCCAAGATGACCTAGAGCTCAAGAAACTGGGGTTGCAAGTGGTTTCAGGTCTCAGCTCTCAGTTGATAAACGTCAAGAAAGCAGCTGCAATGGATTCAAATTCCCTCAGCAACGAGACAGCTGAAATGGCCAGCGGAATAACAAAAGTCAAGGAAGTAATCGCGGAGCTAAAGCAAGAAATTGGGGTAGAGAGATTCTTGGACTCAATGAACACTTTCTTGGGCAAAGCTGAGAAAGAGATCACAGAGATACAGTCCCATGGAGACAATGTCATGAAAATGGTTAAAGAAGTAACAGAGTATTTCCATGGGAATTCGGAATCTCAACCTTTCCGCATTTTTACCGTGGTCAGAGACTTTCTGACGATTCTTGATCAAGTCTGTAAAGAAGTTGGTCGTGTAAACGAGAGAACAGTGTACGGATCTGTACCAAGACCTTCAGCGTCGAACCAGGCCGTGACGCCGCTTTTCCCGGTGGCTGACAATAACAACTCACGGTTGAGTCACTCAGGTTCTCTAGATAACGACAACGACTCGTTCTAAGTGAAGTCGAAGTAATCTAGTGTTTTGGTTTCATTTGCTCCGTACTCAAGAAACATATGTTATATGTATTTATATTTATAGGTGAGAGAATTTATATGAAAGCTACTAGATTTTGAAAGTATCTCTGTCAGATTGTGCAAGTTGCTATCGAGCTCTGTACGTGCCACTCCTAAATTGAATTATTTATGTCACGTGTAGATGTATTTATTGATTAAATCTAAAAAGTAAAAAAGAAAAACGAAGTAGAACGGTATTTGTATTTCTTTTTAATTTTTGAAGACATTGATAAACTATATTGATTGCTTACTTTTGTTTTGTTTGCATAGGCATTTTCAAAAGCTAATGTCAAACACTTCTCTTTGAGTTTCTCTCCCAACCATTTTGGCGAAATAAAAGATGGCTAGCAAAATTAATTTTCGAGTGGGCCATCGATATTGGGCCTTAAAATATAAATAATTTTCTTAAAAAAATTCGTAGGAAATGGATATTAGGCCTTATTGCACCTTCGTCCGCCCGATATTACTTCCTCCGTTCGGCTTCCTGATCGAACGGAAGTGTTTCTCTAGCTTCGAGGTTCGTTCTTCATAGTTTCCCAGAAAAATCAGTTTCAAGGGCTTTATGTAAATCTGACTGCTTTTCTGTATTTCCCGCTAAAACCCAGTTTGATTTGGATCTAATGTGTTGTAGTTTCGATGGGCAGATTATTAAAGCAAAGAAGATGAGTGGAAGTGGTGGAGAGAAAGGTTCTGGAGCAACGAAGACACCTGCTGATTTCTTAAAGTCGATCCGTGGTAGACCAGTTGTTGTGAAGCTCAACTCTGGTGTTGATTATCGAGGTTTCTTTTCTCTACCTTTTTCTATATAGCTTCTTTCTCTCTTTTATTGGTTCTTAAGGTATATTGATGATATCTATTTGTTCCCTTCGTGTTTAGATGACTCAAACACCATTCTACTTCTTACCATGTAGTTGCTTGATCGTCATTGATTTTGATTGGGTTATCTCTGGAATTTCCTTCTTGTTGAACTTGTTCTTGTTTCTTAATGGGTTCGGTATGATATTTCCAAACTTGTCTCCAAGAAATTGTGTGTTGAGAGAAGGAAAAAAAAATTGTTGCTTTTGGGACTTGCTCTTTTGGATTTTGAGAGGGATACTAAATTTTAGTTTTGTGAAATCAGAGAGCTTCTCGCGTGAGATGATGTATAAACAGTTTCTTGATATTAAGATACCCAAATGTGGCTGCTTTTGTCCTTATCTCAGCTGGCCATTCTTCCTTTCCATCTCATTTGCTGGTCTTAATAAGTATCTCCATATATAATTCGAGATACGCTTTCTTGCAAATAACCTAGCTCTGAAAACCTGCAATTAGGACAAGAATTGGGTCTCTTGAACACTATATAGCAGACAGGACTAGAAAGAACGTTTGTCTTCAATTTCTTTGTTTGTTTTTCCTATAAAAGTCGGTTTTTTTCTTGTTCCTTTATATCATGTTGTTGTATCAGGCTTTCCCACGATGTAAGTAATGTATATTCAAGGAAATGTAACAGAGCTTCTCAATCACAACAGAAACTACACCATGACACGACACTTTTTCTGTCTTGTTTGCAGGCATTCTTGCTTGTCTTGATGGGTATATGAACATTGCAATGGAGCAAACCGAAGAGTACGTAAATGGCCAGCTAAAGAACAAATATGGCGATGCCTTTATCCGTGGAAACAACGGTAAACAGCTAATCGCATGTATCAACTTTCTTTAAATTGCATACTTTGTTTTGCGATTTCGTATCTGACAATTTTGATGTCTTCTTGGTACAGTTCTTTACATCAGCACAACGAACAGGACCTCGGCAGATGGAGCCTAGCTCTCATTCATCAATCATCACTCATCATTATCTTCTTCTTTTACTACCTCTTGCATTTGACATGTGGGATTTATAGCAACCTGAGATTTATCATCCCTGTTTCATTTCAACATATCTTTTCCTTCACAACTCTGCCACTCTGTTAGTTTTATTAAGAAAAATATTTAAGTAGCAACACTCATGTGACAAATAATTCACATAAATGTTTCTGTGACGCCATCAATTGCGTCACAATCTGATGTCATCTTAACCATTGATTAACGAAAAGAAAAGAAGTTGGGATTGATTTTTACTGTTAGCAGTCAAATCAAACTAACAAATAAATAAATCAAATGATTTTTTTTATTAGTATTTCCTCGAATTAGATGATATAGAGATGTGATAGGTATTATATCTTAATTTTGTCTGCAGAAATCTTCAACATATAATTTTCATGAAATTTAAATAATATTATATGATTAACCAAGTCATAGTGTATTTTACATAATAAGAAAAGCATAGTTTACTGGTTCTGTTCTATCGGATTTTTTTTTTTTTTTTTTGAGGTATAGGAAACCAGTTATATATAAAAAGATTTTTTGATTCAAATGCACACCCTTACTAGACGTTGACGTTATAACGGTCGCTTTGTTCTCAAATAAATAAATATTGTTCCACTAGACTATTATAGAAATCTTGAAATGAGTCCTTCGAAATTTTGAAATTGGATTCAGTGAATAATACAATAAAATCACACGTTACAGACAAGTACAAAAATGTCAGATATTATCATCATATTAGTGAAGTCATCGAATAGATAAGTTTTTTATTTTATTTTTGTCGAGTTCTTTTGTAATTATAGAACCGTGTAGAATCTTTTCACTTGCTGCTTGTCTTATTATGTAAAATCACAATAAAAGGATAAAGAGCTAATACATTTCCATAACAATAAAAGGCTAAAGAGCTACATACATACTTCCATTTCCGTTACTTTTGCTATAAATGTTCGTAATTAGAACTATAAAACAATAAAGAGCGAAACAAAGTTTACTTCAAACAAGTTGCAAGATTAAAACTAGTGATTCTTAACACATTGTAAAAGAAACGCAAATTGGGTTTCTCTTCTTATTTCCATGTTTTTCTTATAAAAAAAAAGAGAAAAACAAAACTCTATCTTTTTCTGATGACAAAGCTCTTATCTAAGCAAGAATCTGACAAACCTATCTATATATATTCGCATTATCTCTTTAGGCATATTCATCTTGGTTTTAGCAAAATAATAACTGAGAGATGGAGAAGAAGAGAGGACATGTATTAGCAGTGCCATATCCAACCCAAGGACACATCACACCAATCCGCCAATTCTGCAAACGACTTATCTCCAAAGGTCTCAAAACCACTCTCACTCTCACCACTTTCCTCTTCAACTCCATCAAACCTGACTCATCTGATCCAATCTCCATAGCCACCATCTCCGATGGCTACGACCTCCATGGATTTGACTCATCTGGCTCCATCCACGACTACCTCCAAAACTTGAAAACCTTTGGCTCCAAAACCATTGCAGACATCATCCGCAAACACCAGACAAGTGATAACCCCATCACTTGTATCGTCTATGATGCTTTCATTCCTTGGGCACTCGATGTTGCCCGAGAGTTTGGTTTAGCTGCGATGCCTTTCTTTACGCAGTCTTGTGCTGTTAACTACGTTTACTATCTTTCTTACATAAACCATGGAAGTTTGAAGCTTCCCCTTGAAGACTTGCCTTTTCTTGAGCTTCAAGATTTGCCTTCTTTTTTCTCTGTTTCTGGATCGTACCCTGCTTACTTTGAGATGGTGCTCCAACAGTTTACAAACTTTGAAAAAGCTGATTTCGTACTCGTTAATAGCTTCCAAGAGTTGGAACTTCATGTTAGACCTCTCTTCTACAACTTTCTCAACCATGTCGCCTTCTTGTTCATGTCCTAATTACTATATTTTCTGTTCTAATTACTCTATTTCTCGTTACAGGAGAAGGAGTTGTTGTCGAAAGTTTGTCCTGTGTTGACAATTGGTCCGACTGTTCCATCAATGTACTTAGACCAACGTATCAAATCAGACACAGACTACGATCTGAATCTCTTTGATTCGAAGGACTCTGCCTTCTGCACTAGCTGGCTCGACACAAGGCCACAAGGGTCGGTGGTGTATGTAGCATTCGGGAGCATGGCTAAGCTGAACAATATGCAGATGGAGGATCTTGCTTCAGCAGTAAGCAACTTCAGCTTCCTGTGGGTTGTCAGAGATTCAGAGGAGGCAAAGCTGCCAGCAGGGTTTCTTGAGACAGTGGATAAAGACAAGAGCTTGGTCTTGAAATGGAGTCCTCAGCTTGAAGTTCTATCAAACAAAGCCATCGGTTGTTTCTTGACTCACTGTGGCTGGAACTCAACCATGGAGGCATTAACCTTTGGAGTTCCCATGGTAGCTATGCCTCAATGGACGGATCAACCAATGAACGCAAAGTACATACAATATGTGTGGAAGGCTGGAGTTCGTGTGAAGATAGACGAGAAGAGTGGGATTGCTAAGAGAGAGGAGATTGAGTTTAGCATTAAGGAAGTGATGGAAGGAGAGAAGAGTAAAGAGATGAAGGAGAACGCGAAAAAATGGAGAGACTTGGCTGTCAAGTCACTCAGTGAAGGAGGCTCTACCGATATTAACATTGACACATTTGTATCAAAGGTTCAGAGCAAATAAGTTATCACATGAAGTAGCAAAAGGTCTATAGTGTCTTGTTGTCTGTCTTTCATTCAATGTAATCTTTAAGTTGATTCTTCTTCTGGTTGCTTCCCACTCTTACAATTCATCCCACCATAATTTCTTCGTATTTATATGCTTGCTGCTTACCAGTTTCTGTCTTCCGTATCTGTTTTTTCGATCAAACCACTTTGGTTTGGCTCTTTTTTCGTTTTTCAGTCCCAATGTTTTCTCCACCCTTACTCTATGAGTCACCAATTCTTGGCAATGTTGTATTTCTTATTTCTAATCAAAGTCAACTTTAGTTTTTAATTAATTTGGTGTTTTGGTGTATATCTATTCGGAATTTGGTGAACTCTCGCTCTCTCTTTTTCTTACAACTTCCCTAATCATGCCTTCATGTCCCAATCACTCCGTTTTGTGTCTTCATTACTCTTTTTTTGTGTGTGTGATTACTCTGTTTTTGCTACATTTTTTTTTTATTAAATGAGGAGTTGTTGTAGAAAGTGTGTCTGGGTGTTTCTTCTTTCCTTTTTTGAATAGGGAGCTTATTTGCATTGGTTTCATATTAAACCGTAATATTTTTACTTTGCATGCAAATAATTATACCTACTTTTGAACCCTTTGTGGCCTGTTGTTATTCTTACTTTATTAAGCAAGTGCATAAAAACAAGTTTATATGGAAAAGTCTTTCTCTATTTTATTTGTTAGGTTTATCATATACATCACTTGGACTAGGGACCACAATATTTTAAATTAATATTATTTTAATTTGAAATTGTCTAGAATTGATTTAATATAAAATTTTAATATTCGAGATGTTCTTGTAACTTATTGAATCGTAGAGCATCTTCTCACTTGATTACTTCCTATTTACACATCCGTGCGACTCTTTACGCTCCATCTTTCTTAGTTCCAAAAGATAACATTAAAACAAGCTTCAAAACAAGACCCTTCTTCAGTTTACCGTAAACACGTTTTCTTTCCTTATGAAAGAAACGAAACTCAAATTTGTCTTCTTGCTCTGATCACAAGCTGTTGTCTTCTCTTGCAACAACCTCACGAACCTATCAACATAATCTTTACAATATCTCTTTATTCATTTTCTTGTAAGCAAGAGAGATAGAGAGAGAGAGAGAGATGGAGAAGAAGAGAGGGCATGTATTAGCAGTGCCATTCCCAAGCCAAGGACACATCACACCGATTCGCCAATTCTGCAAACGACTTCACTCCAAAGGTTTCAAAACCACTCACACCCTAACCACTTTTATCTTCAACACAGTCCACCTCGATCCATCTAGTCCCGTCTCCATAGCCAAAATCTCCGACGGTTACGACCACGGCGGCTTCTCGTCAGCCGCCTCCATCCCCGAATATCTCCAAAACTTCAAAACCTTTGGCTCCAAAACCATTGCTGACGTCATCCGGAAACATCAGACTAGTGATGACCCCATCACATGTATCGTCTACGATTCTTTCATGCCTTGGGCACTTGACCTTGCAAGAGAGTTTGGTTTATATGCGGCTCCTTTCTTCACGCAGTCTTGTGCTGTTAACTATATTAATTATCTTTTTTACATAAACCATGGAAGCTTGAATCTTCCCATCCAGGATTTGACTTTTCTTGAGCTTCAAGATTTGCCTACATTCATCACCCCTACTGGGTCCCACCTTGCTTATTTTGAGATGGTGCTTCAACAGTTCACCAACTTCAAAACGGCTGATTTCATACTCGTCAATACCTTCAAGGAGCTCGACCTTCATGTTAGTTCATGTCTTAACAACTCTGTTTTTGTCCCCTGATTCATGTCCAAATTACTCTGCTTTTCCCTACGTCATGTCATAGTTACACTTTTCTTTGTCTTAATTATTTTGATTTTGCCGTAATTACTCTGTTTTATGTCCTAGTTACTCTGTTCTTTTTGCACTAGCTACCGTATATTATTTTCCTACCTACTAATTCATGTCCCTATTCCTATGTTTTTCCCAAATCACTAAATCTATTTTCCCCTAATTCATGTCCTAATTACTCTGTTTGTCGTCTTAATTACTTTGTTCTGGCTTAATCTCCATGTTCGTTTGCCCTAGTTACTCTTTTTTTTGTCCTACGTACGCTGTTAATTTTGCCCTAGCTATCCTGTTTCTTTCCCACGCTACTCTGTCTTTACTGACCTAGTTACTTTTTTTTCCTTTAACTACTTTGTCTTTTTTTTTTCTTTTCTGTTTTTGGTCTATAGGGGGAGGAGTTGTTGTCGAAAGTTTGTCCTGTATTGACAATTGGTCCGACTGTTCCATCAATGTACTTAGACCAACAAATAAAATCAGACACCGACAATGATCTGAACCTCTTCGACTCGAAAGAGGCTGCCTTATGCACTACCTGGCTCAACACAAGGCCACAAGGGTCAGTGGTATATATAGCGTTTGGGAGCATGGCTCAGCTGAGCAGCGTGCAGATGGAAGAGCTTGCTTCGGCGGTAAGAAGCTTCAGCTACCTCTGGGTGGTCAGAGTTTCAGAGGAGTCAAAGCTCCCATCAGGGTTTCTTGAATCAGTTGATAAAGATAAGGGTTTGGTTATAAAGTGGAGTCCTCAGCTTCAAGTTCTGTCAAACAAAGCAATCGGTTGCTTCATGACCCACTGTGGCTGGAACTCAACGATGGAAGGATTGGGTTTAGGGGTTCCTATGGTGGCTATGCCTCAATGGACTGATCAACCAATGAATGCAAAGTACATACAAGATGTGTGGAAGGTTGGGGTTCGCGTAAAGGCTGAGAAAGAGACTGGAATTGCCAAGAGAGAGGAGATTGAGTTTAGCATTAAGGAAGTGATGGATGGAGAGAAGAGCAGAGAGATGAAGAAGAACGCAAAGAAATGGAGAGACTTGGCTGTGAAGTCACTCAGTGAAGGAGGCTCTACAGAGATCAACATTAACACATTTGGATCAAAGATTCAAACCAAATAAGTTACTCACATAATGAAGTAGCTAAGGTTTCTCTGCTTGTAATGTCCATATGGATCTATCTATCTTCCTCACTCAGAATAATCTCTTAAGTTGATTCTTCTTTTATTGTACGTTAATCCTCAGTGTTTACTTCTCAACCTCCCCAATCAAATCCCACGAGGGAAAAAAACTGCAATATTTTGTTTATTATACAGTAATGCTTATAGACTATACAAACTTGTGGCTTTAACCCGAAACAAGTGAAAATAATTAAAAAAAAGTAAAGGAATACATGTTCCATCTTTTGTTCTACACACATAAAATACATCTAAAAAACCCTCTGAATCGGTATTCTTGTTTCTCATTTTCTTCTTCTTCTTCTCTGGCTACAGAGTTGGTTCTCTGTTGCCGTTTATTTCCTGCGAAAAAAGCTCATTTATAGTCACAATCTTTCAACTTTGGTTTCACTTTAGATTCTATCTGGATATGAAATCTTACCAAGGGAACTTAAACGTATCTTTCCACCATCCTTGCTTAGAGCAATTAGCTACTATTTTGTCAAGTCGAATAATAATCTCAAAGAATGTCGGCCTAATACCAACTTCTGGATGCCAACACTCCTCAATCAACCTGCAATTAAGCGATACAATAGATTTTGGATGTGCCACTTCTTATTTTACGTGCATAGGCCATATATAATTGTAGGTCCTTAGAGCTTACTCTTTCATATCCGGGGGGTAACTTCTTGACTTAGTCTTGAATACAGGTCTCTTTCCTTCTAAGCATATCATTTTTGCAACTTCTTCTGGTGATCTCGGGTGAAAAATTGGAACTCCCTCAGTTATCTGACCACACACACAAATAATACGTATTAAAGAACTACAAGACACAAGAAAAAACCGAGAAAGACGAGGAAAGAAATGTACCTCATATAAAATGACACCAAATGAGTGTGCATCGATCCTTCGGTCAAATATTTCGTCTTTGTAAACTGAAATCAAGAATCATTTTGTCGATGATCATAAATCTTGCAAAAAGAAAAACATTTTCTAGCATATGAATGAAGCATTCTCCTTACTTGAGAGATCTATATGTGCTTTATGGTTTGCTACATTCGCATTGTCTGGCGAAATTTTTGACAATCTTATTACACCAAATCCCGAGATCTTTAAGTGCCCTCCTCTATCCAGCAAAATATTTCTGGCACCTTACGAAAATTTTCAAAATATTAAACCAACAGATACATCTCAGTGAGTATGAACCAAAGGTTTTGAGCATATCTATTCGACATTTGCTTTTGGTTATCTTACTTTGGCTTTAGATCACAGTGAATGATCGGATCTGGTTTACACTCATGGAGGTAATTCATGCCCCTGAGACACCAGAAACACCAAGAAACAAAAAACATCCCGTGAGGTACAAGAACCTTAGCAGCAGTATATGAGAAGTTAAACATACCTGGCAATATCAAGAGCAAATCTAAGTACCTTGGAAGGAGAAAGACGTCCTTTCTTTTGGAGATATAAACCTAAGTCTCCCTGCAACAAAATCAACACGGTAACACCAAACGAAAAGATATTGATATGATTTGATGAAATAAAGTAGAATCAAGAGGAAGAAGACAAGTATATATGCTTACTTTCATCATTGGTATATTTTGAGTGACAGCTCCAACAAATTGAACAACATTTGGATGCCGGACTTTTTCTAGCAATGTCAGTTCATGTTTGAATGCGTTTCTGTTCAGAATCAAAACCAGAAAGACAAAGCAGCACCTCTTAAACCGAATTATCGGTAAGGAAACAGAATTAAAGATAAAGATGAACTTCTTTCAATAAACTTTGTTTGAGTGTCTATGTTAAGATCATTGAGATATAGATAGAAGAAGAATGAATACATGCGTTCCGGGTCTGCATAGCTATCTTTGTCAAGTATTTTTACCACAACCCTTGTGCCATTCCATTTAGCTACTTGATAAGATCCCTGCAAACAATCAACACACAACTGATATCAATACATCAAACATGCTCCAAGACAATGATATTCTCAAAGTAGTAAACTATAATATGATCAAATGCGTCTTAAGATAAGAAAAGAACATGCCTTTGAGATGCCATCAGATTTCCGAACTTGAACCTCAAGTGGATTAAGCTCATACTCAGGGACTTCTCGTGGATTTTCCAGTCATTGGCGTCTTCCTGGTTTTCTAAAAAGTGTGAAGATAATGAAAGCCTTTTCATAAAACAACACATGAACAAAAATAATACCAAACGTCTCCAGTTTCAGAATAAAAAACAGAGGAACTTACCGGAGCTTTAGCTCCTCGAGCCTTCAAGAGATTGTAAACATCTGAATTCCCATAATATTTGGCATCAGCAGCCGCCTAGTTTCACCAGACAAACATCAACAGTCAAAGATAAAAATGTCTCCTTTAACCAATCCAAACAGAGACAATCAACACAATTGGAAATTTTGAAAAACAGAATCTTGGGTCAATGGAAGAAGAAGACAGACCGTACTTCCCCATCGATCACGAGCATCAATGTTAGCTCTACGGCTGAGAAGAGCCTTAACGACGCCTAAATGGCCCTCGCAGGAAGCGATGTGAAGCGCCGTACGGCCATCGAGATCGATGCTATTGACATCGATTCCTTCATTGAGAAGCTCCTCGACTCCTCTGACGTCACCTTTACTAGCCATAAAGAGAAGCTGCATCGTGGAATCGAGATTCTCCGGCACCGACATATGCGGCTCGTCGTCGCTCCTGGAATCAGGGCTTCTCCGGATCGGATCGAGGGAAGACTGACGGCCGAAGCTGAACCTCATGTTGGTTCGACGCGGGTCGAGCGATGACTGACGCGTGAACTGTCGGCTCAAAGTTCGACGCATTGATCCAGTTGAGAATTGCCTTGAAATCCCGCGTTTTAGCTGCGCGGCTATGTTCTCCATTGATAAAAATCTTCTCTTTTTTTTTTTTAACCCAAATTCTCAATGGAGATCAACTATGCCATGGCTTAAACCCACATTGCGGTTTTGGAGGGTTGTCGTCAACGGAGGTCGAGAGGAAGAAGACAACAAGTCAGAGAAACTAACGAAAAAATGTGAAAAAGAAGGGAAACTATCGTAGTCCGTTTTTTCTTTCTATTTTTGTTAAACCATAAACGATATTACCAAAAGTTACTACTTTTGGAGATGTAAAACGCGGGTAAACCTTCATTGAAGTATTAATCTCATACATATTATATACATATATAGAAGACGAAAAAAAAAACAGAGTCAAGTGCCAGATCTTGTTAGCAATAAAACAAATTTAAATAAATATCTCAAAGAATAAATAAATAAAACATAAGTCATTTGAATTGCAGACGAACGATAAATAACTTATAGTATAAGATATTTTAGTAAGCGTAATTAAAGAGAATTAATAGAAAACATGTTATAAATTTCAAGATCAGTGCATTAATGAACATTCAATTTTTCGAATAGATTACAAAATAAAGTTGATTGTTAGACGAAAGCGGATTCATGAAAATAGAGGAAGCATCTGAAAATGTGGCCATGCACATTCAAATCATTTTACATTGAGGTAAGTACTTAATAAATATAGTTGTGAAATACAGGATACATACATTAAACAAAGGATGTCTGTATCATTTTCTTGTGGTGCCACGAGCTTAGTATATCGCTTGCGTTAAATTCACACTCCATTACGTAAGATTCAGTTTCTTGATTTCTTTATACAAGTAATATCTTTGTAACTTTTTGTTTGAACAATGGCTTAATATCTTTGTTTTTAGACAGCAAAAACCTTTTTTTTTTTAACTTATAATTTATATCGTGGACTACGTTCAATGAAACAAATGAATCTATATAATTTTATTTTTCAAAGAATATAATATCTATGAGTATTTCACTTGAAATAAAAATTTGAATTATAGTGACTTAAAACTGTTAAAACATTTCCTTTACATTGTCTTTTAATATCTTTTTCCCCAAGAATAAATCACATCGTTTAAAAGCCATATAATTAAGAACAAAATAAAGAAGAATTCAAAAATGAAAATTTCCAAACATGTAAATAAAAATAGTATTAAATTTGACAAATAACAGAATTAGCTTACACAACACATATCAAATCATCAATGGTTGCTATGGACCATATCCTACAAAGCAAGACCAGGCTCTCGGCCCAGTGGGCCGTCAACCGCCACAGGCTCATGCATCTCAATTGTTCCCGAGCCGTACGTTTCGGTAACTACGGAATTATAATTTACAATATCACTATTTTAATGATTTAAGTAATAACTATAAAAGGAGACATATTTCCATTTTTGTCATAGGCAATTTGGCTGAAGAAATCCGGCTTCTATCCCTCCGGCGTGATTACAAGACGATCCAGCCGGTTTATTACGGTACGTTAATTTCACATCCTCAAGTCGAATTCCGGTACACGGTTTCTTAGAACTACAATTAAGTCTCACTCCAAATTTTGTCGCCGATGTTCCATGTATATCTACGAACAACACATCACTGATTTTGATCCCCGAAACCTGAAAAAATTTTTTTTTTTAAAAAAATGATATGATTAAACTCCAATATTTAATATTTATATGTATCTGTATTACTTAATTAAAATTAAGTACAGTACCTGGCGAGGGCAATTTTCGTTATGAGGACAATAGTTTTGGTCAATAACGATGGGGTTCACTACGTTATTCATTACACAATGTTGAAAACGGATGTTCCTAGCGAATCCACTACTGGGCCTGGCCCATGATTTGATCCTCACTCCGTTATCTGTTCTCGTAAACGTCACCGTTTTCACCGTCACGTTCTGTACACCAGACTCCAGTGTATCTTTCCCCAGGCTCCCAATGCTACAAATGCAATATCCCATCCAAAATATTTTGTCAATATCAAACCAAATTGATATATGAATGCATGTGGTAATAGTATTCTCTTTTTCAAACTTTATCAAACAAAATATAATTGGTAACAGTATTTAATTTTTCATTTATTTAAAATATTATATGTTTATACGTGTGAAGATATGAAAATGATTTTGACACTGTCATGAGTTATAGTTTTACCATATGACAGTTTGTAATCGATCGAGAAGTATCCAATACAAAAATGTATATATATACCTGATGCCGTGACCGGGACCACATGCGACATTTTCGATCCAGAGACCGTTAGTGCCGGGACCGATGGAGACACAATCGTCGCCGGTGGAAATTTTCGTATTGAAGATAGAGACGGTGGAGGAAGACTGAACGTGGATACCGTCTGTGTTGGGGCTGTTTCCTTCGGCTAATACTTTAACTCCTTGAAGCTTTACGTTGTTGCAACCGTTGATGACGATGTGGAACATCTGGCTGTTGAGTGACGTCAGCCCGGAGACCACGACGTTGCTTGAGCTCTGAAACCCTGTAGTCTGTTGATTCACATGATAGAAACCGTCTCATTGATTAAATTGGATTATAGATGATATTGATATATGAATCCATGGTTGGTCATTTGGTCCATGTGAATTGGGAATGGTGGAGTTGTTTTTAATAAATCGTTAAAACTTCATAATTCAGAAAAAGTGTGTCATTAGTTATATAATTCTTACTTTGCATATGAATTAAGCAAATGTCTTTTGAGGAAAATACTTCAGTTTCTGTTACAAGCTAATTTAGCCTTTTTGTTTCTTGTTTATCTGGTATAATAATTAGCAATCTGCGATTTAGCACACTATCAGATAATTAGCATTTACATTAATACTTAGAAATTAGTTTTCTTAATTTTTATGACAAATGGCAATGTCTAGTGGCATTTACATTAATTAATACTTAGAAATTAGTTATTTAGAAAATCGTTATATAGAGGATTCAGGATTGTAAAAAATAAAAATTCATAATAGGACTGAAATTGAAGACAAATTAGTGATAGATTTATAGGAAGTTACGTACCGTGGCTCCGCTGGGGCAGTTCTTGCCGGATGTTTTACAAGCCCATAGAAAAGTTCCTTGAGCGTCAAGAACTCCGCCGTAGACGGTGACTCCATCAAGATGCTGGAAAAGAATCCAGTAATCTTCATTTCCGATAACTCGATAATCAGCCGGAGCCACCAATGTACCGTCGATACGGAACGTGACGGGCTTGGGTTTGCACTTGGAACCGTCGAAATTAAGGCTCCTTAACAAGAACCGGCCTTTAGGAACCACAATGGTCACGGGACGAGACGAGGCACAAGCGGTTTCCCAAACCGCCATAAACTCTTTGGTTGCATCTGTCTTTCCGTCCGGTTTAGCTCCGAAAGACAAGACATTGTAGGATTGAGCAGAACAAGAAGAAATGAAGAAGAAGATGAAGAGGACAAGAAGTGAAGCCATTGTACGTATGTAACTAACGTACGCTTGTTTATAGATAATTAAAGAGGGAGAGTGAGAGAGAGAGTGGAGTAGTGCCGTGTAGTGGTGGTGGTGTGGGAAGTTTTATCGGTTATGGAATGTATTTATAGTGCTTGTGTTGTATCTGAAGAGATTTTTTTTGTTCGTTTTTTTATTTGTTTTATTACTAATTTTTGGAATAAAAAATGACTATTGGCATGAACATAAAGCAACCTTTTAAAATGATAAAAAAAATTAGGTGTGAATTTGTTTTGCATGATTGTTATTATTCATTCAAAACGCATCCTATGATTATATATAATCTGTTAGTTGTTATGTTAAAATGGAATATTAGGTTCATACAATATAAAAGCTGAGCTAAAAACTGACAAAATAAATAAATATCATAACTAGATAACACTTTGAGGAAGCACTTTTAGTTCCGGATTTTACAGATTTCTAGGACTGATTCGAGTTTAGTCCTGAATTTTATAAATAATAAATTACTGTTATTAACATAGAAATTTTTAATATAAATATTCTTAGTTCGTTTGTTTGTAAGATATTTAGATAAAAAAACCTCAATCTTTTAATTTTTCTAAATCAACTACGTATGCCTTTTTGTCAAATGCCTCAATTCCTTTCCTTTCTTTTCGACAATTTTTTTTTGTCAAAAAGTCTCAATTTCCTTTACACCGAAAACAAGTATATAAAATAAAATGGGGTGTGAAAGAAAAAGCAGGAGAAGTAGAATAAAAGGTAGAAAAGTGAAATTGCAATGGTCAATATATTTTTATTAAAGAAATACACGAAACAACGTAAGTGGAAATGCGAAGAGTTCGTTAATTTATGAGAAGATCACGCAAAGTCTTTACACTTTTGGCTACACCTCCAACGTGATTAAGCCGCAAAATTAATCTACTTTTGTTTCTTTTATCATATCTAACTTTTTTTAAAAAAAGAGAGAGTTAAAGTTGTATTAGCGAAGATCACGTAGTGTGGATAAAATCAATATATCACAAATCCATGTTACACTTTTAGTAAATTATATATTTTTGGTTTTCTTTCCGTGAAGTTCTTTGTGCTTAGTGTTTGTCTAATTACGCTCAATTTTCCTTACTAATTGTCTGCACAATGTGATTATTCTACTAAAACATAAAATTAATCGCGAAAGTATTGTTTGTGTATCTGACCCATCATATTCCGTGGAGGGTGAATTTCATATAATAATGGAGATAAAGAACTAGGTAGCATTTTGAAGGATAATCATATATAGTAACCAAACCAAACAAGAAGTTCTTGGACTGAGTACTGCTGACTTGGTCCAGACATTTCATTTAATATATGTTTTGTTAATAAGTGGAAAAAGAGAAACCATTCTCCATGTATTTGATTTTTCCTTTGTTGTAGGAATCTGAGATCATAATTTATGTTTTGTTTCCTTCCCTATTTAAAGAAACGGATTAAATGAATAAGTGAAGAATGAATCCGTTAAAAACAACGTCTATGATTCTCTCGTTTATGCTTTACTGTGACCTCAAGGTAGCAGCCAAGTGGTTTAAGCCTCTTGCGCATAGATCCTTGGCAATATTGTGGGTTCAAATTTGTAACTTAAGAAAAGAAAGTTAATGGTTGAAAAAAAAAAGACGAGGACACTATATTAAATGGTTACGGCTCACGTTGGCTATGCTGCCTAGTGCCTAGTGCCTGGTGCCTGGTGCCTATCAGCCTACACAATATGCATGATTTGTGGAGAGTGGGGACACAAGATCAATGCATGTGGCCAATTATTTTTGTAAACGATCGAAAATGTTGTTTCGCCAAAAAATAAACGGAGTATTAATTACTAGTTAAAGTTCATCAAGGAACATATATGTTTTTGAACTTTTGAGATAAAAGGCTTAATTTTTGTACAAATTAATATGAAAGATTGTTGCATATCGTGTACCTATGTAAAATAACAAAAGAACAAAAAAAAAAGTTTCTTCTAAGGTAAAAATATCAAATTATTCTGAAAAATGTGTGATCTTGTGTTCCCACTCTCTACAAAACATCCACATATGTTAGATTTACGAAACAAATTATCAAACTCCGAGTATTTGTATAAGATTTTAAATTAATTATTCTGAAGTATGTGATGAAAGGTTCAAAAAAAGAAGACAATAAATTATAAACATTAGGGAACACATGAATGGGAAAACAATATGTAAATAATTGAATATTTTAGCCCGTAGATATAAAATGGATGGGTGGAGTCAAGCAACATGGTTACGGAACGTGACAAGTGGAAAATAATACGGAGGAGATATTGGGCCAATGATCACACCGAAAGGTTCTTCAAATTTAATTTCCCCTATATTAAATGTTTTACTTATACTTTAATGTTTTATTAAGTCAAACATTTGATTACTCATATTGTTCAAGTTCATGCACTTCAATTGACGTGCTAATGGAGAGAATTAGAAATATAAGATGAGATTAACTAACTAATTAGTCGAGATCTCTACTTTTCAAAATAGTTACTTTATTAATCAATGTCAATGGAAGGATGATGATGCGCCGTATTAATACTAATTGCATGTTCAAGGATCGAAGTTTAGTGTGACTCCATCTTTCCTTACACCTAGAAGGACGATGGTGCTCCGAAAATTTATGTAATATAGGATAAGCTTGTAGCCTAAGTAATTTGGGACTAACTTGTAGCCTAAGTTATGTACGTTGTTAATTAATCCACTCTATATGTTCATGATTTTAGATGTGATTTCCATCCCATGTGCCCTTTTGGTTGCTTTCAGGACCAATTATACAACATATGTATGTATGTAGTGTGATATATGTCTCTATACCAAAACCAATCCAAATTATCGGAAACCAAATTAAAATCGAATTAACCGAGTCAGATCTTAACCAATCCACATTTGTTTATAAAGATTTATTTGTAAATCAAACCAAAACTAATTACAACCAAACAAACAAAAAAAATAAATCGAGTTTGATTTTTAATCAATTTTTTGAAAACAATATTATATATATATTTGTTAAAGACTGCAATATTATTCAACTTACTAGAATAGTAACAATTTGTATTTATTCATATTTTTTGTTTAAATTTTGCACAAAGAACATTTTTATATTGCGAAAATCACGTAAACTTCACTGTGAATGAATCGGATAACATGCTGGCGGATTACAAAATTAATGTAAGATAAAGATATAAAAAAGTAATATTGATATTAAAAATTTAAAAATTTTATATCGTGAAGGATTATATACATTTCATTGATTTGTTCTCATGTTTTGATAGCTTGTATAAGATCCGGGGGTGTCTGATTTGATAGATAGCTTAGTCAATTCCAAGCCCGGCTTGGTTTAAACTAAACCAAAACCATAAATTAAACCGTAAGAAACTGAAGTGATCCGAACTAAACTTAAAAATCAAAATGGCACTATACCAAAATGATATTTCTGATCTAATAAAGGATTCGATCATAAACTAATCATCAAATTATATATTTTAAAATGTTGTTTTTGTATGCTAATTATGGTGTCCAGGGCTGATCACATGCATTGCAAGATATAGATATCAGATATATAATTGTAAGTTCACGTAACACATTTATTACGTATGCATATATGCTTTGCCGCATTTATTGGTAAGGACATCATGTTGAGTTCATGTTTCTCTTTGATTGTCACGTATATGTATGGACACAGTGATACTATTGTGGCGATATATATATATATATATACTTTTTTAAAAATTAGTATCGACCTAAATATTAGTAATTGAACAAAAATCTACGTATTCGTTATGTTAGTTGAGGTTGGAGACTAATTTTGAGAAACAATACACGCCTAGTCAATATCATTAGCCGTTGGTTCTAGGCTTCTAGCTCGCCATTGGTCTAGATTTGGATTTACCTATTTAGAAGGAATTGCTATATTAAATTAACCTAGGGGATAAAACGTGTAACGAAAACTTTTTGTTTTGTATTATTTTCCTGAACTTCATCAAGTTACTCGTAGATTCGTAGTTGTGGTACAAATATGGCATCATTAAACAAAAATATATCGTTAAGTCTCCAAATGGTCACATCACCAATCCACAAAGTCACTAAAGAAGAAATCATGCGATATAAAATGATGGAAAATCCACTTTAAGTAACAACCTCGAAATGATAAAATTTATTTATTTTGGTCACTAAACTTCCGAAACTAAAAATAACTGAATATTAGCACGATTACACTATAGTGTGATTGGTAAAATTGTGAGATTGCAGAAGCATTTCGTCATACGGTGGACTAATTTTAGAACCGAGTTAAATTTGGAAACTCGATCATGTTAAAAGAAAAAGTGAATTCATGAGTATTTACTTTTTTTTTTTTTACCACATAAAGAAATTGGATCGAACTCTCATGCCAGAGATAACAAGAACCATTCGTGAATTCTTCTTTCGATTTTTCGGGGGTCATGGCCTTTTAATTAGTGGACCATTTGGTTTAATCTAATCGTTGAGCACTACGCACAAGATTATAATTTATAGGCATTAAACATACATAGGCTTTAGCCATGTGATCTTGTAATAAATTCAAATCGATTTGTTAAGTGAGAAACCAATCTAGTGTAACTATTCAAATAAATCAGTGTCTAGTTCTGTTTCCTCAAAATCGTAATTGCCATTGGTTTTCAATGATTTTGGTTCATGCTAATTTGAGCTTTTACAGGTATATTTTTACCCCGAAGCAATACATAATAAAGGCGCAAGGAGGTAACCATAGTATATAATATATTAGAGAAGGAAAGTAATCCACACACATATCTATCTAACTATATGTTGAATGGGCCCAAGTTGGGCTTGGGAAAAGTAAACAAGACCTTCAGTCCTATATATATTTAAAGGGTCCAGAAATCAAGAGCCATTGTTCTTCTTCTTTTTTGGTCTTCGATTTTGATTATTTTTTTTTTGTTTGTCTGTAGCAGAAGTTATGGATTGCAGTGACATGATCACTTAAGCAAATGTTGTTATCGGGGCGTTGAGCCAAATAAGAAGTAATCTGATATAGTGCAAAAAGAAAAAGAGATGTCAACTGTGTTTAGATGTAGAACGTGACACCACAAAACTATATGCGTTTTGTTGTCTCAACTCTCAAGGCTCATGAATATCTCATTCAAAACTAACTAACAATAAAAGAAAAAAAAGAAGATAATTAATATTCTTAAATAAAAAATTTAACTACTGAGGGCTTAATATTGTCTCCCTTCGACCATAGAATTGATTAAAAACTTTTAAAGTAAACAAAGTTTGCAGGAGCCATGCTTTGCATATATTCCCGCCCAATTATCCTGCAGAATTTCCTCCATGTGACACTTCAATAAATTCCAACTGTCACATATAACTTTTGTTTCTAGGTTTCTTCTCCACTTGATTAATATTAATTGTTCTTCTTTTATTACCTCATAAATATAACAAATATATATTAACGTATTATGTAGCCTTCGTATGTTTTACCAAACTATTTCAAATCTAAAGAATATATTTTAAAACATCAGACACTAAATGTTAAGAAAGAAATAAATTTTCTGAAACAATGAATTAATTTTTTTAAAAAAACTCAATTCATATATATATATATATATATATATATATATTGATTACGTGGAAACTAACTATATTATATCTTGCAGTTCATGCGTCGCATAGACTAATATATATTCGTACAAACAATTTGTACCAAAAATCCATAAGTAGATTATGCTTAAATAACTTGGAATCAAGTAAAATATAGGTTATTTATATTTTAATGCACCGCGTATGACGCGATTAGTCATTAATACACCAATCGTCCGATCCATTACAAAAACTCTTTTTTCCCTGTATGTATATATCTACATATATTTATAACCTTCCCATTATTTCTTCTAAATCATTATAATCATTAAGCCATCAAAAACTAGGAAAAAAAATCTAAGATGGCCAAAACTATCTCTTTTCCTTTAGTCATCATATTATTCTCCATTGTCTTCTTTCTTATTAACTCGTCCAACGCAATGCCTTCGTTCAACGTACAAAGATACGGAGCTAGAGGTGATGGACGAACCGACGCGACCAATCCATTTTTGACGGCTTGGTCATTAGCCTGCCGCTCAAGGGCTCGAGCCATGGTCTACATTCCTCGTGGAACATACTTGGTTAGTAACCTAGTCTTTTGGGGTCCTTGCAAAAACCTTATAACTTTCAAAATCGATGGAACGCTCGTGGCTCCGGCGAATTACTGGAGTATAGGTAATTCTGGTTACTGGATCCTATTCGCTAAGGTAAACCGGATCTCGGTTTACGGTGGAACCATTGATGCTAGAGGAGCTGGTTATTGGTCTTGTAGAAAGAAAGGTAGTCACTGTCCTCAAGGTGCAAGGGTAAGTTTATATCAAAACCTATTAATTTTTTAGCTAGCTATTTTGGTATATATAATCAAAATTTCGATATGGTTTCTTCCGCAGTCTATATCGTTTAGCTGGTGCAACAATGTTCTACTAAGTGGCCTAACGTCGTTGAATAGCCAGAATATGCACGTCACGGTTCATCATTCTTCTAATGTTCGGATTCAAAACATAAGAATTAGGGCTCCAAGTGGAAGCCCTAACACCGATGGTATCCACGTCCAGTCTTCTTCTGGAGTCACCATTAGTGGTGGAACCATTGCGACCGGTGATGACTGCATTGCTCTTAGTCAAGGATCTAGGAACATTTGGATCGAACGCGTGAACTGTGGACCCGGACATGGAATTAGGTAACTAAAATGAACACTAATCGACTTAATTAATATGATATGATCTGATATTAAGGCACTAGTTAACGTGTGGGGGGGGGGGGTTACTTGTAAATTTGGTTTAGCATTGGGAGTCTTGGGGACTACGCTAATGAGGAAGGTGTGCAGAATGTAACCGTCACGAGCTCTGTTTTCACCAAGACACAAAATGGAGTAAGGATAAAGACTTGGGCTAGACCGAGCAGAGGGTTTGTAAGGAATGTGGTATTTCGAAATTTGATAATGAGGAATGTCGAGAATCCGGTGATAATCGATCAAAACTATTGTCCTAATGGAAGAGGCTGCCCTCATCAGGTGAATAACCTAATCGATTTGGCGTAACTCAGGTCTCTTATAAAGTCTTATTTATTTTTAATGGAAATTTTTTTATGATTAATCATATAGAGCTCTGGTGTGAAGATAAGTGGAGTGACTTATGCAAACATAAAAGGAACATCAACAACACCAATAGCTATGAAATTGGATTGTAGTGGAAGCAATCATTGCACAGGACTTAGGTTAGAAGACATTAAACTTACTTACATGAGAAGATCATCAGCTTCTTATTGCAGGAATGCCCATGGACGAGCCTTTGGAGTTATGGTTCCAAGGAACTGTATGTGAATCAGGATTCCAAGATTTGACAATTGGGATTCTATATATAAACCCTAAGATTAATTGCTGGGTGTAGATATCTTATAAGGTGATATTTGTTTGATTCGGCTGATGTTTCTTAACTTTAGATACATCTGAATTTAAATGTGCTGAATTCTTTGGTGTGAATGGAAATGAAGAGTAGCAGTGATCAATTTGGTTGTTCACTTAATCAGTCTGCTTGTACCAGTTCTGTTTTCCATGAACTTTAATATATGTGAAATACATTTGTATAACAAAAATTAGCCATATATTTACAAGAGATACTAAGCAATTATTAAACATAAATCAAGTTTATTATTTGGGTAATGTAAAGTCCAATTTGACAGATCCAAGTGGCTTTTTTTTTAATAATATAAATATGATTAAAAAGTTGGCATTACAAAGAACATTTCTGATGTTAGATCTAGATTTCAATTACATTTAAACTATTGGAGAAAACAGTTATAATTAACCGATATTTAGCCAGTAAGAGCATAGAAAACCATGTCAAGAAATAAAGAAGAGAGCAATAGAAGTCGAAGGTAACATATTTGATACTCTGTTCCATCTCATGTGGAGTTTTTATAAATAATTGTTTGACGATTTATTTGAGGTTCTTACGTTGACTATGTAGTACCGGAAAATTCGTTTAGACGGCTCAGATCGGATCACCTCCCTTCGATTACCACATGTCACATGCCAATTCCATAACATAATAAAATTCTATATGCTTCATTTTGTCCGGATACTTCAGCGTGCGCTTGCACTCACTTGGTGATAGCGGCCTGTAATGACATTTGAATAATGCGACACTAGGGCAAAATCGCAATAACCGAATTGAAGAATTCATTTGTTTTTCTCGAGTAGGTTATGATATCTCGACCATTCTGAAGAGTTTTTAGTTGTAGGTTCAATGGTAACATTATAATCAGACACAACATGTTTGTAACATTAAATGTCTAGCTCTTATATATGATAGCTCATAGAATGTGTAAGACCACGAAAACGAATATAAAAATTGCCATAGTCGATTTGTAAGAGCAATAGAATTCGAAGGTTGGACATTTGATACTCTGTTCCATCTCATGATTGGATGATGTGTCTATATTTCATTGGTGGACGATTTCTTTGAGGTTTAATGTTGACTGTGTAGCACCGCAAGATTCGGAGGATTTTTCGTTTTGACGGCGAAGATCGGATCTCCTTCCTTCCATAACACTCATGTCACATGCTATTTCCATAACATAAGACTTATATATGAATATATTTTGTTTTACCTTTTTTTATTATTCTTTGCTCTGATTTGATTATTCAAGATCTAACAATCTACATATAGCATATATACCATAAATGATAATTATATCAAACGAGACTATTTTCTTCGTTTTTTCAACTATTTTCCATAAATGATAAATGTAAATGAAACCACATAATAAACTCAATAAACACTCACCTAAACTTGATTTTTCTTTTCAACTAATGTAGAAAACAAATTTATCCAATGGAATATATAGCTCCATACAAGTAGCCGACACATTAGAAATGGGATCGTGGATATCACATGCATGCTTATTAATTAGTCGTCTATACGGTCTAACCACCCACAAAAGGGTTTTTGAAGAGTTCTCATTGCTTATCATCGCATGTCAACCGTACATATCAATATATCATGTTTCAGATCCAATATCTATTAATTCTCTGCTTCAACGTAATCCTCGAGAGTATATAAATCCAGCCACAACATATTATTAACCAGTTTTAGTTTAGAAAAAGGTTTTCTTATAAATTTAAATGAAGCTTAAATAGTGTATATTGTTTACCACCAACTTGTTTACAAGAAGCATAGAACAAGTTTGTTTACCATCTAACCAAACCAATTTTATTAAATTAAACGATTCAAAACCATGACACAATCAACTCTCTCCATCACCTCAAAATCGTAGGGGGAGAAAATGCAGATTTGGAGTTTTATTCGATTTAGGGTATATGATTATTTGGTAAAGTAAATGTTTAAACAGAGCTAAGTAAAATAGTTTCACGGCATCGTATTCACGGATGTGGTACGGAATTAAAAAAATACCGTACGTTACGTACATTATTAAGTATATACATACAGTGACTATTCGTGGAACTTAGTTTTGTTTGGTCGTTTATAACTTCCAAGTTCATCCGAATTTGAATGTGACGAATTATTTGATGTGAATGGAAATAATAAAGCAATCAGTTTGACTGTTTGCTTATTAGTGGTGCTTGTACCAATTCTGCTATGTTTGAAATTTTATATGCTGACATCAGTTTATTTTACTCATAATCCTTTCAAGGAATTGAAACTATAACGGTAATTGATAACGGTAAAGTCCACCATCCATTCATCCTTACGTAAACCCATGTGATAATTATTTCTAAGTATATGTTTAATTTCCCAAATTATTACCACTTATCCCATGTTACTTGTTTCTTGTGACGTGGTAAGTTAACATTGGTTGACTTTCAGTAACCCTTTTTTTTTCTAATAGCTTTTGTTGACTAATGCTGCTAGTCATGGCCGTAGGATTCTGATTCTTTTCTTCTTCTACGGCTACGATTGATTATAATATCTCCACAGTCCACATGTCACATGCTATACATGAAACCTGATCCAGTGGTTCTCGTATTCGTTTTAAATTTTAAAAATCATTTTGCCGAAGAACAATAGAAAAGTCTACGGACACTTGCATATTTTGTATTTGCTTTTTTTTTCTTTTTGCAATGACCAATAATTTAATACTACATCACATTCTCCAATTAAATTAATTTATAAATTATACAAGTGAACATGGATCACATGCTTTCTCGTTTATAGATCAACATTATGTGCTTAAGGAATTCACAACTGCTTATCATAACATGCGATTATGCGAACCGTACATTTCATTCATTTGAATTTATTCAAGCATGATCAAACAATCATTAGCACTATAGTTAAAATAAAGTCAATGTATTCAAATACAAATATTTAAACACACCACTATATATATCCATATCATTTTCCTTCATCCTCACACTTCACCTAAAACACAAAACACAAATACTTTCAAATCTAAATATCTACAAAGATTTAATTACCACTCTCTCTCTTTGTAATGAAACAGTTAATGGATCATAATAATAAGCTTGTAGCTGTTTTGCTGCTGTTCTTCTCAAGCTTCTTGCTGATGAGGACATCAATGGCTGCTTACAACTACAATGTCGTCAACTTCGGTGCCAAACCGGACGGTCGAACAGATTCCACAAAAGCTTTCCTCAGCGCGTGGCAAGCGGCTTGCCGTTCAGCTGCAAGTGTCACAGTAACGGTTCCGAGAGGGAGCTTCTTGTTAAAACCGGTGGAGTTTCGTGGTCCATGCCGCAGTAGAATCACGTTTGAGATATATGGAACGATTGTAGCTCCTTCGGATTACCGTGGTTTGGGTAATTCCGGTTACTGGATCTTGTTCGTGAGAGTTAACCGGATCTCGATCAATGGAGGAACGTTAGATGCTAGAGGTGCTTCTTTCTGGGCTTGTCGAACATCGGGAAAGAGTTGTCCTGCTGGAGCCAGAGTAAGATAACTGATTTAACTAACTTTTTAATGTTTTCCCTTATCACGAACGCGACCTGTTAATTAGCTAATTATATCGATTTGCGGTGTTTAATCTTGGTTCCGGTTTTCGAAAAATAGCAGCGCTTATTGAATCAGTTTGGTTCGGTTTTAGTTTCGGTTTGAATTTGTTATAAATCAAATATCTAATCAACTTTTTAACCGAGTTTTAGGTTTTGGTTCGGTTTTACAAAATCAATACCAATTTAAGATCGAATTAGTTTGGAGTAGTCTTGACTTCGGTTTGTTTCGATCAAATATATCATTAATTTAAGAAAAAATTAATAGTAGAAATTTCAGTGTACATTTCTAATATTGGTGGTGGTGATGATGTTGTTGTTGCAGTCGATGACGTTTAATTGGGCAAATGACGTCGTAGTGAGCGGTTTAACGTCAATAAACAGTCAAGTAACACATTTAGTAATAAACAGCTGCAACAATGTAATTGTCCGGAAAGTAAAGTTAGTGGCTCCAGACCAAAGTCCCAACACAGATGGCCTCCACGTCCAAGAGTCTGCTGGTGTGACCGTAACCGATAGCACATTTCAAACCGGAGACGACTGTATCTCTATCGGTCCGGGAACTCGTAACCTCTACATGTCTAAAATCAACTGCGGTCCAGGCCATGGAATCAGGTATGACAATGAAGATAACTTGGAGAGCAAGATTCAAATATTTTGAAAATAAGTATTGATATTTATGATAATACTTTGTGGCAGTATTGGGAGTCTAGGGAGAGATGCTAATGAAGCTGGAGTACAGAACATAACGTTGATAAACTCAGTTTTTTCGGGTTCGGATAATGGTGTTCGGATCAAGACATGGGCTAGGCAAAGCACAGGTTTTGTGAGAAACGTTTTGTTTCAGAATCTGGTCATGAAAAACGTTCAGAATCCGATCATTGTTGATCAGAATTATTGTCCGACTAATCAAGGTTGTCCTAAACAGGTAAAAATATTAATCTAAATCGAAATCTAAGGATACAATGGAATTAGATCAAATTTATCTGATTGGTTTTGTTTGATTATATATTGTAGGGTTCTGGTGTGAAGATTAGTCAGGTTGTGTATAGAAACATTCAAGGGACGTCTCAAACACAACAAGCTTTAACGTTTGATTGCAGTCGCAGTAATCCGTGCCAAGCAATTAGATTGCAGGATATAAAGCTAACGTTCAACGGACGGTCGGCTACTTCGACGTGTAAGAATATTAAAGGAGTTAAGGCTGGTGTGGTGATGCCACAAGGTTGTCTTTGATTTCATGAATTTAAAGGGTAGAACAAAAAAAGTGTTTCGATGGCATTACACCGTCGTAGGCGCAAGAGTATTATTTTGCGTCCGTGATCGAGTTGTTTTGGTTTGCGTCTAAATATGTATGTATATTGTGAAAGTTTAATTTGTACTCTTTTTTTTTCGTACAAAGTATTATTATGAATTTCTGGTTTCTAATGTGATTATTACTCATTTAGAGTTGTATCCATCATTACGTATAGAAGATCAATAGAGACTCAAAAACATTATGAATGTTAAAAATGAAAGACATTAAAGAGTACAAATTAAAGTTGGTATTTGAATGTTAAATACAAAATACAAACAAGTGAGCGTTGATATATTCTACAGTTATAAGTAGGCTCTGTAAACAAAAGGTCAATGTTTGTTGTGGCCATTCCGGCTCTCCTCTCCCGTTGACGAGTTACAACTGTTCTTCTTCCCACTCTGTGACTTGTATGAGCTTGACTCTCCTTCACTTTTCTTCCCGCTTTGACACTTGTATGAGCTCGACTCTCCTTCATTTTTCTTCTGAGTTTTGGAGCGCGAATCTCCTTCACTCTTTTTCTGAGATTTGGAGCTTGAATCTCCATCGCTCTTTTTCTGGGATTTGGAGCTCGAATCTCCTTCGCTTTTCTTATGAGACTTGGAGCTTGAATCTCCATCGTTCTTCTTCATAGATTTGGAGCTCGAATCTCCTTCGCTTTTCTTATGAGACTTGGAGCTTGATTCTCCATCTTTCTTCTTCATAGATTTGGAGCTCGAATCTCCATCGTTCTTCTTCTGAGACTTCGAGTTGGAATCTCCATCACTCTTCTTCTGAGACTTGGAACTGGTATCGCCATCGCTCTTCTTCTGTGATTTTGAGCTGGAGTCGCCATCGTTTTTCTTCTGAGACTTGGAGCCAGAATCTCCATCGCTCTTCTTCTGAGACCTGGAGCCAGAATCTCCTTCGTTCTTCTTACTATGAGATTTAGAGTCTCCTTCATTATTCTTCAAACTCGTTGATTTGGAGTTAGATGGATTGGAGTCGATCCTAAGAGTCTTAGCCGAGAAGAAATGACGAATATGGACCCGATGGCACACAGTCTCAGTCGAACAACTTCCTTGCACATTCACCACAAGTATTGCTTCTTTATCCCGTATGTCCTCACACAACCAGTTCTGAGGAATCCCATCTACAAACTCCTCCAGTGTATGAAACTCCTCATGGTGAACCGATACCTCCACCGAACTATCCGGTTTTATAGTTCCTGCAGCCGGCATCACCTGAAAAAAGAAGACCAAATTTTCTTAACAAGCCTTGTCTTCACAGATTTGTGGTTAAGAATTTGATGGTTTACGTTTCAATACCTCAAGCCACCTTGGGAAACCGAATGAGCCTAAAGAATGTAACTCCAACGTATCTTCGTCTTCTCTCACCATACTTTGCCCTTCACATAAAATCCTGAATACGGCGCTCTCCTTGACGCATTTGTTGGTGATGCGCAGCATGAAGGTGTCTTGGTTCTGTAGAACGATGTTGTTGCTGCTAACAACTGTCTCTGGTACATAACGTAGGTCATTAAGCAACGCTCTGACTTTCTCATTGGTCCTGATGATTCTCCCAAACTCTTGTCTTCTTACCGATCTATCAACATGCTCTATCTTTACATGAAATTTGCAACGAACTGGTTTGTGATCACTCTCTGTCACGTCCATACAAGCATCATATCTGTCCATAATCCGCGCCAGAAAGAAATTATTAAAATTTTTTTTCAGGTTTGAATCTCTGTAACGTGGAAAGAAAAGCTTACAGCATAATCGAAGCAACAACTGGACAATCTAGACTGCATTCAGATTCTGGACTGGTGCGCGTGTCTCTGTATATTACTCTATCACACCACGCAGGAATCCGCTTCTTCTCCCCTGAATCGTAACCTGAGAAAGAAAAGACTGATTATAAAGTTTTAACATTAAAAATGAAACTCATACTTGTATAAAAATGCGGTTTATGTACCTCCTAAGCCAGGCCGGTGTCTTTCAAACTTATAAGTTGGAGGGAAAGTGATTATGGCTTCACGCATTCCTTGAAAAACTTTTCCAGCTTTCATCTCTGCCCTGAGCTGATCCTTTTCTCTAAGCCAATCGAAGCTTCTTTGTGAGACAAAGTCTCTAGCTTCATCATATGATATACCAAAGAGTCGGTAGTTGAAATCACCAAAAAAGACAACCATGTCCGCCTCCGCTAAGTCCTGTTTTGTCTCTTCCGTGTTGACGTTAGCATTCTGCAGAAAGTGTGATGGGTCGAAGGTAAGCAAGAAACTTAAACCAAATGTAGGAAAAAAAAAATGAAAGATCCGCCATGATCATTAGCTTTGAGTTAAAGTAGACATGATAAAGGACAAAAAGAGGCTTACATTTGCGCTCTTGGTGGTATGAGAACCGGTAGTCACACCAGCTGCGAAAATTAAAAGCCATGAGGTATATACAGGCAGATGCCTTCAGCAAAGATAAGAGAGGTGAAAATAGGCATATAAATATACCGGCTGGTGCATTATGAGCATTTGATGACCGGGAAAAAGACATTGTTTTGTAGATGTGATCAAAATCAGCATTTCTGCGGTTTACAGCTTCTAGATGCGCGGCCAAGTGACAATTTATGAAGCACATAATCCGATCAAAGACCCTAATTCTCAAACCTACACCTCCCTGGTTTGACATACAAAAGTAAATCAGGTAGGATGCCGCTGTATCAGAAATCAGAATGATACATTGTTGAAGAGAATGGTAAGGTAATCATCTTAGTTAGGAATGGAAGGGTATACAACTTAGGTAAATGGATGAAACTTAGGTTTTGACTTTCCATTTCAATCTCATGACAAAAAAATATACCTTGTTTCCAATTGCGCGTCCAAAACCACATGGAACCGCAGCAACATCAATATCTCCTACATGTGTTCTCAGATTCTTCCGCACCCTGAATTGAAACAAGACATTTTAGGACACCATCAAATGAATACAGCTGGATAAAACATTACTTGTTCTACTGGAATAAAGTATCCCATTCCACTCACCAAAGTGATATGAGCAAACCAGCTAACTGCCTCGATCCCATGCGTTCAAAAACTACTTTTTCGTCTAAGGTCTTCCCTATTGTGTCTATCCAGTACTGCCCTATGGTACTCCCTTCATTTCCTCCTACCTAATATAGAAACAAAAACAGGTTCAAAATAACATAAATAACGCATTTAAATAAACTATTCTCTTTCAATTATTGTCTCACTGATTCTTTGGCTGCTGACATTGCTAAAAACCCAGCACCCATCTCTACTTCTTGCAAGCCTACGACAAGAATACCAACATCTGATGCTACAGAGCCTAACCAAGACATAAGCGCATCATGGGAGGCTTTTCCCTGGCCAACATTCCATGAACCGATCAGAATCCTAACACTGTCTGTCTGTGCATATGTTCGTTCTTTTTCAGAAAGCTCCGACCTTATTATCCCGTCAAGAGGCCCAGGAGAAATCACATGCCATCCACGTATACCACCATGAGTAGCTAAGCTGAATGTGTAACCATCAGCTGCTGCCATCTTTATTACCGCGTTATTATGCGCAACCCATCCAGCGATTAGATTGCCTTCAAGATCAATTATCTGGATGTGACCACTAACATAACCAATGTATATTCTTTCCCCAAAAGTGCAGAAACACAATACAGCACATTGATGGTGACGGAAATCTTGCAACCTGTTTCCATTTCCATCCCATTGTATAAGCAATCCATTTGTGCACCCAGTCCAAATCATGCCATCTCCAGCTAATACCATCGCTTCTGTTCTTTTGGCATCTTCATATGCCCCTCCTCCCCTTGTTGCAACCCTTCGAACAGCATCCGCAGCGCCCATTATAGCATTCCTTGAGCGTTGCAAGAATCCATGCGGCTTCTCCTTTTTCGAAGTAGAAGCAACTTTCACCTTCGTCTCATCTTCCGCTGGTTGATCCTGTCCCGATGGCATTTCGACCCGGTTCTCAGTCTGACCTTCTGTGTTGAACACTTTTAGGAGCTCTTTTGTGCGACCATCCCTGCAAATTTTTTGACCCCTTTAGAAAATCACGGCCAAGAAGACAAAAACATCAAATTTTGGACCTTTCGTATCAGTCAACACTCACCACAAGGAGAAGGTTTGAAGCTGAGCAGCCCATACTTTAGATCTTACATTATCGGCTAATAAACATTTGACTTCAGAGGAAGATATACTGCATGTACCATTAACAGTAACTTGAGCTCTGAGATCAATCCCTGACCTCTCCACCAACAATGCAGCCATATGTTTTTCCTCCAACCTAAGCGAAAGTGATTTCTCCATAGATTCCCAAGTCCATATCTTGATCACACCACCTTCTGAACATGACCACAAATCACCTGCATTTCCCAATTAAAAGCTTATGGATTTTAGATTTAATTAAGCATTTACAAGAATAAAAAAAGACTGTGACTTGATTTCGAGATAGATTACCATAAGAACTCATGATTACGGAATTAACAGGACCCTTGTGAGCTTGCCACGAGAGGCCTTCCTTGAAAGGAGTATCATGATCATTATCAGCTTCAGAATCCATCTTCCAAGACCGAATCTTACCGTCCATGTGACCACTCCAAACGAGCCTATTCCCATTGTCAACCATCAAACAAGTGGTGGGCGAAGTACTAGCCGACTCGTGAAACGGTGCAGCATCCTCGTCTCCTCTCCGTACGCGATCGCTTAGACCACACCCTGGCTCGAACGCATCATCGAAGTTCCAGAATCTAACACCACTCTCTTGTCCAGCCCATAATTGTGTCCCCGTGCAAGCTATGTTCCTTAAGAATCTCCCGACCTGAGTCTCCCTAAGTGGATGAGGCCTTAGCTCTAAGCAAGGAGGACGCGCCGAGTGCAACGGAGATCGTGTGGGTACTTTGAACATTCCCACGCCGCCTCCGGATGCAACGAACTCCGGAAGTGGCTGAAAATCCTCACCGATCTCAGGCTGATGCGTGATCAAATAATCATCGGAATCGCCGGTACCGGTGTAAGGGAAAGACGAAGAATTGGTGATGGTGGTGGCGTAAGGGTAAAACTCGTCATCTGAAGAATCACCGGTGACAATCTGGGTGATTTTGGGGATATCATCGAGGCTATGCTGGCGTTGGCGGTGGTGATGAGCTTTTTGACCGGAGGCACGGAGCTGGTGGCTATAGGAATGGATTTTGCGAGGAGGAGGAACGGCGCTCATGGAGGAGAGAGCGTCATCGTCATAGTCGTCGGAGGGATGGTGGTGGTTGCTGTTGATTTCCATGGTGGAAAGATTGTGGAAAGAGAGGAATGAGAGGAAAGAGAAAAGAGATGAAGAAAATGTAATATGAGATAAAGAGAGGGAGAGATTGAGCGGAGTGCTCGGGAGAAACAAGAGAGTTTGTTTCTCTTCCGCCACTTTTTTTTTGGAGATTTCTCTGCAATATTCGCGCCATCTTCTCCACTCTAATTTTTCCATAATAATTTTTAAGTAACTATAATTAGTCTCTCTTAATTAAATTACACAATAAAAGAGCAAGAAATATAAAGTTTTGATAATTGAAAAGATATAGATCTATTTATATGAATAAGATAACACTAATTCTTTGATTCTTTTAATTTACGACAATTAGTGATATTTGAAATATAATTTAACTTTTTATATGAATATGTTAAATATAGAGAAAATGGTTAATTAAATATATAATTATTTTATGAATGTAACGATCCACAGTAGCCGGCCCTGAGTTATTTGTGGGCTAAGGCAACAAAAACAAAATTGGAGCCCATTAGAAAAAAAAAAATATATTTTTGTAAAGATCATAAAACATTAATAATCATCACAATTCGTCGAATGTTAACTTTATTCTTAATAGAATACGCATGGAACACTTTTACTAAAGAGTATGAGAGCTCTTTTTTTTTGGATCAGTTGATCTTCTTCCACCTCCCAAGCTTCTCTTTACCCTGTTCAATTTTAAAAATACATCATATCAATCGATTGAATTATCAATTATGTGGGTTTAAAATGCAACTAAAGTAAACTCAGTTTTGTTATAAAAAAAATGTTTGAAATATATAATAAACCAGATAAATAATACGTAGAATAGTTTATCGATAATTGGTAAACACGCTAAGATATTTTTCAAAATATAAATGGTAAAAGAAATTAACTAAATTTTGCATCAAAAATTGAAAAATCATATAAATTGATACAAAACTTTTTCCTTATATGTATGAACCGGAAGCACATTAAAAATGATAGTGCAACAATGTGATGTTGTTTTTGATCAGTTCTGTTCCATTCCATACGGATTAATTATTGCGAGCCTAAATTAAATGTACCGCACAATGTGGTCAGTGTATTTATACCTTACGAGTAGCAATGGAGTATGGATTCTCCTCGATGGACACTGCCTTAAATCCAACCGGAACCAAAACATCTTCGTAGCTAAACCTCAAGAACCACAAGCACATTTTAGTATTAATTATTTAGGCTACTTATAGTGCAATTACAAATCTTGATCAGTCATAAATATATGAAATGTACATAACGAAAATTAAGTGACTAATTACGTACGTAGAGACAGCTACTTTGTAGGGGGGTCCACCATCATGATCGGTAATCTAATAAACCAAAAATAAGCAAAAAATACATTATATCTTTTAACTAAAAATGGAATAATCACATGGAAAATAAATGAAAATAATTACCGGATACATGAGAGTTATGAGTTCGCCGTCGGGTTTTAAGAGTTCATACATGGATTTAGCCCATGCAGGTCTCATCTCCGGCTCAATGGCACAGAAGACCCTGTTATTTGGAATATTAGTTACTTATTTCTAAGATTATGTTAAAATAGTAATTAACTCACACATAATCGAAGATGAGGTCGAATAATTCGTTAGGACGCCATGTGAAGAAGTCTTCCTTCACGAACGTAAAGTACTTGGCCTTCGGTGAGGAGGCGTAAGTCTATATGTAATCCAGACGTAGTTAATAAAAAAAAGATTCAGTAATTAAAGACATAGTGAGAAGATGACTAACCTCAGTAGCTTTCTCGAGAGCACTCTCGGAAATATCCAAACCAACAACGAAACGTTCGGAGCTTGCCATCGCAACCACATCGTGACCCTGCTCACATTCATCATTCATATTTGGAAATCATCATAAGATGTTAATTGACTAGCATTTAGTTTTCCCAAGTGTTCAATGAAACGGCTACTAAATTATTACTTTTTGTAATCAAGAAATCTCTTCTACTTAGTTCAAATTATGTTAGACTAATTCATCTAAAGATTAGAACTAATAAAACCAACGACCAAACACAAAATTAAAGAATTACCAATATATTGGTTTTACGACAAAAAACTTAATTACCTTATAAACAATTCAAACTAGCTTCGATCTTAGTTTGGTCAGTATATATATTCTCTAAACCGAACCGGAAAAGAAGAAGAGAGATCAAGAGTAAGAAGAAGACTAACTCCGCCGCAGCCGGGGACAAGAGCACGTCCAAGAGAAAGAGAAGAAGAGTCAACAAGATGGACAATGAGAGGTGTGGCTCTTCCTTGGTCCCATGGTGTAACTCCGTCTTCCCAACATTTTTCCCATCCACCTGTTTATTTATTTACATTACATATATATTACTATTCTTTTTTCTCTACCTACCGTAATCCAAAATAGTTCCATCCATTTTGTGGCTATGGAAAAGGATAACATATAGATTCAATCAAGAAGAATATGATCTTTATTAGTGTGACTCATTTGTCACAAATCCGCAATGATTTTTCCATATCACAAGAGAACAAAGGCCTTAAAACTCTGTTATAATTGTATAAAGTAATATTGAGGGAAGAATCAATCACCTTCCTCAACAGTTTTGGGTAGGAACTTAGCAACTTCTTCGGGAGGGATGATGTTTTCACCATTGTTGTGACCTGAGTTTAGTTGTTCCTCAGCCATTTTTAGGGTTTCTTTCAAGCTTTATATAGTAATTCCTTTTTTTTTTTCCTGTGGGTATTGAAGGTGTGGAGCTTCAAGCACATGAATTTATATACTCTAGAGTGGCCAGGAAATTATATTATTAAATGTAACAAAAGCAAACCAATAATTGAATAAAAGTAGTTATAAATATAGCCATTGATTATTGTCCTTACACTCTCCATGGTTTTTTTTGCTCATAGATACGATATATATACATAATTTTTTTTTTTTTTAACAAAATATTTTAGATTTTTCCTCGGCCAAAACTCATCAGTAGTTGAACCAACATGAAAAAGAGGAAACAAGTAAGAATATACTAAATTAGAGGACTGATTGGAAGATGATCAATAGCTTATGTGATTACACCCATGTTTAAGGTTGTGTTAAGCGTGAGTTGGATGGATGGTTGGCCTGGATCTAGCTTGTAATCGACCAATCCACTAGACTACCACGTTTTCGAACATGGTCTGATAGAACTGTTTATGATTGGTGTTTTTGATTAGGAAAATTGAAAAAAAAATAAACTATGAACATTTCACCATATCTGAAATTCGAGTTTTTATATGAAATAATTTTTTTTTAATGTAAGAATTGGAATAAATATCCTAATAATCTCGTTATCCATTTCATAGAAATGCCAAATTATTTAGTTGTGATATTATACATAATGAAATACTTATTCATTAATATTATGCATAAAAAAAAATTATGATAAATTTAGAAAGATCATGTCATAAAAGACGCATTCTTATCCATAGTGTGAGCAAGTGGAATCAGTGGCCCTAGTTGCACTCTGAATCATCACTGGACACTCTTTCTGTGGTCACATAGATAATTTAATCGGAGCAATAAGTGAATTATCCAGCATTTTAGTAGACACACTTAATTCAAAGTGAACACGACATTGTTTGTTTAAACATAAAACGACAAAAGTTTGAAGTATGACTGTCTTACACGTTTCATTCTCTTTTAGGTGTGCCAGTTTCACCAACGTGGAAAATGAGAACCATGAGAAATGTGACGGTAACGAGGAATCATCATCACAATGACTTCTTATTCTTCCATCTGCCAACTTTTTCCATCCCCTGAAAAATAATTTCAAAATTTAAACCATTTTTGTATATTATGGATTGTAAAAGATATGTGAAGAAAAAATCTTGACTGAAGACCAGACGATGTGAGGTTTTCTCTTTACTAATCAACAAAATGACAACACAAGTGGCCAGCCCCTGCAACGAAAACGTCATTGAAGATGAAACATGCGTGATTAACTCAGTAATCAATCATAGATACACAGGTGTAAACGTCCTGTGATTCCCTTCTATTCAAGACAAAGACAATTCAGTGAACTTACAATAATCAATAAGGCGGTGATGGATAGGATTCGTTCATCCATCGGTTCTCCTCCAAAAGATGGCCAAGCACAAACAAGTGCAACAAAGAGACTGAGTGAAACCACAGAGGCGTGATTAGAGGTCGATGATGAAGACATTTTACATATGAAAGAATCATAAAATGATGACACCAGCTTCCTTTTGCACTCCCAGAATATTATCGCCGATCAAGTACACAAAAAGTTATCGACACATCAAAAAATTATGAAAAGATTAAGGAGAAGATAAAGATTAATTACGCTGAGATTGATACTTGGTAAGGAGATACATGTTTTTATGATATTCTCTTATAGGAAACATCAATGTTATAAGCTCACCACCAGATCTTGCATACGTTCTGCCCATAGAGGTCGCACTTTAGTTTCAAAGGCACAGAAGAAGCTGCGAGACCATCAATATTGTAGATATATCAGGTGGTTCTTTTATATGAACATAGAAATCAAAACGTATCTATAGAAGGCATTAATAAGTACATACTTGTAGTAAAAAAAGGAGAAATGTTTTAAATTAGGCATTGAAGAGAACATCTGCATTTTGAGATTTAAACATCAATATTTAAAAGATCGTTTCAATCATTCAACAGAGAAATACAGACTAGATATCCGCACCTTTATTGATCTTTCTACAGAGGATTTTGAAAGATCGAGAACAACAACATGACGGTCATGGTTTGCCATCACAACCACATCATAGCCCTGTCCGAAACCACTTTATTCAGAGAATGAAAATCTTATGCAATAAAGAATCTGATTAGTGACAAAAGAAGAGGAAATCAAAAAGACTTACGGAGACACATCCAGGAACTAAAGCTCTTCCGCTAGACAAAGAACACCGTTTCGCAGAAATGAACAACAATGGGAGTGGCCTCTCCTAAATCCAATAGTGTGCGTCCCTCTACCCACATCTTTTCCCATCCACCTAACAAAACACAACACGAACATGCAAAATATCAAAACACAAATATGAATATTGTAATCGCTTGCCATGAAATCACGAAGATCTGTAACCGTTTAACATCGAAATGACGAAGATTACGTAACATGAGGTACCATGAGGCTCTTTGATATCCATTGGTAGATCGCAGAGATTAGAAACAGAATGGTAAAGGTTCTTGTGCTTAATTAGAGTTGATGTTATTCTCCTTCGCTACATGACTGCTATAACCAAACTTGTATATTATATATACAACCAGACCTGCGTATAAATTTCTCCGACAGAAGATAATTTAAAGCAGTAAAACAAAAAAAAATGTATAATATTGAAATATCAGGTACCGAAGTATCTATAACCAATGCACCAAAGCCAACTAATTATACAAACTGAAAAAGGGGGAAATGTTAAAATATTACACATTATTATATTGTGTGGAGAAATACAACGGTCCTTAACACGTTTAGTTTACCAGTGAAAAATTACAAAACATCCAGATTTGAAGCGTATAAAGCTTCTGTAATGATGAATTAAGCATCATCGAAATTCACAAGGTTGAGTGAAACGTTGAAGATTTCTTCTTCCATCTTCCAATCTTCTCTAGTCCCTGAAAATTGATTCCAACGTAACATTATCTTACTGATCGATCCTAAACCCGATATTGCAATTCTCCATCGAACTATTATGATATTTACCTTGCGCGGTGTTACAGCAAGTTCGTTATCCACTATGGAGACTGCCTCAAAGCCCAATGGAATCAGAACCTTCTCGTACCTGCACGTTGAGAGATTACAGAGTGAAGATTGGCCACAATATTTCAGTGATGTTGCTGTTAATAAATGAGATAACAGGAAAACACATTACTCAGACACAGATACTTTGTAAGGAGGACCTCCAGAACGCTCATCGATCTGCAAAAGGCAGCATTTTTTTTCAGCTTTCAGCAATTACGGAAATGTGAGGAAACGGATGAGACAATAGTGATGTTATGATGCTTACAGGAAACATTAATGTTATAAGCTCTCCACTGGGTTTCAGAATTTTTTCTATTTGCTGTGCCCATAGAGGTCTCAAGCTAGGTTCAAAGGCACAGAAGAAACTGCGAGAATGGTCATATAATGCAGATATATAAGCTAAAGTCTATATATTGTATAAAACCAGGAACAGAGATTAAAATTGTACACATACGTATAGTCGAAAATGAGATCGAATTTTTCAGCTGGCTCCCAAGTGAAGAAGTCTTCATTCAAGAAAGAGAAGTATTTTGCATTGGGCAGAGAAGAAAATCTCTACATTGAGATTAAACATTATGCGTTAGACCTAAATGCAACATAAAGTGCTAATAAGGGATGTAAAGGCAAGACTCTCGACTCAAAAATCAGCATAGTTTAATCAATAATGCAGGCTGCATACATATATGAGGACATGAGCATGCCCATCTAATTTTCCAAATCGAAAAAACTGTTCACACCTTTGATGATTGCTCAACCGCAGTTTTTGATATATCCAGTCCAACGACATAACGATCAGGGCAGGCCATTGCCACCACATCATAACCCTGCAAAAACCATGTTTCATTGTTTGTTTCTAATGATGAAAGCGTTATAATTAACTGATGAATAAGAAAATCAGCAAGTAATGCAAGAACCGATCACACAAGGCAGGCGTACAACAGAAGATATTGAAAGCTACTCAAAAGGCCATAGTCTCTATAGCAGAAGAAGAAAAATGGTTTCAATTGTCAACAAAAGCTGTTTACTTTAGACTCGAGATGCATACGGAAGTGGAAAGACGAGTTCACTATTTATCGAAACAAACAGCACCAAAGGTTATTTAACCTTAAACCAAGCAAAGAAACGGAAGACATTTTGATTTCAAGTGTTGACTTATAGCAAAGAGACAAAAGTGTGGTCGAAAAAACATACGGTTCCACAACCAGGAACTAGAGCCCTGCCTTTAGGCAATGAACCAGTCTCGGCGAGATGCAAAATGATCGGAGTTGGTCCTCCTAAGTCCCATGGAGTTGCTCCTGCTTCCCAGCTTTTCTCCCAACCACCTAAAACAATACACATCAATGCGATAAATCCATTCACGAGATCACGACGACCAAGATTGCTTCAGGGAAATAAATCAATTGTTAGATTTGGAGAAAATTACGGTTCGTTACCAGAAGAATTCTCGCTCATCAACCGTAGGAAGATATCACGGGGCGATTCGACTGCCGAAGCTTTACCGGCGTTCCCCATCGGATCAACGAAACGCAGACGAAGGAAATGGAACCCACTAACGAATAGTAATAGTAATATAATATCCCATTACTATTGAGCTTGTCTTTTAACAGATGATTCATATAACAATCATCTTTTATGTTTTTCATTAGCTAATGAAGCTAAAATATTCAGTTGAGGAGAGTGGGATGCAAAGGAACAATTTTATAACCGATGTCATGTTACAAAATAGCTTGAGAAAAAATCCTATAAAATCATAATGATGGGTTTTTTCAAAATTTAGACAAAAGAATGCTAATATGTTGTGTATGTTTTTGATGAGATTCACAATATACAACGAGACTTGTATCTTCTATGTTCCCCGAAGCAGATAGTGGAACTGGAATCAATCGAGGTAGAAGAGAGTGACGATCTTGCGGAGATTTTTAGCTTCTTGACATGTCTCCATGAGAAGCTTACTGTCATGAAACGCGAAGCAGATTACTTGTTGTACTTGTGATATGATGTCCATATTACAGAGCCTGCACAAAACAACGAATAACTCAGTTTCATTATGTGTATAATAACAATGTTCTTGAAGATCAATGTGATGTTGAATTCAGTCACCAACCTGCTGGCTTCTAATAATGGCAAATGATCATTGTGTGGCTTTTCTACAACGTTTTGTACCTGTGAATGACATAGCAAAAGAGAAGAGTTTTCAGATGTATACCGGAGATGCAAAGAATCCAACAAGATCCTGACTTTTAGAACTAGTTTTGCTTACTTTAGACAACAGTTCTTGGCTCTCAGGAGGTTGTTTTTTCAAACTTTGAGGTAAAATTACTGTAAGAAGCTCTGGTCTCTCTGCTCGCAATGCACCTCTGATAACAGCCGCATTAGTTCCAGATGCACCTGAAGTGTATATATGATTTTTCTGCAAGAACCAAATTATCGGAGAGATGTTTTAGCAGGTGTTTAGAAGAAAAGATTGGAGCCAACCACATAAGATGAAGCTCAAATGACTTACTGTAATAACCATGGCGTAGCTAAGTATCTCGATCAGTTCTTGATGCATGAAACCCATATTCCTTGTACCAAAAAAGCCAATTGATCTAGGCCCTTGTTGCTGTATCGCCAATAGCTCCTGTTGATTTAACATACACGGTTACATCTAGCTCAAAAAACTGTTATTCCAAATTCTGCCAATCTTACATATATAGCTATAGTATAAAGCTAAAAGGTTGATTATAAGAGCACAATAATCTTCAGGTAAGGCTGCACGGTGAAATTCCAGAGAAAGTAGTCTTACTTGTATGTAATCTACATCAGCGGCAGGTTTTAGCTCTGAAACTGTAACTGAACCAGATCCTTCAACGATAGTCTGAGCCTGAGTTGGAATCCGGAGCCCGCAATCTTCATCCGATTCAAGCCCACATGTAATATGATCATCTTCATTTCTCCAAATATCTGCGTTGTCTTGGCCTTTCGTGTGTTCAGGAAAGCACTGTACACAGCATATAAAAATCAGATATCCTCAAGAGTAATGGATCAGTAGCCAAAAGCTGAAAACTAACTACTCTAGACTATTTGTAAGAGAGACAAGCAAAAAATCTCAAGGTCACATCTAAAGCTTATATAATCCATGACAACTCGATATCTTTTACATATAAAAACTGATTTTCCAAGAAGCAGAGCAACATGCTTTCAAGGCCAAGAACGCAATTTATGTGAATCAAAGGACCAGCTTTCTTATTATTTTTTTTTCCCGGAAATAGAAATAGTAGCAACACGCATAGTTTCATCTGTGATACTCCTAGATATGTGCATATATAAAAAATCACCTCCTACAACAAACTCTTCCATCATGAGAAGACATTACGTACATGGTAAGATAGAATGTAGTCTTATGAACACTAAAGGCTCAGAGATACAGATACAATCAATGAAGTTTTGATATACGCTTTTTATAGAACGACATCTTATGAATAAGTCAGCAATAGCCATTAAAACTGGAGCTCACCTAACTATACTACCATTGAAGACGAAAGCTGAGAATAATTAATGCGCCTCCAGCAAAATACTAACACTTTCAGGTATATATCTATCTATCTATAAATGGGCAAAGACAATGGTGATGAAACAAAGCATCGATCATTCAAACACAATCTGTCGAATGGTACCACTTTCCGAAATTGATCAAACCAATTTCTGATCCCAAGGAGTTTGGCACATAAACTCAAAGAGAATTAGCAATCAATCAGCGAGAAAATCGGACATTACCATGGGAATACACGGAGGATAGGATCTGAATCGCTGTCTTCGCCCAGGGAAAAGCTGCCACTGGGAAGAACACGAGGTAGTAGAAGAAGAGGAAGAAGAGAATCGGCGATTGAAATTAGGGTTTTGCGATCTGAGCGGCGAAGGAGTATGAGAATCCGGAGAAGGAGAAATCAAGGATGTTGTAAGAGGTAGAAGGAGCCTCAGAGGTATAGACGAACTCATCTCTCCCAACACTGTCTTCTCAATGGATTTCAAAATTCTCTTCTCTCACCGCAGATATTTCAGAAAATATGAGAGAATCCTTTAGTTCTTGATTCCGACTCGGATGTGTAGTTCGTTGAAGAAGAAGTAGAAGAAGATAAACACAGACCAAAGTGCAATTCCAAAACTTTTTATTGGAGAATATTCCATTGCAGCTGTAAGTCCAATGAAATTAGTGGCTAAAATTGACTTTTTGTTTATGGGTTAAAACTTAAAAGCGATGTAACTTTTTTTTTATACCCTTACACGCACGTGTCAACATGTTTCTCTGTTCCGAAGAAATACAATTGCACTTTGCAATAAAGAAGGTTATTTTTCTCTAATCTTTGTTGTATCTTCTTCGTGCAATTCTTGCAAAAGAACTAAAAAAAAAGATCGATATACAAAGAAGAGAGAAGCCAACTTGTGGGTTTTACAGAGAGATTATGGAATTGTAAATGAGATTGACTCAAGATTTTCATTAAATGTCCCATCTTTTCTTGACTCGGAACATCAAGACTGAGGTTTTGATGTCATCTTGTGGAACTTGAAGCATGAACTGGACTTTCATCTTCATTGGCGTCGTTTTCACTTTTCCAGCTTCATCCCCGACCTGCACATGGTGGTGTCCTTAGGTATACTATCAACCCAATTATAACACAGACTAATCAGATGCTATGTCACATTAGCTAGAATTGTGTGGTGAATGTTTTAAATGCTATATACATCATAATAATATGACTCGGTTTGGAGATTAAGAGTGAAACATGGTTTCACAGATAATAGAGGAGAGAAAAGAAAACTAAAGTTTGGTGCTTTACCCAGAGAGATGCCCAGCCCAGGCGTACATCAGAATCATAGCCAGCTTTGAATTTGTAGTCTTTACCATATGTGCGTTTGTACACAGCACTCCACATGTTCGAATCAAAGTTGTACCAGTAGCTGCATAGGTCATCACAATAGTATACTTTCACATAGTCAATACCGAACTAATTTAACAGATGAGATGGTTCTACAAAAAGAGTGAAATCGAGAAAGGAGGAGACACACAGAGGCCACTAACCTCAACTTATCTGAAGGGCTAAACCGGCGCTTGAATGCAAATGAAGCAGCATTGGAAGGAAGGGAGATGGTTGGGATGAATGACAATGCATCATCCTGTGTGAAAAGTAAAGCCTTGATGTCACATCCAAAAGATAGCGAGTAAGGATATTATCTTACATGTCTACCTTCTGAGACAAAAAGTTTGTAAAAGTTCAAACCTTATAAGCATATCTTAGCCTCAACTCTTCATCTGTGTATAGAGCGGAACAAACACCATTCATAACTTGACGTTTGAGGATCCCATTAACAGATAATATTCTCTTTTTCTTCTCCTCCTCCTCCTCTTCTTTCTCTTGTATCGAAACTTCGCCTAGTGGGAATTTAAGAGTCGCTCTTGGCTGCAGGAAGAGAAAACCGCCAGGCATTACAAAAAGCGTTTAAAGGCAACAAGTTGCGAAGTACTCGCAACCAAACTCTAGCAGATGCAAAAATGTGCACACGCCAAATGGACAATGTAAGAGATGGTACTCACGTAACCAATAGGAACAGGTGATGCAAGCTCGAGAAAATAGCCAGGTTCAGCCAGATTTGCCTCCATAGCAACCTCTCCTTGTTGTGCCTGCAACAACATACAGTTAAACGACCTAACATCGATGACACAGTATATCGACAAATATATAGTAACAACCAACATAATCAAGGACTGAACATGATAAGCCTACAAGCGTAATCCTAAGCTGTACACGGAAATACTAAGTTTCAATGGCTAATGATAGTTACTGACAGATAGTTCGTCCCACTCAGAAACAATCAGCTTCTATCAATGCGGGATGCACAACAGGAAAGCAGACCAAAACCAATGGCAATGATACAAGTTATTATATATCATATAGTACCCTTCAATGAAACATTATCAAGCACAGAAAATGTTCTGTTCCATAGAAGACAAATTTGTATATGTGCGCCCACTTATTCAATTTAGCTTCATAATTAATTTAGTTCAAAAGAAGTGTTTTTTTTCCTTATCTGCTCCCAAATCGACAAAATTGATTTACTGAACCACATGAATAACCATCAGCGAACGGTGATAATGGGCAAGAAATAGAGAAAAAATCAAAATTTCCAAGGTGTAGAGATGTACCTTGACATTATGAAGAGCTCGGAGCTGAAGGCGCGGGGAAACGTCAACAGTGCTCTTGATGAAAGTGTTCTTCTCCTCGAGATCATAGAGAACAGAGAGGTATTTGGAAGTGAGAGACAGCTGAGGCTGGGTAACCTCGCGCTGGGAGTTGTTGTGAAATGATAGTTTGAGCTTCGCGAGGTTATCGAAAAGCTTGCAAGACACTTTGTTTAAGAAGAGGAGACTATCGCTGTCGAATTCAGATGTCACGCGGAGTTTCGGTCTGTTCACACCCTTAAGAAAGGGAAAGACGGAGCAAGGCGGCGGAGACGGTGGCGGTAATTCCGAGGTTGCCGATTGAAGGGCAGGTGAAGGAGGAGGAGGGGAAGAGGAAAGGGTAGGGCTTTGAGGAGATGGATCCGCCATTGAAGTGGATTTGGGAGAATCTATCGCAAAGTCGTAACACGAGATTCAAGTGCGAGAGAGAAGAGAATGAAACGGACGGTTGTTGTTTTTCTTAGGCAGAACTATTGATACTCTCCCGACTGACTCACGACTTGCTCTTTTTCTTATTTTTTTTCTATTTTCTTCATTTCTGTCCTTTCCTTCTGTATAGTTATTTTGGCCACGTGGTAAAAATATTTTCAAAGTGTTAATTTGGTGGGATTGTGCAATTTGCAAAATTGTTACGAATACTTGGGCATAAATCGCAAAATATCGTTTTTTTTTTACTTTTGTATATAAGCTCCGAATTTAGATTATCTTGTCTTTTATACATATTTTTTTTGGTGGTACACAATGCCGTGCTTGAGACTTCGTCTTCGGAGGTTAGCAACCTGCCGGCTAATGTATTCCAGAAATGCAAGCTAAAAATGTCATCTTGTATTTTAGAGAAAAACTGAAGTTGGTGTTTCATTACACTTGAAACATTATACTGTCTTCTTGTAAGGGAAAGGCTGTTTGCTTTGTTCTTGCAAGGAGAGAGAAGTCATATAAAAAGATGTATCCCGATGTAAGAATATTAAGTCTGCAAAACTAACCACTCCCCAGGGGAAGGATATAAAGCTCTCTCTCTCTCTCTCTCTCTCTCTGGTTTTCTTTCTCTCCCTTTTGGAATCCTTCACAATTCCAAATCACCTCTTTGCCAAACAGCTCTGGATCAGTCTGCCTGAACTATGACCGGCTTTCCCCGACCCATTGAGAATCCTCTGGTCCCATCAGGCATCCGTGGTCCCGGTGGTTGCTGCTTCCCCATGCCTGGTTGCTCCATGCTGTTCATTGGATTGTTTGAAGGTGGTGTTCCAACTTGATGATGATGTTGATGGTGATGATGATTCCCACGCCCATTGTGGTTCTGGTTGTGGTTTTGGTTTTGGTTTTGGTTCTGGTGTGGTTGACCTCGTCCTCGTCCCTTTCCCCTTCCTCGGTTACGCCCTTTTCTCTGCCCAACCGCTTTCTCATTCCCTTGCTCCTCTCCCTGTTATGCGATAAAAGTTAAGAATCATCCATGGAGAACAATGCAGACCCAAAAACATATTTGGTGTTACTTACTATGGCCTGCTCTTGCACGTGTGTATCCCATTCCCCAGAACACTCTTCAGATTGTTTCTCAATAGGCTGCTGTTCGGATGTCGTGGCATCATCTTCCTCATGTTCTACTTCTACATCATGTCTTTTTCTTCCTCGTCCTTGACCCTGTTTTGGTTCCTTTGTCTGTATGATTAGAATAGCAAACATAAATCCAGTGAAACCGGCATCAACTTACAAAGATCCTAACCCATACCAATGACATCTAATATAGAATCTTTCTAAACTACTAAGATATACCTGGATTCTGCTCATTAGAGTGAGAAAAGACGAGTGATGTGATGTCAAATTCTAAACCACTTACCTGAATTTTAAACATCGACCGGACCTTCAGACCGCTCCTCCAGTTTCCTGCTTCATTTAGTTCCGCAACCTGTACAAGTAACATGCTTTAAGTTAATCACATCAGCACATGAGAGTATGAACACATATAGTCTGAAAATCTGAGTCATGTGAGACTTTACTGCTTTCTCGGCTAGCTCAACTATCTCATACTCGACAAAAGCATGGACCTACAAGAACACATGTAAAAGAAACATCAATTTTGCATCCTGTTAATCCATTCAAGGCGAAAACAAAAACACCATGGATCTATTTAGTTACCTTGTTACTCAAAAGCGTACCATCGCTTTTGGCTGATCTTGCTGCTGGCGGAACACCATTCCCAGTGTTTTGTGGCTGGCAGGTACGAATATTCTTAACACTGAAAAATAACTTAATAATTTGAGAAAACCGAGACTGGTGGTTGATCTAGAAATATATTTCTAGGTTTTAATAAACAGTAGTACCTGCCAACGGTTGAGAAAATCTTCATCAGATTTTGGTAGCAATGGTCCTCAGGAAGATTCTCAGCAATAACTATACGAGACTGGATATGATAAAATTATTAGAAAATCAACACAATCATTTCTTCATAAGAAAATCAGTAGTATAAGAATCACGTTTTTTAATTATAGCAGGAATGACTTAAATTGTAACTCAAAAAAGGAGCACCTGGAGTTCTTCTATAGCAGCCTCGGTAATTGAATTTATGCGTCTCACTTTCTTTCCATCTTCACTAACAACCTGTTCGATGACTCAAACTTTAAAAGACATTCCCTACATCTCGAGGATGGGGCATCACATCCCGACCACATAAATAGGAGAAGTATGCAACAAAAAATAAGATAAAGAACTCACAAGCTTTGCTGAGTTTTGTAGCACTGTGGCAAGCTGAGAATTACCACTAACGACAGCTTTAATTTTCTTGAAAGATGCAACGACATGTATTGGCACTGAAATCACATGAACCCCATTATGGATTGGAATAAAAAAATTACACTTAAAAGTAACGACCTCCACTTCTTATACAAAACGAGCTCACAAGGAAAACAGAGAGAGAACAAGCGCTTCCAGAAGATATCCTTAACACTTTTAGAACGCATATAATTTAGCAACAGTCACTTACCATATCCTTCAGGATCCTTGCTAATGAATCTCATCAGATGATCTGTGGTGGCCAAGTTCAAGTCACTGAAGTAGTATTCAACCTGACAGTTATTTAGGTAGTCAAGAACTTCGAAAGCAAAATTGGATATATTCATGTTGCAACAGAGAGAACAAGATCAATAGCAAGAATAGTCCTGAAAGAGTATCATCATGTATGAATCTAACTTGAACTCATAAAGCACCACTTCACATGGTGGATCGAGTTCAAGAGATTGAAAAGCTCACCTGATTCACTATCTTTTGAACAGTATCCTCTGGCAAACCAGTTTTTGGATCGATAGAAACAGAAGCTCCTGCTTCCGTCGCTTGATCGTTCTTAGATTCTCTCTTATGATCTCTCCGTTCGCTCTTCTTCGCAACCGAATCCGGTTCCTGCTCTCCACCGACACCACGCTGCTGATACTCATGATGGCTGTGATTCCTCACCGGGACATACTGCTGGTTCTGATGACGGTTGTGATGAATATGATGAAAGCGATGAGGATGGTGATTTTGAACAGGAACCAAGTGAGGCTGGATTGGAACAGGACCCAGAACCGGAACGTTGAATGGAGGCTGGTGGTGGTACATATGAAGCATACCGTGCGGAGGAGGAGGAGGGATAATCATCCTCGGCGGTTGCGGCAGCGGAGGAGTTGTTCGACCAGGTACGAACTCGGGAGCTCCGGCGTTGAGTCGACTTGAGGATAGGGACCTCAAGAGCGACGGATCTGAGGAAGAAGAAGCTGAAGTAGTCGAAGAAGTAGAGTGGGAGTGAGAGAGATCATCGGACTGAGGAGTAGAGGAATCTAGGGTTTGCTGATCAGCCATGGATGACGATTAAAGGAAGGATTTAACAGTGATAGATGAAAAATTCCCAAGCAAAATTAGGGTCTTTTCCAATGGATTGAAGTGGGAATCTTCTTACAGAAGAGATAGAGAGAGGACAGATCCCCGGAGAAGGGGAGAGACCAAAAGGGGCAAAGACTCTTGCTTTTTCTGTTTGGAGAGAAGTTCTCGGTCTCAAAGGTCGTCGCTTGTCGTGTATTTATACATGGGCTTTTGCTCTTATCGACAATAGGACAGCACAAACTCTTTAACTTCCTTGTCCTTAAAAATTACAATTCGAAACTTTTTCTGGTTTCTTACAATTTATTAGTCTCAGAGCTGAGGCATAAAGCAGCACCAGGTCTGGATCTGCTCATCATTAAAAAAAAATATGACCGAAGGAGCTTCCCACAATGTCGGATTCAATGCTCTTCGACATGTTGGTCGAACCTGTTTCTGAGGGCTTCCCAGAATGAAGGAACTGCGATGTTATCCGGGACTTCTTTGAACGACGGTAAGTAGTTCAAGTCTACTACTACATGATCTTTTGTTCCTTCTTGAATCTGTAGTAATCTCAGCAAAGAGAGAAAGTGTAAGGACTCGAGTTAATTTAGCCTATATAAAGGGTCTTTTGATGGGATGATACTTACAACCACGTCAAAGCCGAAGATTGTGAGATCAAGCTTCTTTCTCAGCCACTTAGCTGCTTCTGTAACCAGCTCTAGATCAATCTCATCTACTGGATTCTGGTTTGCGGAACCCATTGGTAAAGATTTTAAGCTGTGGAGGTAATGGAACAACCAAAGTTACAATCATAGAAATTGAAGGCTTACACCTACCAGTCCAAGAAATTGTTATGAAACCTACCTGTCAAAGAGAATTGGTCGGAGACCGTTTTCTTGCGCTGATTTCCTCAGACTGGAAGAGCTAGGGATCGATTTCTTGACCGCATGGAAGATCTTTTCCCCCAAGACGTAAAACTTGAAGATCCTGGATGAATGGTCCACATACTCCTGCAGATCAATAATTGACAAGCTTCTTTATGCTTCAAATCTTGATTTAGCAGTATTCCTCTAGAATTGGGTATCCAGGTTACTTTATGACTTACTTGGATAATGGCAGGAACAGGCGTGCTCAAATCCTTAAAATCCTCGACTCGGAAGACAATGGCCTGCGAGAAACACATGAAAATGAGAAAATCTTCTGTTTCGCTGTGATAAGAGAGAGAAAATGCGAGATACCAAAAACGACAAGGAAATTATGAGATTATCACCATGCTGTGGGCATCCGCAACACCACAGGCAACTTGAGGTTTCACAATACATGGAAGAGAGAGTCCAGCTCTAGACAAGTTTTGAGCCAGATCCGGTTCATTATAGCTGTCAATCTGTAGATAAGGAACTCTGATATTAACATGCTACATATAAAGGAAAAGCATCATGTGATACTATAATGGAGTAATCAGAGGAAAAACTTGCTGGTATAAAGAAGATTAAACAGTTAATGAAAATGAGAAGGATCAAGACCTTGAGAAAGCAGGCGCCTCTTATCTTTCGTCCTGGTGCAGTAATGTCCTCTAATCCAAGAAGAATATGTTGCATCTTGAGTCGGTCCAGGAGAGGATATATCTGTTGAAGTGGGTCGACTACAGCACAAGCATTTTGATCTTCCATATACCTGCAAGTAACTTATATCATTATGCAAACCTCTACCGAGAGCTTTTAACAAGGTCTCTCATATTTGTGGTAGCGATACGCCACTTGCTGATACAACAACGCTAGATTGAAATCTAAGAATCGGGAAACTTACTTTCGCAGTTCCTCCATGCCGGTAGAGAATGTAACTGCAACAGATGATTTTAAGTCGGAGCAGTTCAGTTGAATGGACAAGATTTCATCAGTTGCTTTGTGGAAAATGATATCAGCGTGTTTGAGTTGAGACGAAAGAGGGAACTCAAACATGAGGGGTAGAAATATCAACCCATTTGAAGTAGGATACATGGGTAAAGCACCCCTCTAAAGAAAATCACGAAAATCAAAAAAAGTTTAACAACGCGAACATTATATATAACATATTACATTCACAGATCAATAATGACCTAGAGGGTGAAGCATACCTATATACGACCAACATACAGTGAGCCAAAAAGTAAGAATTAATCACCATAAAAGTTAAAAAAGTCGAGTTTTTATATATGGTTATTACCTTGGCAAAGTCGTCTATGCGAGATGGCTTCATGATGTAAGCAACTATTGCAACTCCATCACCCATTGCCTGTTTTGAGGGTAACATCAAAAGGGTGATTAAACAACTCATAAAGTGAAGGTCTAAATCAAGCAACCTGCAACATTTTTTACAATCTTTAGTTCTGGCCTACAATTACTACGTTCTTCAAGTAGACCAGCTTATTTCTCAACTTGAAGCGTTTTCAAATATAAGCCAACACCACGTCAAGACATACCTTTTTGTTCATGCAGCAAATAGTCAATGGCAGCTCTTCGAGCCTACGGATATGAAGCATGTTAGGATCCTCACATGAATCGCCTTCAACAACATCTAGAAACCCAAAAATGTCCAACAATTGTAAGAGCCTCCTAAAATTTGTCGGTACAAAATGAAACATTCGACCTTCTTCGGCCAGGAATAATGTAGCAAACTTTAAAGGCCTATCCTTTTCCACTATTAGTGAGAGTTCATACTTTTAATTAGTAAGCATTTTCATACTCTTGAAGAGAAAACTGTTTAGCCATAAATGCTGAAGTTGAATTTTCGAAATTTTTTCTCTCTCATGGGACTAGAGATTATCTTCATCACTAACCGAGTACAACAACTAGCTGGCTGGGACTTACTTCACGCAGTGTCTCTTCTTTTCCGCTTGAAGCAACATACAGAATACTACCATCATTATACCATTCTTTGAGAGTATCACCAAAGGTAACACTTGTCAGAGACGTCTCCAAAGGTACGCAATCGATGGAGTATTCAGCTGCAGTTTTCCTCAGTAAACCCAGCTATAAGATAGTAGAGACGAATCAATCTCACCACAATGTTAAAACAGTTAGACAAGTCATAAATTTGATTTCAAAAAAATCCTTTGTTTAAAACATAGAAGATTCATCATTTTCGTCAACTCAATAGTTAGTCCAAACCTTGTTTTCCGGAAGATCAAGACCATAGGATATCCCCTGCGAAACAGCAAAAAATCATCCAAACTTTCATTACAGTAGTGGAAGAAAAATCAATGTCTGCATGGTAAGTGACCACAAAAAGAACGAAAGCAGACAAAATTTTCCCCAATTTGATCTAAAATTCAATGCTTTCTCATTTCGATCTCATTTCTAGAGGTTCCAGAATAAATTGAAGGATCACCTCACAGTTTACAGGAAGATTGTCCCATTACCACTCAGATAGCAAACAACGACAGCAATTCAAGACAACTTTAGAATCTCGCATGCAAGGTGGTTTTTTTAATGTAGGATGAATGATGGATTAGAATTGAAGTATCTATTCAATCAATCGTTATTACCGTTCGGATCATGGAATAACGAATCAGCCGAAGAAGAGACGGGACTGATTCTTGCAGTCTCGGCGAAGAATCTTCACTTACGGGATTGAAGAGCAAAGATTCGTCAAGTAAAACCCCTTTGATCGTTTTTCTTTCCATCTCTCTCCACTGAGGAAAATAAAAAGAGAGAAGAATAAATCATCACGAAGGCGATTAGCCGTTAAATGGAATCGAAGAAAGTGTTGTTCTTCGACGAACTGACCGATTTACCCTTACTGTCATTAAATCACGTAATAAAAGTTGAGGGTATACTCGTTAATAAAGAAAAAGACAAAAGCAAGCTTCCGTCAAAGTTTCGATCTTTTTCATTTATTCGTTGTTGTTTTTTCTCTACGCCTCCGCCAAAAAAAATTCGTTTTGAAATATCAGATCAGGCAGATCGGGGAAACTCTTTAAACGAGACACGACGGTGAAGAGATTAAAGGTTTTGGTCAAATGTCCGGGAAATGAACCGAGTAACGTCTTCCTCAAATGCACAAACGAAGAAATTCCCTCAGTCGCAGCCGCAACCGCTGCCGCCGGAAAAGAAGGAGAAGAATCTGAAAAGGGAGCGATTTCCGGCGAACCCATTGAGAGGATTCAGTACAAGAAGCTCTGGAAGCAGCAGTTGTAGCAATGGCAGTGGTTCCGGTTCAACTTCCGGTGAAGCGTCGAACGGTTGTCACAGGTTCTTGCTCTCTCATTCTTTCTCATCGTCTTCTTCCACTTCTTCCTCGCTGGGAGTTTTTCCGCATGGTGGTGGTATTAGACCTATGAAATCAGTAGCTAAAACCCCCAAATCTGCTCCAGTAGTTAGTAAACCCTTAATTAGAAAGAAACCAAAGTATCTGGAGGAGATTAAGCTGAAATCCACAGTTGCTGAGAAGGCTCAGAGATGTAGAACAAACCACCCTACATTTGGAAAGAGAGTCACTAGTAAGATTACTGTAAAACCGGAGAAAGGTTCGGTTTTGAAGAAACAATCTTCTGTTTCTAGAGAGGTTAAGCTTAAAGATCGCCAGACTACGATTAGAGTAGATGAAAATATTGCACAGATTGTTACTCCTGTGTCTAAACTAGGAACAGGATCTGATTTGATTTGTAGAAGCAACGGTGAAGCTTCGGATGATGGTAGAGTAAGCAACAGTAACAGCATTTATCAAGAAAGGACACCACCTGTTCAAGCATCAGTATCTCCAGAGATACAGTGTGGATCGTCTATGAATTTGTCAGCATCAGCTCAATCACAAGCTTGTTATGCTGCTGGGCATTTACTATCAGGTGTTAGTGATAAGAGGAAATGCAAGCCTAAAGGGATACTCACTGTGGGTGAGAATGGTTTTGAGGTTGGTAAGGGCAAGATTCTGAATGATTCTGATGAATTTGATGAAGGAGATTTTGGTAGTGGTGGTAGTTATAATAACCTCTCCATGATGCCTTTGCCTGCCGATGCTTCAGTGCACTGGCTTTTATCTCCTTGTGATGAGGAGAAAGAACATGAGAAGGAAAAATATGAGGATGGTTTCTCTCAGTTTCAGCAAAGTGTTGAGTGTGTTAGCCATGACACTCCTTCCCCACTATCAGATCGAAGTACTTCTTCAGAGTTATGCAACATTAGCAGTGGCAGAAGTCTTTCACCCATGAATATATGTAAGGAGATGATGAGAAGGACCAGTTCCTCGCTTTCTCCAAATGAGCTTTCTCGGTTCAGGAGATTTATGCACCTTTCATCCTGTGAGGGTGTAGCTTCAGCATTCGACTCTACCCCTAAGTGTGAGCTAGATCCTTCTGAGCATTTGAAAGGAGATAAACCGTCTCCCTTATCTGTTGATACGTTGGGAAGCGAGAATGTAATTCAAACACCAGAATCCAACTCGAGCTTCGACGATTATTTTGGACTCTTAAGTTCCCAAGCTGAACTCCAAAAGAAACTTGAGGTTGGTTCAGATTTGGAATCACTGACAACGACTCTTCATTCAGCCAGATTGTCACCAAGGAGCCATGCCTCACCACAGGAACAGAGCAGTTCAAGTTTCAACTTTGACTCTTTGGCCACATCTTCTGATTCCATTGATCTTTCACAGTTTCGGAGAGGATTAGTTGATACGAGATCTCGTCATTCTCATGTTAGACGGGAGGGAGTGTCGAGGAAACATGTGAGAGTATCAAAGAGTGAAGAAATAAATAGCCACATGCCTGAACTGAAATCCCAACTGATTACAGATACTGAGTTTGATATGTGAAAAAACGAAGAAGGTGCTGCTCCTGTAGGAAAAGGAAGAGAATTGCTTCCATGCTCTGCTGCGGAGTTAATAAGCACTGATGGTGGTGGTCTGAGTTGTTCTGAGGATTCAATTTGGATGGCATGTTACAAGAGTTAACTTCCTAGACGAATAGTTTTTAGCATCTGTTTCCTTGTAAGTATGTTCACTTTAGCAGGTCGTAGCTGAAGGAAATTTCCTTCTGTTGTGTTTTTCTCTTGTTTTCTTCACATTTTTCACTTATAAACAGCAACTTTTTTATGAGCGCATGATAATATTCGAAATCCTTTACAGTTACTTGTTAAACCAATAAAATTTTATGTTCTTCAGTTCTCAAAATATAGGAAAAGGATTCACACTCGCTATATTCTTCTTTTTGGGTTTTTATAGAAGGACATTGTTGTTTCAGCATCTTTCAGTTGAAAGTTATATATGTACTTAAGCTAATACCTTTCCTTTTGCTCCAGGTTTTGAAAAAGGTTAAGCTTTTGAGACTATTTAAAATTCTAGTCTTTCGGTAGATAACTGAATGTTCGATTGCTCAGTTCTCAGAATACAGGAGAATGATTGAGGGTTATTATCGGGATTGCTCTAGCCTATTCATTCTTTATTTTCCACATATTAAAAACATTTCTTTTTGGAATTGTTTTGTTGATTGATGTCATCTAGTTTCTCGTAACAGTATATATATGTTCTTCACATTCTTGCCATCATCTAATTCCTCTTAACAATACTGGAGTTTAATCAGTTATAACCATCTCGAGGAAGAATGTCAGGCTATGTCAAGACAACATATGGAAGAAAGAGCAAAGATGTTGATGAAGCTCGCGCAATTTACCCACCGAGACAAAGTGATATCACCGGTGAAATCATCATCTTTACCCTTGCAGGCCTTTGCATTCTGCTCTGCCTCTTCATCAGCATCGGTTTCTATGTCAAAGCCAAGCCACTTAAAGCATGTCTGACATCCGTGGCTTTAAGAAACCTCAGGTACAACGATACATCATCATCATCATCATCATCATGGCCTTATTTTAACGCGACACTGGCAATGGAAATCAGAATTGAGAATCCGAATTTCAGCTTCTTTGAGTTTCCCGCAAGCAAAGGAGCTGTCTTGTACAACGGTCGTGTTGTTGGGGAAATGAAGATTAAGAGAGAACGAGTGGCTTCATATAGTACCATACGAAGAGAGATTAGGACAGAAGTGAGTTACAGAGAGAATCAGGCATCATCTGTTTCGTTGAAGAACGATATAAAGAGAGGGTTAATTATCCTCAAGATCGGAGCTAAACTGAGAGGTGAAGTACACTTGGAGGCTTTGAACAAGAGGACAGTTCATTTGAAGTGTTTGATGTATCTTAATCTAAAACATGAAGTGATTCAACGTTTATGGTGTAAATGAAACTCTCTTTAGTTTACTTTTTCCATACCTTTTTACGTAACTTAATTTTTTTTTTTACTTTATTACTTTTCGTTTAGTTGTATTAAGATGTTTGTAAGTGGATGTTGAAATGATTTAGTTTTCTTTTATCATAAAGTTTATATTAAAACAAATTTAATTGAAATCTCATTTTTTTTTCCCACAAGAGTGAGGTTATCTTGAATTCGTCTTCTTCAAGATATTGTTTTTATTGGATATAAACCTAAACTAAACAAGGCGACCAAAAAATATATATATTTACACTAAATAAACAGACAGAAAAGTCGCACAAAAATCTTACGTAATATTATTTTTTGGATGTTCGGCTAAACACAAACACCGAGTCAAAGAACAGATAGAGGATAACGTGTTCAACAGCTGAATCATTAAAAAGAAAAGAAGTTACGGGTTGGACTTTTCTTAGGTCTCAATCATGAACCATTTTTTTATGTAGTATGCAGTAAACGTTCATGATTTTACGTTCTAATTATGTTTGTTCTTAATCAACTGTTTTTCCCTGACGAAATAAGTGTCTTATGTCATTAAAACAATGTTAATCCACTACATTTTAATCTCCAATATACAAAGTTGTGATAGATATGATGGTGTAACATGCTAAACCTTTTGAATGCCTACATGAATAAACCAAAAAAGCAAGAACTCATAGAGGTTAAACTTTGTACCATAACTTTTTCCTACATATAAAAGTTTTGGGTGTATAACAATAGTGATGTGTTTAGCTATAAACATGCTATACCATATTATATAACTAGATAAAGTAAAGATAATCGTTTAAAGAAATAAAGTTGTGTAGCTGTGGAATTCCAAAAATAATATAAAATCGACACAATAATTACATAGAAATCAAATGGGAGAAACAATACAAAAGAAGTTTAGATTTCTTGTATAAAGAAAGAAATATATAAAAGAAGAAAATGGAAGGTAACTAAGCACCAAACCCAAAATCAATACTAATAAATAACAAAAACCCTTTTCTTCATCTCAAAGTATACATACAAGAAAGAAGGAAAGAAGAGAGATAAACAAACAAAAAAAAAGAAGGCAAAGAACAGAGAGCATCAATGGATGGTTTAATACCAATGGCGTTTAGGGCCGTGAAGAAGAACCTAACTCGCCGTCGTTACGAGTGTCTCTCCTCCTCCGCCACAACTCGTGAGTCTTACGACTTCGTTTCCGATATCGAAATGAACGTCCATGGACACCATCGCCGTCGCTGGTCCGTCGAAGATTTCTCGTCGTTGTCAAGCCGGGAAAGAGAAAGAAGCGGCGGCGGAGCTACGGAGAAGAAGGGTTGTTCTCTGCCGCGTGAAGGTCAGCTTGTGAGATACAAGAGCCATCGATTGTTTTCTTGCATCTCAGGTCAATAGTATAATTATCAATTCAAGAATATAGGATATTTGGATTTTGTTTCGTGTTTTGTGTTTATTTAAATTGCAAAGATGTCTGATATTGATCATGTACATATTCGTTAGTTTTGTAATGATCATCTGATGTCGTAAAGTTTACAGTATGGGGGGTTTGTTGTGGAAAAGTATAAATGATGGGTCTTAAAAGAGAAATCGAAAACTTGTATGGATTAAATATCGAAATAACTATAATTCCAACTACTCCCTCTCAAACGATGGCGACGAAATCAATTGAACAAAGAACAAAGAAGACAATGCGCGCTCTAGTTAGTAAAACAAGAGACTAGTAATAATAGCTCGAAAAAGCTAACAACTTTTGATTAATTCTACAAAGTGACAGTGCGTCTGTAGAGAACTTCATCGTCATTCTCATCATCATCTTCATCAGACACAATCTCACCACCACCACCAGGCATTTCTAACTTCCCACCCATGTCGAACACTGGACCTTGTCGTTCAGTGTCTGGATCGATAAAGTTACCTTCCAACCGTTCCTCAAATCTTTGGTCGCTGCAATTGAGGAACCAGTTCAATGAACTCCTAATTCCTTTGCTCTGTAGCTTCTGGTACCTCGGTTTGATTCTCGACTCCAAGCTATAAGTAAAATACTCAGGATACTCCACTAGTTCTTTCATCGGTCTACCCATCTCGGTCTTGTAAAAGTAGTAGCTATTCTTCATGAGCTCGACTCGGGAACAAAGAATTTGAGGACATCTCACTACCATTTTCGCAATGTCCTCGAGTTGAAATGCTCGGCCCAAGAGAAACTCAACTGGTTTCATTAACACGTTCTGCTTAAGGCTTACAATCTGCGGCATTTTCTCCACCACGCGAGCGAATCCTTCAGGATCAATCTTCAACTTCAAACTGAAAATGTACTGTTGTGTAGACATCTTGGCCTTTACCGGTAACCCGAGAATTTGAGGATACTGTGCTATAACTAAAGGTAGTAACTCTCTCTTGATGCCAAAACTAATCAAGCAATCTACATTCGGTTTGACAGTCTCCTCGAGACTGTATCCAATGATATATGCACGTTTCTCTAGCATCCTAGCCACTATCTTCTTCGGCAAACCGATGGAAATGAGATAATCTACAAGAGGTTTGATCATGGTTCCAACTCTCATTCCCAAAAGATAAGGATACTGAGTCACCATTGGACCAATGTCCCTAGGACTCACACCAATGCTTACCAAATAAGCAACCGATGTGCTCATCGTGCCTTCGAGCTTAAACCCTAACAGCTCTGGATACTTCATCAGAACATAGCCCAGATCTTGCTTCTCCACATCGAGCCCTCGAAGAAACTTAACCACAGGGGCAAGCTCAACAACCACACTTGCGTGGAGAACCTGCGGATAGTTTTTAACAAATTCTCCTAATTTCGATCTAGAGATTCCAATTTTCTCCAAGTAAGCCAAGACAGGGATCAAATTCTTACGCACACTGCAGCCTAACATCAAAGGGTACTCATTGATGTCGTCTATTGTTAACCCTAGCTTCTGTAAGAACTCAACACGCTCGCACATGACTTCAATGGTGGAAGGTAGCTCGATACTCTCTAATTCATCTGTGATTATGCCCAAACCCTTGAGATAATCGCAAATTTTGACGCGATTCACGAGCTTTTCTTTCTTCCCTTGAACGACTCCCCATGTGACGGTGGGCATCTCGTACTCTGGGAACTTGGATGATTGGGTTGCATAGTGAGAAATCCGGAAAATCGAAAAAGGGTTTTGAAATTGAGGGATATGATGATCTGGGTTTATCAGGGTTTTACTTTCTGGGGAACTAATCGGAAGGATTAGGTATTGTCTTCTGATCAAAGATACAAACTTGTTTCTCCGAGGAAAAAGATAGCTCATTCTGGCGAAACCCAGGAGATTGGTATCGAAGAAGATAACGCCTATGCAAAAGAAGAAAAAAATCAAATGGGCAAAGAGAAAACAAGTGCTCTCCTTTCTCGCCTGAAAGGGTTTTGCGATTAGAGAAGAAAGTGAGGAGAGAGAAGCCCCAACTCTACTGAGAGATTTTACTGGTCATGTTTTTACCTTTTGCTTTTTTATTGTTGACATTTGACATTGGATATAATTGCTCGGCTAAATAGATAAATGTTTAGTTACAGTGTGTCACCTTGTTGAATTCGATCATTTTGAATGAATCCACTCAAAATTCCTGGAAGAAGTTGTCACTTTTTGGTGATGATGATGCAAATATATTAGCGTCCCCTGAGATCGTTCTTCTGAAAATTTCGAGAACTTTACCTGTAAGACTTTCAACGATCCAGAAAGGAGGGTAACATTTATGGTAAAGAGGTTAACATGAACAATACAATGGAAAGTTCTTAAATAGACCAAAACGAGCTACAAAACATCAGTTGTGTAATTGCAAACAACCCTAGTAGTTTCAAAAGCCTGCCCGAAAGGCAGAAGAAGAAGTGGGAACCAAACATCTAGCTTTCACTGCTGATGATTTGGTAAATCTTCTAGAACCACCATTTGGTCAATGCACCGACAAAACTTGGATGCTCAACGCATGTTTCCCTCTCTCAAAACATCGATCATATTGTAGATTCGCTGGTCTGCTTTCAATCGAATCTGCATTTCACAGAAGTGTTGAAACAACAGTTAACATCGTTAGATAGAGGTGACACTCAGAGAAAGTGAGATTCCATTCTTGCAGATTCACTGTGAGCAAAAGGAGTAAGCTTTAGAACCTTTTTGGCAAGGAAAAGCACGGCATCGACAGTACCCTCAGCGTATATTGATCTGCCACAGACATTGTGCTGGAACTCGAAGGAGACACTGCAAAGAAAGACAAAGAAAAGGGATCTAGTTATGGGACAGACACTTTTACAATAGAGAGCAAAGTTATACAATGATGTCTTAGATATTGCATTACGTTTCATCGGGTGATGTCAAGTGATAGAGATGAAAAGCGTGGCCAGAGACATGCTCTTCGGGAACACCCACCATCTCAATTTGCTGTTTAGGATCCCGAATCAATTGTATCTACCACAAAATGTTGTATACAAAGAAAATTCATCTTCCGAGATCAAATAAGTTAAGTCATTGCCGAGTTGTAAAGAATAATTACAACCAATGCACCTGATCCATGTCGTAAGACACTCCTAGCTCCTGGAAGCAAGAAATAACAGCTTTTGCTGTTCCGGACGCATCCAATTTGCTAGCTTGATGAGACTCCATCACCTATATGTATATATTGGCGGTTGATTAGACGTAGCAAGAAGCAATATAAAACTAACGAAGAAAATAATGTATTTGAATGTATAACAAAAGTAAGAAAAGTACCTCCAAGGAATAACCAGAAAAGGCTCCCGGAAACTGCTCAGCCATGATCTCCATGGCCGCAAGAAATGCAACAACCTAATGGACCAACAAAGCAAAGAGATATGAGCTAAAAGATCTTAAATCACAATACTTTCAACCAGAAACATCCGAGTAAACATACCTGTTTACCCATCTGTGGGGAAATCACAGCATAAATCTTTGCTTTTTCAACAGTTTCATACAATTTCTTCCTGTCTCCACCAGTTGTTCCCATGACGAAAGGAACACCTACTTTGCTATACAGCTCCGCATTGTCTACATTTTTGCCAACAAAATTCTCAAACTTGAAAACAACAAACAACCGACAAAAACAGGATCTAGCAGATGATTTATCACTCAATCATGGATCACAAGGATCGTTCCCCCGACCAGTTGTTAAGCAAATCCAGAATACAATTGCAGGTAGAAATGAGAGATTCTGGAGTTACCATTGACTGCAGCGGGAATGGTGTAGTCGATAACAATTAGCTCCGGGTGCTTCTCAAACACCGAAGAAAGTACTTTCTCTCTCTCTGTAGGACCGTGCACCGTAATCTCTTTGCCACACACCTCGACAATCTGCCCAGCCTCAGCAGCAGATCCAAACGATGTGGGAACGATATTTACTCCAGCAGAGTCTGCTGCTTTGATTACAGCTTTCCCCATTTTACCAGTGCATCCATTCACCTGTAGGGTAAGACAGAATGTATGGCTTAACTGAATAACCAACACCAAGAACATAGCCCCATTGAAATTGCTTGAAGAAAAGGGACTAAAGACATGACCAAAATTCCATAACACACTTGAGATTGCTACAGTTCTACAGTGTTCTAACTATCTGTACCTCCAGGAAATCACAATCATCACACAAAACTTGAACGGTCGTGCAAAGTCAAATCTCACAACTCTTGAGGCTTAGCGAAATAAACAGATAATCACATACCATGATGGATATGCCATTTCCAGGTGAATCAGAATTCACGGCCTTCTCATCGGAATCCGCCGTCGCCGTCATTGATAAAACAACCGGAAGACGACGTTTCCCATTGCCCAGAAAACTAACACGGCTTTTACCTGCAGTCTGATTCAATCTAGAAGCAAATGCGAGACGAGGGTTCCGTGGGCGATGAAGGAACACATTGGAAGACGCCATTAGCCTGTGATCAATACACGTTTATCTCAGTAGATTCATCTTAAAGAGTTAAAGATCAATCAGACCACAATTCCGAAATGAAATTCGTAGAATCGAAATGGTACCAGTTCGTCGTAGCCATATCCTACGGTTCACGAATTTTCTTCTCCCACGAGACGAAAGTTTTTGTTGTTGCGGCAGACAAAAATTAACAGTCTTTCTTTTGTCTGGAAATTCCGGCCGGCGAGAAACTGAGATTTAGGGTTTAGTTTATCCCTTTTCCTCAAACCGGAATCTCTAAACCAAACCATTGGATTCAGTAAAAATCGAAAATTTATTAAATTGTTGAACCGGGAGCCTTGAATTAACAAGTTCGAAGGAAGCTTCTGTCCCAAGACAGAGGCTAAACTAACACGATCCATCCTTCCCAGCATCACTTCTAACCTCAGCGAAGACCATCTCAGAGAATCGGAGGAACAAAAGCCGTGCCTCGGCCTAACACCGACGCTACGCCGTCAGCTCCATTCGTGTCAATCTTCTTCCGTCTGTTATACTCACGGTGGCTCTTTTGTAATCAAGTCCAATAGCTTCTCATTCTCCTCATTCCCAGAATCACCTAACTTTCTGGTGGAGACTTTTCAGATCCTCTGACTTTTGAAACCGTAAGTATTGCAGAGGTCTTCTGGAGTTTTGATAAAAGGCTTGCTCAGAGAAAACACTTCCCTCCTGTCAATTGGTTGATTTCCTACTCAAAAAGTATTCGAAGATTAATCCAGATTTAATCAACATCAGGACAATGGCCAGCGAGGTGTTGCAGAGGTAAGACGATCTTAACATTATCAGAAGGTGCCGAAATCACTTTGGATACAGCTAAGCTATTGAGGGAAGACTACCTTGCTCAAAACGCACCATATCACAAGTTCGAACCCTTTCTACAAGTCCGTGTGGATGATGCGGTAACATTATCATTTTCTACAACCTAACCAATCAGGCCGTTGAAAGAGCAGTTGGAATGGATGGTCAAAAGATTACTTACACTCTCATCAAGCATCGCTTGAGAGATCTTTTCTACCGTTTAGTGTCTCAGAAGGGGAGGAATTAAATCTACTTGGTAACATCAATTTTGCAAAGTCTGACTTTTTATGAGTGTTTCTCATGCCTTGCTAGGCCATGCAGCTGATCTATTACATTTCTGGCATGACCTTTGCATCTGATTCAATGAACCTAGTGGCAACAAGGTTTGGATATTTCTAGTTATCTGATTCAATGAAGCTAGGGCCTTTAACTGTGAGTTTTCATACAACACTTTTCCGCCATCTATTCTATTTGGTTTCTTGACTCTGTTTAGTGGAGATGGGACTCTATCTGTCTGTATTGTAATCTCAGAACGAGCAAAGTCTGAGTTTTCTGAAGATGTACTGCTTTCTGTTGTTATAATGAAGGCAAAGTCGCAAAGATCTGTAACCAGAATGTGTCACCTCAAGCTCTTCATGTAAAGATTGTTTTTTTTCACAACACAAAAAATACAAAAGATGAAGATGAAAAGTGTTAACTAGAAGCAATTGGTACTAAAACCATCAATGCCTTTATGTAAAGTGTAAATTTTTTCACTTTTGTCTGAAAATTCCGGCCGGCTAGAGATTGGGTTTATGGTTTATATATTTTCGTCAAACCGGTAATCTCTAGTGGATTTAATGCAACCGGAATTTATTAAATGGCTAAACCGCTAAACCGACGATAAGAAGTCTAAAGGAAGCTTCCGCACCAGAAAGAGGCTAACTAAGCTCGACCCTTCCTAGCCTCACTCACTCCTAACCACAGTCAGAGACCATCTCAAGTCAAAGAATCCGAAGAACGAAAATGGAGTCGTTAGCTTCGCCGCCGTGCCTCCGCCTAACTCCGACGGTACGCCCTCAACTCCATTCGCGTCAATCTTCTTCCGCCTGTTATGCTCACGGTGGCTCTTCTGTAATCAAATCCAATAGCCTATCATTCTCCTCATCCGCATCCGGTATGCTTGCCTTTTCGCACTTTCTCTTGTAGCTCAATCGATTTTCGCAATTCCGTGATGAGATGTTAAAATTTCCGTGTTAGTTTTCGCGTCACCACTTGCTGTAGAGAAGGAACTACGTTCGTCATTCGTACAGACGGCCGCTGTTCGCCATGTCACTGGGTCTCTTATCAGAGGGGAAGGTCTTAGATTTGCCATCGTGAGTTCTCCCTTTCGCAAACTCTTCACTCCTTCAGGCTTTGTTGATTCTGATCGACTCTCTGAGTGATGAATATTGAACGGCATATTTTATTCCCTGCTCAGATTTGGTGAATTTGTTCTGAATTTAGATCATTTCCAGTGAAAATGGAAACTTTTGAGCTCAATTGAACTGTGTTAGTTTAATTCTTCTCATTTTATTGTTCAAGGTTGTGGCTCGTTTCAATGAGGTTGTGACAAAGTTGCTTTTGGAAGGAGCCATTGAAACTTTCAAGAAATATTCAGTCCGAGAAGAAGACATCGAAGTATAATCTTTTTCCTCTAAGACTTAGATCTAGTCATAATAATAAGAATGGGTAAAAGATTATATGGTTTCTCTAATGCAACTGAAGCTAGTGAGATTCTTTTCAATCAGGTTATATGGGTTCCCGGTAGCTTTGAGATAGGTGTTGTTGCACAAAATCTTGGGAAATCAGGAAAATTTCATGCCGTTTTATGTATTGGTGCTGTGGTATGACTCTTGCTTTAAACAAATTCTCATCCCATCTTATTGTATGTGCTCATATGACTTCTTAACGCTTGAGAAAGTACTTTGCCTTATGTTGCTGACACATGTTTAGAGTTGGATTTTGATCTACTTTGTGTCCTTGTTGTGTGTTAGATAAGAGGAGATACCACACATTATGATGCTGTTGCCAACTCTGCTGCATCTGGAGTACTTTCTGCTGGCATAAATTCAGGTTTATCTCGATATTCATTTGCGTGATATGCATTTTTAAACAAACGTGTGTAACATTGTTTTGAAAACAGAGAAAGATTGTATTTTTACATTTCCAAACTCAAAGAGCTGCTTCATTTTTGCCTTTCTCGGGATTTTGGACAGTTTAGATTACCAGACCATCAATTCGGTTCTTCAAAATTTTATTCTGGCTGTTGAATCAATGTTGATGTCATCTTCTCTTGCATTTAGTTTAGCTTTGCAGTAGCAGTAACGCTTTTGATTCCCAATTTGCAGGTGTTCCATGCATATTTGGTGTACTGACATGCGAGGACATGGATCAGGTTAGGTTTTGTTATGCAAAAATTGGTGATATGCAGTTGATTCATGATAAGGGATAAATACTAATTTATTTAATATTGTGGTTAAACTTAAACTATAGGCTCTGAATCGATCTGGTGGCAAAGCCGGAAACAAAGGAGCTGAAACTGCTTTGACGGCGGTAAGTATCAGTATGATCAATCCTTTACTGTTAGAACAAGATGTAGAAATTCCTGATAATTCCATTAAGCAAATGGTCATGTTATCACCATTTGGGTTCTTGTCTCTTTTGTAAAGTCCTTGCATTTTCTCTCGTTTTCGTTCTGCAGCTCGAGATGGCGTCGCTGTTTGAGCACCACCTGAAATAGCTGCTCGTTCCATGGATGAGCAATGATCACGTATGAGAACTTGTTGCTGTGTCGCATTTGGTTACAATCCAATCGCCGAAACTGTACCTCAAAGATTGTCAAAATGCTTTTTTACCTTGGTGACAAATATTTAGACGCTTTTGTAAGCTTTCGGTCTTTTTTTAAATCGTGTGTAATAATAGTTCCTCCGAATTTTGGGGTCGAGTGGGTTATTCTGCACCAATCGAAAATATGATTTTCATTGTCATAATATATTGAAATTCAGGTGTCAAAATGGAATTGAAGAGGCTTTCTAAAGACCAATAGTGACTTTACACGATGATTTGTCGGCAAGCGAAGATTACGCGTCACATTTATTAGTTAATATAGTTGAACGAATCAGCCAATTCCACAAACTAAAATCATTTTGTGACTCTTCAAAGCACTCTCTTCTCTCTCTGTGACTCGCATTCATCAAACTCTCCAGGTAAATTCAAATCCACTCGATTGTCTTCTGAACGTTATCTGTTCTCGCTTTGATCCTTTCTGTATTTGATCTGGAAAAAGGTGATGACTAGATCGAATTTTGCTGATTCTAACCTTATTTTTACCGATCTGTTTGACATTTCGCTTGATCTAGCGCTATCCTCTTTAGATCGAGTTTTCGGATCAGCGTCTTTTTTTGTTTTCTTGATTCACGTGTCTGATCATTATTGCTTACTTCAGAGATGCAATGTATGTTCTTGGGTTCGAGCTATAGGAATAGGATGTTGTGTTTCACTTTTTTCATCTAGTTGATGAGATCTACTGTAATGCGAGTTATTCATGGTGTTTGGTAGAAAAACCTTCCTTTTCATTTCTAGATATTTTGACTGTGTCTTCGTACCTTGTTTTGGTGTTATCTGACTTGTAAATGAAACCTGCCCTTTAGAAAACTTTCTGGATGATCAAACATATGATGTATTATAGTCTTTAACAAGTGGTGAAAAACTGTTTGGTTTGAGTTTTTTTTTCTTCTGTGTTGCTGTATTTCCCTGAGTTTGAATCACTTTGGAAGCTGAATTCTTGAAAGTTTGTCTGTGCTTTGATTCTCTTAAGGTTTTGTTTATGTGGCACTAAATTGACCTTTTAATTATTGTCTCCTTGCTGCTTAGGTATGTCGACATCTGAGGACAAAGTGGAAATCGTCGATAGAGATCACAAGGAAAAGGAAAAAGAAGAAGGCAATGGTGGATTCCTCGACAAGGTGAAAGATTTCATTCATGACATTGGTGAGAAAATCGAAGGAACCATTGGGTTTGGGAAGCCAACTGCTGATGTCTCTGCTATTCATATCCCTAAGATCAATCTCGAGAGGGCAGACATCGTTGTAGATGTGCTCGTGAAGAACCCGAATCCAGTTCCCATCCCTTTGATCGATATTGACTACCTGATCGAGAGCGATGGGAGGAAACTTGTTTCTGGATTGATTCCAGATGCTGGAACCATCAAGGCTCATGGAGAAGAAACTGTCAAGATACCATTGACTTTGATCTATGATGACATCAAGAGCACTTACAACGACATTAACCCCGGGATGATCATACCTTACAGGATCAAAGTTGATCTGATTGTGGACGTGCCTGTGTTGGGGAGACTGACATTGCCGATGGAGAAACGTGGAGAGATCCCAATCCCAAAGAAACCTGATGTTGATATCGAGAAGATCAAGTTCCAGAAGTTCTCTTTGGAAGAAACCGTTGCGATTCTCCACGTGAGGCTTGAGAACATGAATGATTTCGACTTGGGGCTCAATGATTTGGACTGTGAAGTTTGGTTGTCTGATGTAAGCATTGGGAAAGCAGAGATATCGGACTCGATCAAGCTTGACAAGAACGGAAGCGGGTTGGTTAATGTGCCAATCACGTTCCGACCAAAGGACTTTGGTTCCGCGCTTTGGGATATGATCCGTGGTAAAGGAACTGGATACACTATCAAAGGTAATGTAGATGTTGATACACCCTTTGGAGCTATGAAGCTTCCTATTATCAAGGAAGGTGGCGAGACCCGTCTGAAGAAGGAAGACGATGATGATGACGATGAGGTTGTTATAAGTTCTTCTCTTTCGCTTATAGCTTGAACAATTTTATGATCATTTTGCTCACAAAACTTTATTCATTTTCTTACAGGAATAAGGAGAAGAGATCAAGAAAAAGAGTGGTTAAGTACTGAATCTCCGATCTTTAAAAATAATTTTAAAGTTAAATTGAGGACTTGTTTCATGTGTTTTTGATGACTGATGGATCAGACTTTTGAATAGTGCTGTCTTTTTTTTGGACTTCCTATATCATTGTGGTCCGGTTCGGTTGATTATGCTTTGTTTAAAGCGGGTTTGGAATCGATGCCTACCGGATTGGACATACTTGGTTATTACGAATTTCCCATCGTGATTGTTGATTAAATTTTGATCTAGGGTTTAACATGTACGAACCTAAACACAGTGGCCCCAACAAAAATGATGTTTTCAAATCTCAAGTGATTCAGCATACTTAATAATAAAAGAAAATCAACGGTAATTACAAATTGCAAAGGTTTTTCTTAATTACGATTGGTCCATTGGTACCAGGCTAAAGATCTTCTTACTGAGTGCAATTTACGTGATTAATGGTTTTAAAACAATTTTTTTTTAATTGGCAAACAATTATTCAAAACGTTTGTTCTCTCATCAATCATCTGATGGTGAATTATAGCGAGATCATTAGAGCCAAATTCATGAGTCGAATCATTTGAAACTAGCAAGTGACAATTAAAATTGTTTTTCGAGGTCACGGTCGGAACGGACGGTCTGAACCGGTTTTTGTAAATTCTTAGGCTTCCCTCATGGTTTAGGAAATCGAACCCTTTTAGTTCCTCACTTCCTCTTCGACCAGAGCCGCGTTTTCTCGTGTGTGTTTCTCTCTCTCTCTCTCTCTCTCTCTCTCTCAAATCCCTTCGAATCAAGCTTCTTCGATTTCTCATTTCTCAGGTTAGTCTCAGTCTCAAAGCACATCATTCTACATAGAAACTTAGGTCAAGAGATTGATAAACCCAATTATTCTCTGTCTATCGTAAAGCCCGGCTCGTAGAAATGACTCGCAATGCAGTAATCGTAAAGTTTTAGATTGGAAATCAAATAGTCCTTTTGATGATTTAGTTATCTGCGTCGAATTGATCGCGCGTAAAGAACCCTACTTTTAGGGATATACACACCTGCAGACTGTTCATGTTGTTGTTTGTTTCATAGGTTGGAGCTAGAGCGTGAGATCTCTCGCGCAAAAACCCTACCTTTTTCACTGTTTTGAGCAGTCAATCCCATGTCGGCCCTTGTGGCTCTATGCAGAGCTCGAGCTGCTTCTTCTTCTTTATTCAACAGCGTTGTTCGTCCAGCATTTCGCAACTTCTCTACAGGTAGTAGTTATACTCTTGACTTTCCTGGTTTGTTTCCGAAAAACAAAAACGAAGCATGAATATTACAAGGCTCTTCATTCTGAGTATATGATTTTTTTGTTTCTAACTATAATTCTTATTACCAATGTTGAGAAATGATTATGCAGGAAGTTTCTTGTCTTCTATTCCATTTTTGGGTGGCCATTATATGATGTAGTTTTTTTAAGTGTTAAGACTTTCTGCTCGAACAATTAATATTTTTGGCTCGTTGCTAGAATGAAATCAGGCTCTTCAATTAGTTTTGGGAAGAGGTGATATATAGGTTGTAGGATGGTGTATTCTTGAGGAATCAGTTTGAGCAGTGAGTTGTATTGCATTAGTATTCTTGCTACCAAAACTGAGATTCTGTTGCCGTTTCCCTCTTGCGTTTGTGTTCAAACTGAATTATTGGGGATTCCGAGCTTTTGTTGGTTTTGTCAAGGTGCAAAGCCTTTGCTTCTCTCTATGAGATAATGAATGGATTAGCTTGTATTAGTTCACCTCTTCTTCGTAACTATTTTACCGCAGTTTAGTAACCTACTCGATTACTTCATGTTGAGATTATTATGTGTTGGAAGAATTAATGACCATTTAGGTCTCTTCAAGGGCTACACTTGGTACTCTCTAACTCTGGTGCTATCTTGCATCTCGTATATCTGGTGCTATATTCTTCTCTTAACTCGGGGGCATCAGAATTTTTTTTCTTCATGGTTGTATCCAATATGATGAATCAAGTACAGAAGACCAATGCATGTAGGGTTTATGGGACTTGGGTAATGGTCGTGTATACTGTCTGTATGGTTTTTCTATAACTAGGATTGAGTTGAGTATATACATCAAAGTTGGTTAAGGAGGTCATATTCATATATTGGTATATGGTAGTCCAGAGTTTGCATCTAGCTTTTGTGTTAAAATCCATTGTCTTTCTTTTAGGTGGGTTTCTTGGTGACAAGTCACTTCTAGGCCTCTAATATTTGTTGGTATATTTGAAGGTTTTGCTGATGTACAGAACAAAACGTTGGTGGCACAAATGAAAGAAGAGATGCTCCACATGGACATCAACTCGATGATAGGAAGTTCGATGCCACTAGGTATGATGCGCATAGGAACAATCATCCACAACATCGAGATGAACCCAGGGCAAGGCGCGAAGCTAGTCCGAGCTGCAGGAACAAACGCCAAGATCATAAAGGAGCCTGCTTCAGGGAAGTGTTTGATAAAACTTCCATCAGGGGACACCAGGTGGATCAACGCCAGATGTCGTGCTACTATTGGTACAGTGTCAAACCCGTCTCATGGAGTGAAGAAGCTGAGGAAAGCAGGACAGAGTAGGTGGCTGGGGATAAGACCCAAAGTGAGAGGAGTTGCGATGAATCCTTGTGATCATCCACACGGTGGTGGTGAAGGGAAAAGCAAAAGTAGTGGAAGCCGAGGAAGGACATCGGTTAGCCCGTGGGGGAAACCGTGCAAAGGCGGTTACAAGTCAGCTAGTGTCAAGAAGAAGAAGAAGCGATTGGCGGCTAGAGAATCCAAGATGTGATACGATGAACAAGTTACGATCTCAGGGTTTTGTTTTAGTGACGTTGTTGAATCTTTGAGAGTTTAAAGCTTAATAAAAAACTGTAGGACCGTTGATCCATTATAGATGAAGATGGTATGAATGTTGTTACGTGTGTTTCTTTTTCTTTAAATTGAAATCAAACGTTTTGATCGTGCACCACGTTTTGTGAAAAGCGTTATTAAAGGATTTACGATTGTCCTAATCAGCTGAGCCAATCTTCTGAAGTTGTTTATTTATTATACGCTTCTGTAGTAACAGGTTGGATCGAGGAAAGGGATCAAAGACAGAATATAATTTTTTAAAAAATATATATAAAGGAGATTAGAGAAGGCGTCAAAATGTTGAAAACAATGCACTGAATCAATACCCACTATAAAAACATTAAAAACAAATGTCCTTTAGAAAGAGGAGCACACAGAGTTTGAAGATTGAAAATGAGATTATAACAAGCAACAGAGCAGCCACCATGCTTGCCATCTTGGGTCCTACTGCTCCATATCTATTCACAATTGGGTCGTCAATTCTAGACATTTTTATAATGGCTGAAGTTAGTAAAATTTGTTTTGAGGAAAAGTTAGAAGCAATTAATTTGTATTTGAAAGGTGATCTAATAAACAAAACAAAACAAAACAAAAAGTGATTCCCAATCACTCAGTTAACTGATTCAGTGTTTCACATTTGTTAGTTTGACCAAAATTCGTTTTTACTGTGTTTGAACTTTAAATTAACAATATTATAGTCTATATTTAAGAAAATATTGAAAATGATATGAAGTAAAAATTTATTATTTAATTTGTTTTCCCTCTTAACTTTTATGTCAAGGGAGGTGAAAGGAAAACGAATCATTAAGATACATGCAATGAATCCAAATAACATCACTAGCAGATGCATGAATTTTGTTTTTAAATCTTCTGTTATCATTCTTTTAGTTCACTTTTCAGTCTGGTCATATCTTTGTTCAGACTTCATTATAAAGCTGGAAAAAAAAATATCGACAGAAGTATATGTGACCCATATATATATTCTTATCTTTATCCCCAAGAAAATTAATACTTTAGCTTTAACTATGACACTGTAGAAGAATTAGTTCATGAGTTAGTTCCTAGATTAATTAATGAATATGATTGAATATAATAATTATATGGATTAAGTGATGAAAAATCTGCGGTTGTAGTACATACTAATTTATAACCAGTATCGTTTAGACAACCTCGATAAATTTGTGAATAATAAACCAAAAAATTATTGATATCTACGATAAATGAAACAAAAAATTGAATAGAGACATTTTCTAAAACACATTTAATATTATTTTTTTTCTGTAAGGGAATATTAGTCTTCAACATTATGCTTATATTTTTAGACAGTTAAATATTTCAAACACCTAATATAACATAGAAAATTCATTTGATCTCTAGAACTAAAAATTTAATATATAAAATCATTCGACTATTGTAAACGATTTAAATACTAAGTGTTATATAGATATGAGATTAGTTTATGTTTCAGTACATAGTACCTTAGTTGCAAGAAAACTAATATAACTTAATTTTAGAATCTTGTATGATGTAAACCATTTCTTTGAACTTTAAATACATAAAAACAATAATTTTGGGAAATTTGGCAAGAGAAAGGTATAAAAGAAAAAGAGAAAATGAAAATGTAAAATGTAGAAGAAAGAGAGTGGAGAGTTGTACGAGGAATATTAATAAGACAAGTTGGTGGAGATATGCATTGAATCGATGGGAACGAGCCACGTGACAACGACATGTGCCGTTTCACCCACATTATCTACCTTTTCAAAATCATTCGATAGTTATAGTGTATATACTTTTCAATATATCGCTACGTATAATACCACCAATATTATTAAAGGGTAGTCTTAGTTGAGAAAATAGAATTAATAATTCTCAAGAATGTGATGAAACTGTGGGCATATCATATAAACTCGTTATTGAGATAATAATGCATAAGCATTATTCAAATAATAATTATTATATTTTGTTGAATAGTGTTGCAACATGTCCACTACCACTAGACATGCAATCTAAAGGAAGGGTTTGCGATGTTCAAGACAATCATGCATGGGTTGCCATTTTTATATATAGCTTTCCCTTTCCACCATTTTATTTTTATTTATAATTTCTTATAACTGAATATAATATTGACAGAATCCACGAAACTTTTTTCACATTACAAAAAATTTATATATATTATTTTAGGGTTTGCCTACGAATCAAAATCTTCTTTGATCTGGATAAGAGATTGCGCTCTCCTGTACACAACTACATGAATATGGTTTTTATATACATTTGAACTGCATCATATATTATATACAAATGTATGATTGTATCGACTGACAATGAGACTGATGATCTTGATTAGAGACTAGTATCCAATATTTGTTATTGTGTTTGTAATCTTCGACACATATTTAACAGTCTACAAAAGGTTGATGAAATTCGATATGGATTTTATCTTACGTTTACTCTAACAATTCTTCATAAATATTTTTCCAGGACAAGCTAAAAATATTACAAAACTGTTCATATAATAACTAGATGCATGTAAACAGATGTGTTCGATTTAAATCGTCAGATAGCAAAATCCTCTACCACAGAATATGCATTTTATATAAAATATACTTAGATAAGCATAATGTCTACGTACACATTTCATATTTATATCGGAATGTGTGGCATCGATCCTAACTATCGGATCAAGTACATATCCGCAAGATAAATTGAATATCTTTTAAGTGTCGAAAAGATATCACGATGATTTTTTTTCAATATATAACTCTAACATAAAATTTTAAGTCTGCATGCTAATCTTTTTTTATCGTGGTTACGTTTTGTTTTTATTTATGAATTGGGGTAAGGTCTTGTTATAATAATTTTTTCCCCAGTTTTAGTATAATTGACGTAGTTGATGTTATATATGTGATTCATTGTATTTGGATAAATAAGTAAATGCATAGATAACTTGTCAATTGGATAAAACACGAATGGCCAAAAAAAAACGAGCTGCTTACGCAAAATATCATGTCCCTCATTAATCACGCAACCAAATAAATCATGTAAAATGCAGGAAGTCTCACAAATTGTATTATATTTTAGTTCGCACTGTCTGGAATTTGAGCTATTAATATTTTGCAATAAGATATTAGTAACTATTAATAAATATATATATATATAAAACCCATAGAACAATAAATATTGTCCCACTAGGAACACGATTATATGATATATCCACCACATGAAATGCCGAAGAGAAGAATAACAATATGGGTCCTAATTGGTCGATAAACATAGACAACATTATTATTAGGTGAAACATATAACTATTTAATTTATTTGTACATACCTTTTAATAATTTTTCCGTGCATGTATTTGTGAAAATTAAATTGGTCTTTTCACTATATTCAATCTTTTAATCATTAAAGGTATCACGTCTAGTGTGTATGAATTCGAATCTTTAGTTTGTACGTTTTTCCTTCCATAGTTTCAATAGATCACAACGCTGAATAATAATAGTATTAATGTGATAAACAATGCTAAACAAGCAGAACATAATATGTATAGAACACAGATTAAGTGACTACTTTCAAAAGAGTAATAGTTTATCAATTTTTAATCATTCGTTTATAGCATTTTTAGTGGCTAATTATTGTTGTCAAATTGTCAATCAACCCATAAATAACGCCAATGACATTTCAAAAAATCTATGCAACAAAAGAAGGAACTAGCTCTTTTTTTTTTTGCTTAAAAACATCTAGTGGTTAACTTTTTATAAATTTATTTGTTTTCGTATTACCAACGATTAATGAGAATATTTTAAATAATAAGAGTCTAATAAAGCGTACAACTCAGAAAGGAAAAAACACGACTGTTTTTTTTGGGTCAACTAAAAAAATTTGACTACAATAGACGAACAATGTTAAAGTTGTAGATTCGTTTAATTAAGACACCATTAAATATTCTTAAAACAAATCTAAAGGAACTAAAACCTCCATTTCAGAAAGAGGCTTACCCCAAATATTAAAGTTTACGTCATCTTCAACTCTAAGGAAGAGAAATAAAGTGTCTAGGGGAGAAGAACCAACTGTGATTGTGGAGAGAGAGAGAAAGAAGCAAAAGTATTCTAAATTTACAGGCCTTCCAGAATCAGCAACTTGCTTGTCACACTTGTCACCCTAAAAGAGAAAAATAAAATCAAAATTTAATCCTTTTTTAAAACATTATTGCTTTGTTTTTGAAAAAATCTGTAAATTCACTGAACCTTCCTCTCTTTCCTGTTTCTCCTTTGATTCCACAGTCCAATCCCAAAAGATTATTTATTTATTTCTTTTTTATTGCTACTCGTCTTCTTCATTTTATATCTTTTATCAGTTTTTATACCAAATCCCATATCAAACCACACCCACTTTCTTTCTTCTTCTGTATTTTCCTTACAAAGAAAGGTTTCAAATTTTCTCTCGGTTCCTCTAAGATTTAAAGCTTTATACCAGATTTCGATTTCTAACGTTGTATCTTCTTCTCTCTCAAGGAGTTTAGCTACAAGGACTTCAAAGGTAATTGCTTTCTCAAATAACAAAGAAATTTTTCAATTTTCTGATTTGTTCTCTGTAAATTTTGGTCTGATTTGCTGCTCAATATTGCTTTTTGCTAGTTTTGTCTGTTATATCTGCGAATCATAACAATTTACTGATCAAAAACAATTTTCTCTTGCAGCTTCGTGAAACGCCAAATCGAATCAACATTCAATTTCTTCTCTACGTCGAAAGAAAAGTTTTAGTCTTTTTAGGTTCAACAGAAACGTCGAGATCAATCGTTATAAACATCAAATTTTGTCTTCATTTTCGGAATACAAATCGTGAATCTTGTCGAGTTCCTGGGTAATTTCATCATCAGAGTTCTTCAACCAAGCTACATTGATAGAAGAAACAAAGAAGCTCTCTTGCTTTATGCATTTGGGTAAAGCTCAATCTCTTCGTAGACCGATCTGATTTTCCAGATCAACCCTCAAGAAAAAAACGCCACTTTTAGATGATTCGTGAAATCTCCAGTCTACAAAACGACATCATAAACATTCAAGGTCATTCTTCAAGCAACATCAACAACAACAAACTCATGGACATGAGAAGAGATAACCGAAAAGACATCAGTTTTCGCGGATCAACTCAAGCTCCGATGATGAGTAAGCAGGAATATTTTCGGACATTGTCGTCTCAAAACAGTCCGAGGAGGCTAATATCGGCGAGTTACTTCAGTTTAGAGTCAACGGTTGTGCTTGTGGGTCTCACAGCATCCCTCTTGATCCTTCCGTTGATTCTTCCGCCGTTGCCTCCTCCTCCGTTTATGCTCCTTCTGATTCCTATTGGGATTATGGTTTTGCTTATGGTTCTTGCTTTAATGCCTTCTTCTAATGCCAAACATGTAACAAGCACTTATATGTAACCAAAACAAAAAGAAACGTTTTTCTTAAATTGAAGAAATCCTTGAAAGGAAAAGGAGTTTTTTTGTTTGTCTATTGTTAATTTGTCATTACACAGGGTTTCAGGGCAAAAGATTTTGTATAACTATTTCATTTGTAAAACTTGTTATCTGATGCAGTAGTACTATACAATATCATTATTTTATATATAATGGTCTCAAGATGGGATTGTATCTGAAAATCGAAGGAAAGGATTTCAGATTTCATTCTATATGCATTCAATGATCATAGGAGACTAAAAGTCAGAGACAGAAGCAAGATTATGTCTTTATTTTACTTATAGTTGAAATAATATTATATATATCATCTCCCATGGGTTAGGATACGTAAGAGACAGAGAAAGAGACTTGACAAAGACATTCTCATAGGAAGTTAATTTGTACAAAGCTCCTTTTATCATCTCAAGACCTGGATCCGGATCCAAAATTGTAGTGGTATGATTGTTTTCAGTTCTTATATTTTCCAACTATCTTAAGGAAATGGGTGTGAGATTAAACCCGAATAATTCGGATGGTGGATCCATTGTTGCTCAATGTGAAGAAGCTTTGACCAAAAAAAGAGGAAGGTGATGCTCCAATACTGCCATGAGCTGATGACCTTTGTATACTTCTTCTGTGTCCACATCGAAGCCTTGAAGCTGCTTCGCTGCTTCCATGAGCTGTCCCCTTAGCTTTTGTGAGAGTAACCGCCCACCCGCCTTCACACACTCTGTACAGCGGCATGTAAGCAATTGCAACCCTCAACGGAGCTGGGAGATCCTTTAAACATATCGCAGACTCACCAATCTTCAAAATCTGTGATCAAATCTTTCTCTTTTTTTTTTTTTAATTCCTATACCAATCACTAGGCTAATAAATGTCTATAAATATATCTCATCCAGAACAGAACGACCAAGAGCTATGTCGAAGTTTCGACCTTTGAGTCTATGTAATGTTAGCCACAACAATTTATCTTCAAAGTTTTCTGCCATATGTTCACAATTATTTTTTCCACATAGTGTGTCCAGAAACCCAACCTACATTTATGAAAGGAAGAATGTGATCTTCTTGGCAAAAGAAAAGATTTTGTTCAATCAAATTGGCAGAGACGAAGTATATTTGCTCTGTTTATTTCTTACAACGCACTTAATCAGTTTTTTATATTATACGAAGCCCAAGAAGTGTTTTTGTCTGAAACAGAATCTAATGGAAGCTTTTGTTTATGACGGATAACTGTATAGTATTATATTTCCTGAACAATCTCAGATTTTCCCTGAGAGTGGTGATTTTGTGGAGACGAGCCTTTTCCTGCAAGCAGCGACTGCAACTGGATAGAGCGCGGTGAAGGAGTGGTTAGAGGGTTTGGACTGCCACCATGACTGGAACCTGCATGAGTTGAACCTTTATTCACTCCCTTTTTAGACATCTTTGCAGACTTTGCCCATCCAGCGATCTGTTGCTGTGTCTGATCGGTGAATATTGCACCTTTGAATGAACTTCCCATCTTGTCAACAAAAGACCAGACAAGAAGAAGAATAAGAAGTGTAGTGGTTTTGAGTTTATGTCTCTATCCAGTTTGTATCAGAACACAAGAGAATGAGAGGGAGAGGCAAAATCTGTACCTGAGCGACGAGGGCGTAGAGCGGTAAGGTACTGTAACTGCAGAGAAGCTGAACCAATACCCTGAAGAGAGAGAGAAAAATAGAGTCAAGTAATGATTGTACATTTCAAGATTAAGAAACTTTCGAGGAGATATAAAAAGCTTTGGCTATTACCCGATGACGAGTCTGGGAATTATGAATTTGACTTGTCCCATGATGCAAGAATCAAAACCATATTGAGCCTGTTGTTTGTTACAGGTGCAGGAATCTTTTTGAGAGGCATGTATTTTCTTTATTTAGGTTAAGATCCATTATGGTAAGAGCACTTACGAAGACAAAGAAGATGAAGGCCAATTCGAATGAGTTTTGGAAAAGAATGAAATGGATCAAGAAGAGAACTAGCCGCGGACATTTAAACCAGAATAGATCATCTGATGGTCGCACTACCAAATCTCCCTCTACAGCAATGTGTTTCTCTGCAACTTCATGAGCCAACTCTGTGATGATATGCTCCAGCTTCATCCCCACAGCAAGCAAAAGCTGAGGAGAAAAATAGCGTCAACGGGTCGATCAAGATGGATTTGAGGGATATACATGGAGAAGCGGTTCAGGGACTTACAATCAAAGGAATAAAAGCTAGCCAGAAGTAAACATGCCAGCCTACGAGAAAGATGGATTTGATGATCATTAACTAGTGGAAAAAAATAGTAGGAAACTAGCTTGGTTCGCAAGTTAAACAAATCAGCAGCTCACCAGCAATGTTTAGAAGCAAGAAGAGAACCACAAATAGCCAAAGGTACCAACTGCAATTTGATATATACTTTAGCACAGAATTAAGAACACAATTTGAATACGTTTGGTTTTCATAAAAGCTTGTAGCTTTTTACCTGATACCAACAACTTGCTTGAAATCGGAATTGAGTGCACGTATTAAATACTTGTGGAAATTGAATCTTGGATTGGTCTTGCAATGAGCCTATATATAAAAGAAGAAGAAAATAGAGTTATCATTAGAGATTATTTTTAGAGGGAACTCAACTCGTAGAATAAACAAAACTCGAAATATCTACCGTGACGAATCCTAGCCTCATCGTGATGTAATCCGATTCATTGACTGATGCAAAAAACTGCTTCATAAACGAATGCTGCAAGGGAAAACAAGAACACACACAAAGACTCAAAAAACTTGCATATACATACAAACATGTCTTGAGAATTAAGATAATTTATTACAAAACAAAAAGACACTCACCAACCATCCGAAGCAAGCATCAGCCTTTCCAATTCCAAGAAATCGTCCCCTTATGAATTCGTTTTCTCGGACCGATGTATATTTCTTCTGGATCACTGTGTATATAGACGGGATTATCATGATTCACACACGAGAATGCTTCTAATAAATATTACTTTTGTTTCCCGAGTTTTTTTTTTCGTAATTGTATTATACTATACCTTGGTCTGATTTGTCATCTTTTTCTAAAACTTGATCCTCCCATTTTTTCCATTGCTTTATCTATGCAATAATGTCGTGTTATGATCATTTGACATATATAATAAGAAACTTTTTACGCCCTAATGTAAGTTATCTGGCTTTAGGATTAAGGATAACTAAGTAAATACCTTCATGGTACCAAAAAGAATGGTCAAGAGGCAGAAAATAATGTGAGAAATAGCTAACACGAAGATGAAGATATGAAGCTCGTGCAGAGCTGATAATGACATTAATGGAGCCTTTCCCTGAATTAAACATTACCACCAAAATTTATAAAAACAAAAATGATTATGTCACTAGTGTACGGTACATGTCTATTGTATACACGTCTCCAGATACAATTATATATCTTTGAGGATGTAAGGAATGGTAAAAACGTTTTAGACAAAAAGAGATTATTGTAGGGTTTGACCAAAAACCTTTTGGGAGCAGTAGTCGCCGGCGGCGGAGTCTCCGGCAAGGAGATGACGGCCGGTGAAGCTGAACTGGAAATGGGAGTTGTCTTTGAGGGACTTACCATGGTCTTCCTTTGGTTTCTTACAGGGGAGAAGCTTTTCACTTAACTCCTTTGATATGCACATCTTTGCTATTTTAGACTGGTTTACTGATAGCAGTAACGATATGAACCCTAGCAGCATAAGTTCTGTTTCCAATTCGATCCAAACGATTGAAAGGTTTTTGTTCAAGAATCATGTTAGAAACAATGATCAAATGATGTAACAATACATATAAAGTTCGGATCTTGGTTGATAATATGGAGTTGAAATTGCATATTTCAAAATAAAGGGACAAATATATGAAATAACTACTGGAAATAACCTTCTTTGACCTTCTGTAATGCCCCGAAAAGCTGCGTCTGGTTGTTCTTAGCAAAGTGCTGTATTCCACATGCATATATATACGTAGTCAACAACGTATAAAGCTACTACCTATAATTATTGTATGTAGTATATGTATATATATAACCTTTCCGGCACGGTAGAGGAGACGCTCGACGGCGAAAGAGATAGAGACGATGACGGAGCAGACGAGAGCCACCACCCAAGTTGGTGTGTACTCTAAGGTCGTTCCTTCTCCTGCCATTTTTGCTCCGGTGATCCTTGATAGTTTCTTGATCTATGGTCTGGTGGTTTATATATTTTGTAGAGTGTTGACTAAACTATTTGCTGTTTTTTATATTTATGTATATATTAAATTACGGTTTTCAAATCTACGATCTTATTCCTTCAAACGTGTCTTTTTATAAATAAATAAAAAAAGGTTTCACATTCTGCATGTAGGTTGTATTCATACTCTTGATATTGCGTTCAAACAAAAAGTATTCATACTCTTGATAATACATTAATTGGATATAATGTGTTATGTGTATGTACGTAGTGTCAGAGTGTATGTGTATATTTGAATTTTTCTAATGGGAATATAAATATTTAATATCATACAGACGAATATGTCAAATATGCAAATATGATAAATAATAATGTTACAGAGACGCCAAGAGTTAACCGAGAGTCCCGTCTAACCCCTCTTTTTTTTTTACAACTAAAGGATAAATTATTAATTGATATAAATCATACGTCACATCGTTAATAGACGTCCCATTGATTAATCAACCATACCACTGAACCTTTTAACCAGTTGACCGGTTAATTTATCGGTCAGTCGATAATAACAAAATTTGGACAATTTGACACTACCAAACACTTAAGGGACCGACCAACTTTTACAATAGAGATAAAATTCGCAAAGTCAACGACATCCCTGTCGGAGTTTAAATGAAATTACGAGAAAGTAAAATAATCATAGCGTATATCCGACAAAGATAACACGGTCTCTGGTATAAGAAATGAAAAAAAAAAACTCAGATTCAAAAATCTATGAAATGGGGAAAGATAAAAGAAGTTTTCATCAATTCATTCTCCTGACAAGCTCGTTGATGAAATTTTCCCTGTTTCCAGCATCACCACCTTCAACGTAGTGGTTCCTCTTCTTCTTAAGGCCACCGAGTGGTGCCTTCAATTGGAATGGCCAAAGGAAGTTGTTGGCTTCTTTGAAGTGAGGCCCAACGGTCATGATCTCATGGATCAGATCCTCCACACAGATGATGTTGTGCTTTCCTAGAGCTTCGTTCACTATCGAGTTGTCGGTAAGTGCTATCCTCTGGTGGTTCAGCTTTCCAAATCCTCTTTTGTAGATCAGTTCCTTCACGCTCTTCAAGTTTGGGTATCTGCACCAGAGATAACATTCACTTTGAGCATATTCTTATGGTTACCATAGAGAGGGAGAGGGAGAGAGAAAGAGATGAGATACCCGTAAGTCACGTAAGGTTCAACACGACGCAACATGTTGATTGTTGCCTTGTTCACCTTAAGGAACACACCGTTGAAGATCTGCACAAATGTGTAGACAAGTAAACTTCCAGCGAGCAAGTCTTTGTTCTCTATTTTGAAAGATAATAACCGGCAACTATCACATGCCACTTAAACATATAACAGATATATCTAGCGATAATCACAAAATGTCTGAGACTAGATGAAATTAGGAGACTTCAGACTTACTTGTCTCAAACGCAGGAGCTGCAGAATTTTCTTGGTTTTTGGGTCAATAGCGTTGATTCTGCAAAGGACAAACATTCATGTAAGGAAACAACAGAAACTGTTTGGAACCTACTTCTGTAACACACATAAGAGAAAAACATACCCACGGATACGAATGATAAAGAGCAATTTAGCCTCTGGGTCAACATAGAACCCTCCTTTCAACTTAGCCTCACGCTTCAATCGGATCAACTCATTATCCTAAACAATGAAAACAACGAATATATTATTAAAACAACCATCAACAGAGAAAAGTCATCTTACTTGATAAAAGAGACATAAAGTGTATTTATTTAACCTTCTCGGCGTATTCTTTGGAATATTGCTCAGCTCTCTTGAAGATAAGCTTTCGGGTCTCAACGCTCTTCTTCTTAGCAGCTGCAGCTTCCTGTTTCTTCGCCAATGCCCATTCCTCTTCCCTCTTGATCTTTTTTAGGACAGACTCTGGAACCACCACCTTAGATTCGGCCATTTCTCCTACATAACATTCCACAAACAGAGCAAAAATAAGCTTACAAACCAAACCAAAAAAAAAAACTAAAAGAGTAATTTAGCCTATGGGCAACATACAGCAATACAATAAGCAATAAAATAAGAAATCACTGAAACCAAACAGCATGACACAAATTAGGGTTTCTTTACGTCACATTGATCAGCTAGACCACACATGATTCCAATACTAGGTTAGATTTCCTCGACTAATCTAGTAAGTCAAATTTCTACAATAAAAACGGGACCAATTGGGCTTATCGATCTCAAATATATGAGATGTATACAAACTTATGGAAAGAAGCTACCAATGCACACAAGAAAACATTGATGTTTCGAGACGACAGTATACGAGGAAGAACGAAGAAGCTTACTTTTGAGAGGAAGGGGAAATCTGAGGGAGAGAGGCGCGGCGCAGAGAGGAAGAAGAAAGACAAAGAAGTCAAAAATGGGTTTAGGGTTTTAATTCGTAACCCTATTTTTTGGTTTTAACGGGCCTAACATCAGGAGGCCTGTTTTATGTGATTTTTATTTGGACTAGTGGGCTTAAACGTTATATGAAAAAAACGCCGGCCTGAATGATCATCAACAATGAACATTCTCGTGAAACTAAAAATGTGTTAAGTGAGCATTTGAAAAGTTTCAATTGGGTTACATGTTGAAGAATTCAGTGACTAACTAGCAATTTTGTGTTACTTCGTTTTTGGTGGATGTTGTGGTGTCTTCTTATCGTTTGATTTGGTACAATACATAAATTAACATTTTTATAACAACATAACTTAGCATTTGAACAATTTTGTTTATTTTTTGCTTATAAATAATATTATATAATTAGAATTTTTTATTATTATTTTTTATTCTAGTCATATCTATTAGGATCAACAGATTATTCGAGATATCTCATCCGATCTCTTATCGTTTTGGATCCAATCAAAAAATTTGGATCTAGATACATATAATATTTTATACTAACACGGATATCTGATCCGATCTATTACTTTTATATAATTTATAAGTTTTATATATTTTTCTTTTATAAAAAATTATAAATTTATAAATATTTTTATCTAGTATTATTATTTAGTGATTTGTGTTATTTTATATTTATATTTATTTTTTCCTTGTTTCAAGTGTATGAGAGTTAAATTCAAATTTAATGACTTTTATATAATATTTTGATATTAAAAAGTTGTAATTCTTTTCGTTTTAGAATATTATGTTTGAATATTAAGAAGTTATATATTTAGAAATATTTTAGTTATTATAAAATTATATTAAAAAAATATACATATTAAAGTACAGATCAATATCTAGTGAAACCGAAGATCAAATACAATAAATGGAATGTATTGTTTTTTTGTTTCGTCAAAGGTTTATAAGGACCGGTCTACCTAGCTCAATAACTTAACAAGAAGGAATTAAGCATTGTCTATCCCGATGCTCATGATTGGGTAGTCTAAGGATCACTCACAATACATATGTAGCTCCCAGTAGTTACCAGTGAAAAAAAAAAAAAAAAAAAATTAAGGGATCTAGAAGAAAAGAAAGACGTCTAGAAGATTAGTGCTTGCCAGTTTCTGCACACTACTTTATCCCCCATGATAAAGACAACTCCCCAAAAAGGAAATAATATCAATGCTCTTCTAGAACCCTTATCCTAATTTTGTCTTTTAATTATCTTTATATTTTAACTTCATTTTTCAGATATCAATATATGTCTATCGAATGATTGGAAACCAATCCACGTCATCAGAGTCTTAAAATGAAGAAATACAACCCCTTCGATTTCGTGGTGATCATTTCAATAGTTCTCCTATAAACTATAAAAGTAATAGTAACGGAAATATTACGCAAAAGGATAAAAATATGAAAATAGCTACTTTTAGTTGTCGACAAAAGAAAATAATTATAGAAGTTGCTTTCTTTCTTTCTTTCTTGACGAACACTATCGCCAAGTTTATCTTTTAGGGATACTTATTGACATGAATATGTTGTAGAATAATATGTGAACCAGAACAACATACTATGCACGCAAAGAAAATCTACTTACTAAGATTACTAAGATTGTTTTCTCTCGACAATAACTATTGATGATTCTCATTAAAATTAATTAAAGACTCGTATTTTAAGCTTCATTAACTTTAGATCACCGTATTACACTATATTGACTACTATAAAGGACGGAAACAATGTCCATAATATTTTCGGAACATAAACTAAAACATGTTAATTAACTAGTACTATTTCCGCTGTTGATATTTGATTTCGTTAACGTGTGACACTTTTTTTTTTTATTTGACCATGCATGCTAGCTATTACTATAACATTTAAAATATGTACCAGCACTGTCTTATGATGTACCCTGAAGTACGTTGTTGGTATGTAACATATCAAAAAAGAAAGAAAGAAAAAACGGATAAAAGACTTTCGTAATTAATCTTGTCACAAATTGTATATTGTATTGTTGGAATTCTATTAATATAATGGGACGAAAGGTAAATCAGGAATGACATTGACCGTGAGGATGAAACAACCATATTCATATAAACGAACGCCAAAAAAAAAAAAAAAAAGTCTATAATGATTCGCAATGCATGCATACAAATGATTTCCTCTCCCTATCAATTGACAGTATAATCTTGATAGATACAAGATTTATGTATTGTTCAAAGATGATTTTCAATTAATTGTTTGCTATTGACTAAATCATACACCGTAATAATCGAGTTATAACATTTCATTATTTAACGTACACGTCGAGATTTTGTGGTTTAATAATTTGGCATCACTATCATCTGGTCGTGAGGAGATGACTTGTGTGAGGCTGTAAGTCCACGAGACATACCTTTAAGTCGGTGCGTCGCATAGTCTACGTGTCACCGTATTAGTTAATAGTATTTTGTCGGGTAATACCAGAATATATAAGGTTGACGATTGCGTCAGTGAGTACGACTAACTCTTGATCAAAGTATCAATACTATTATTTGTCTTTGTAAAGCTTCTAGAAGTTTTGCTACGTTTTTCTAAAAGGAAACAATTATGGTAAAAAGCTCTCACCGGTTAGAGATATATACCGGCTTTTCAAATACTATTCTTTTTTGATGGAAAGGAAATCGCGTCTACAGAACCGGATTGTTGGGTGACATTGAAAGGGAATATAATAGTAATTTTGTTGATAAACTAATTATAAAAAACTACTTTTATAGTTTAATCTGGTAAAAAAGCGTAAAACATATAGTGCGATCAGCCGGTCACAGTATCAATTGATGAATATTTATACCTACAATGAACCTTATCCAGCTTCACTTAACCCAAAAAAGTTACCTAAGTTGCAACAGAGACTATTTTTATGTAAATAAATGTGGATAAAACCATATGATATCTTCAACTTGGAAAACAAAAGCATTTAATTTTCAAAAGATGTACGTATATATATGAGATATCCCTAAAATTATTCAGTTTTCTTTTAATTGGAGTAGTTGCTCTAATTCCCAGTGCTAATTCTCACTCAATAGTTGGAAAACATTATTTCATTAATATTTGTATTTTACTATTCTTTTTAGAACGTTTCTGAGAATCTCTAATAAGAGTGCTCTAACACATTGATGTTATAGTCTAGAATGACTAGTTGAAATAAAAATTACAATACTGCGTATAACACAAATTTATAACTATTCGTGACTCTGCAATTTTAATAGCAAAAAGAAATGTTTTTTTTTCTTTTGATGACTGAGACAAAAAAAAATGTCATTCCGAAGGGTTTCTTTTTTCTTTATCTTTTTAGCTTATATGTTATTCAATTGATTATTAGTTAAACTAGTTTTTGAAATTATTTTATCACTCATTTTCATCAATCTTTGTTTATACGATAACGCGATTTTAGCATTTGTATACGAAAGCCACAACTCTGCGGTTGCAAAACACAACCATATCTTATACAGACTTTTTATTGATAACATTTAAAATCTGTTTAATTGTGGAATGATCTATAGAATAATTTAAAATCTGTGAAATAATTTTAAATTTGCAGAATGAAAAACTTACAAAATATATATTTTTATGAATGGACAAGTTTGTGGAATAGCGAAATTTAAATTATCTTAAATAATATTTTACTATAAAATTTATAATCATAAAAAATTACAATTGAAATAATTATTATAAAAATAAAAATTATTAAATATTATTATAAAAATTGTTTTTCTTGTTATAGTTAGTTAATTTATTATTAATATATTTATAATAAATAACGTTGAAAAATTAAATACATCAGTTTTCTTTATTACATTTTTATAAGATGTTTAAAAAATATATTTTTTAATTCATTTAATTTTTTCAAATTTTTATGTTAATTTGTATATATTTAATATAGTGTAATTTTAATATTTTTTAATAGATTTAAATGTTTTTAACTAAATGTTTAAAATTATTTTATGTAAAATAATTATATTTTTAATTTTAAAAATTTATGTATTTATTTAAAATTCTAAAATATGATTATAATATAATTAAATAATTATAAAAATTTAATTTCATAAAAAATCTTAGATAAAGCTGCTAGATTAGTAAAAGAGAAATGGAACCGTCGCGTACTTTTAAACCACAACTCATCTTCCTATATAAAGGCTCTGCCACCTTGCGTAACTTCAAACTCACTCAAAACTATAAAATCACATTTCTTGTGTTTTTGTCTTTCTTCTCCACACATACACTTAAAAGTCATTTTAGCTCAATCAAACCTCATAACTCTCTTTAAGAAGCTTCTTCGTTTCTTCTCTAACCAGTTCAGGGATTATGGAAATGTCGAAAAGGAGAGCTGCGGAAATTTCAAAACATTTCCAAAATTGTCACGATTTGATTCCCGGTTTACCCTTCGAGTTAGCTATGGAGTGCCTGCTCAGAGTTCCGTATCAGTTTCAATCCGCTATGAAATCCGTTTGCCGTTCTTGGCGAAGCTTAATTTCCGAGCCTTCATTCATCAGAGAGAGGCGGAGGTGCGGCAAAGCAGAGCTTCTTCTCTGCCTCGTTCAACCGCTGACGCCGAAAAATCCAGCTTCTAAAGCTGTTGGAGAGGCATTACTGGTGGAGGAGGAGTCTGAGAAGAAGTTGGAAGATGAGCCGCGCGTTTCTGGCACGCCACGGTTTGGGTTGAGCGTTTACAACGCTACGATGGCCACGTGGAATCGCATCGCGTTTCCCGAGCAGCAGATGCCGCTTTTCTGCGAGTGCGTCGTCATTCAGGACGCCGGGAAGATTCTGCTCATCGGCGGGTGGGATCCGGAGACGTTACAGCCGGTGAAAGACGTTTACGTTCTGGAATTCGCCGGAGAAGGAAGCGGAAGGAGGTGGAGGCGAGGTGCGCCGATGAAGGAATCCCGGTCGTTTTTCGCCTGCGCTTCCGTCGGCTCGACGAAGGTGTACGTGGCGGGAGGTCACGACGACCAGAAGAACGCCTTACGATCGGCGGAAGTGTACGACGCTGAGAAAGACGAGTGGTCGACGATTCCGTCGATGACGGAAGGAAGAGACGAATGTCAAGGATTCGCCATGGGGAAGGATCTAGGATTTTGCGTTTTGAGCGGTTACGGAACAGAATCTCAAGGGAGATTCCAGTCCGACGCAGAAGTTTACGATCCAGCTACAAATTCCTGGTCGAAAATCGAAAACGTCTGGCCATTTCCGGATACTAGCCCTAGAGGCCGCACCGCCGGAGACATTAGAGGCTCCAGGTTACGCTGTTTCACAGACCGTGAATTACAAAGCCAGCGCCAACGGGAAACTAGATACGATTCAAGAAAATGGAAACTGGATCTCGAAATTACACAGCTTACGATGACCGGAAGCTCATTTTACGCCGGAAGCTTAGGAAGTGAAGCGGTGGTAATGGTTGGCGGAAGAAGAGAGTGTGAAGGCGTAAGAGTGATGATGAAGACGACGGAGAAGAATATCGGAAAATGGAGTCATGTCCATGACATACCTTTTAGTTTCTCTACTCTCCCATTCTCACATTCTTCAATATATGTTTGAACATTATGATGAACACAAACTGGTTTTTGATTAACGTTTTTTTTAGTACAACATTGTATTTGTGATCTGATCTGATCTAATTTACACCAACGTTTAAAATGAAGAAGTGGCCACATAAAGGAAAAAAATTGTAAAATGTTTTGATGATCAGAGCAATTGCCAGTCATCTTCACGTTCGTCCTCGGTATCCTCCACAAACTCGCAATTGCTGTGGCTAATCGCACGGTGGGTTTGAGTCACGGTGAACAATGGAGCGCCTTTTGATTCCTCAGCTAGTTTCGATGCTCGGAGACAAAAGTCATTGAAATCATCTGTTGAAGATTAGGGAAAGTTTTATCAAGTACAAGATATGTTACTGGTTTCAAAGTTCAGAGAATATAGGGGTAATGATTACTTTTGTCGCGGCAATAGAATCCGAGAGCTAGTGACGGGTCAAGCGATTCCAAAGGAACGTAACGAAGGACACTGATACAGAGTACGATACAATTATGATATTGAATAAAACTGATCCAGGCAAACAAAGATGATTGATGGAAACTCACTCGCAATGATAGGAGGATGTGTCAACATCTCGAGTTTCCTTGTTCACTCTGACCACCTAGTCCAATCATCAAAACGATACGTCTCAATCAGTGAACCCAAAAATGAGACATGACAATAACATGGATGATTAAATATCAGATCCTCCAAACAGAGAAATATTTTATCAAATGGACACTGATCCAGTTTAGATACTATGGACCACCTCTGAGATATGTTCGAATCCAAAAAATTCTAAGGCACGAAATGAGACCTGCTGAACTTCGTGCGGATCAAGGTAGAAACCATTATCGTCTTGAACGCCAACTAAGTAAGTTGAGGCACCTGGTTTTCCACCCAAAATTCCCAGGCTTTGGGGGAAAGAGAATGTGGCTTTGAGTGATGGAATGTACCTGATTATTAGCAATGTGTCATTCAAGGCCAAATACAAATTACGAGCGCAAACCAAAAAGCAAGCAATCAACTTCACAATTGCAAACCTTGGATTCACTCTATCAAGACCAAGAACCAGTGGGACCAAAAGGAGAAGCGGTGTCCACCCAGCCTGTCCGTTCGAGTATTCTACACAAGATTTGGTCGCATCTTCTATACAGAGAATTGGAGCCCCACCTCTCTCCCCATCTTCGCTTCCAGAAACAATATGAATCGCCATAGGAAGCGTCTGGTGTTTAGATTCAGTTTTTTTTCTCTTCTTGCACGCTAATGATTCCCATGACCGACAAATGGCATATGGTCCTACCCATGACCCAGCAGCGAGACCATAGGACTGTCCAACTAGTATAAGATTGTGGATGGAGAAAGCTGAAACCTCGGAATCACCAAAAAGTTCCAAGGTGTCTAAGTATTCCTGCTCAAGCTGCTGCATTTTCAAACCAAACAGTCATGAGATTTCCACTCTCTCGCTAAGTTGAATGGACTGGAATCGATTTGATCTAACCTCGGATTTCTTGATCCTCCAAGACCTCCCCAGTCTAAGGAAAAGCAATGCCTGCAAATATTTGGTTGTTAAATATGTTCCAAACTTCAAAATCTCACGCCAAAAGAAATATTCTTCCTCACACCTGAGCAAAAAGCATCTGGCTGCTCCGAAGCATGCAACCCCAGTTTACATCGCTGGTATATGTTGTGCCCTTAATGGGTTCAAAACCTGTAAAATAAAATGGTGAATATTATGCAAAAAACTTTATGTTGGCTTGAATTTATAGTTGAATATACAAACCTTTACGATATGTTATTAGTATTTTGGAAGAAAAATCTTGTTTAAATGCAGACAATAGACTGCCAGCATCTGTTTCCCCCGAGGCTTTATCCTCAGATATTTTATAACAGACACCCAAGAGCCATACATCACTTGTAGTGCTCGGAAGACCAGTCCTATTAGGCCCTAAAACACGCTCCTGGAATCTCCTGATTGCACCACTCGCCATGGAGACTTTCTTTACAAGTGCTGTCCAACCATGCTTATGTCCAGAAGTTGAAGACTCCCTATACGGTTGAGAAACTGAGGACGAAGGCGCAAAGATGTTTGACCACAAGGTAAACTTATTATCACTAGGTTCTGAATCTGAAACTAGAGATGCTGGGGATATATCATGCTTTTCACTCTTGCTTGATGAAGAACATTGTTGAGGAACAAATCTATCACATAAAGCCTTCATTACCTAGACATGAAGCACCAATTGCAACGTGTCCGTCTCATAGAAAGAACTCAAACCTTGAGAACCTTATCTGAAATGGTAAGCATAACAGACACCGAATTAACATCAAATATACAACAAGTAACAGCAAGCCAATATAAAGTAAAAGCTCCTACAATTAACCTCAAACACTACATAATTTTTTGTGACTTCCAGGTTCATAGAAGTTTTAATCAACCAACTCTCAAAGACAAACATCATGTAAACCAGAACACTCCTCATGTATATGATCCATAATCAGAAACCCACAAACTCGCTAGGTTTTAATAAACCCAGAAAACTCCATCCCTAGCTTAAAGACGTTCCGATTCCACATGTATATTAAGAGGGCTTAGGGGTTCAGTAGAGACATATAAACCAAACTTAAAAGATAAAAGGCATTCAGATTCAACATGCATATCCTCCTAATTGAAGAAAATCTCAGGAATATCACTAAAGACGGAATAAAGAAACAAACTTTAAGACCCTGAAGATGTTTTGGCAATCGAAAACGATCAAATAATCAACAGAAACAGTCAAACTCTTTCCTCGTATATACCAGAAATCAAACTCGTATAAGCAAAAATCACTGATACACAAGTTAATCATCTAATCTAGCCAATGAATTCTCATAACTCCAATTTTCTAGCGGGAAGCAGAAGGATCACCTGAGAGATCGATCAAATGAACACCGACGAGGGAAACACAAGGGTAAGAAGAAAGAAGATCGATTTCGTGTTGTGTCTTCCTCGCTTCTACGTCCCGTCGAAGATACCTAACAGCAAAGGGAAAACTAAGAAGAACGTGTGTCTCCTTTGGAGGTTTTGGGACACAATCTCAATGGAGAATCTCTATACCTTCTTCAAGCCTCTTCGATGTTGATAGCTCTCGATTACAATTAATGACACCTATATTTTTTTTAATTTTATATGGGTTTCTCTAATTTACATGATTGCCACATATATTTAGTCTATCCATCATATAAATATCAAAAAATCATTGAGATCAATTAATAAACACGGGATTTTATTACAACTATCAAGATTAAAAGCCTTTAGTTAAGTCTTTATTTATTTATCTATAATGTAAACTTAATTGCAACAAAAAGACTTTTTTGAAGAAATAGTTTGAAGAGTTATTATTGCATATCAAATATGAAAGCCTGTTTTGAACAAGATGAGCTCTTCTTTCATAAAGTTTTTGAATTTAATCTTCCATTCCTTCTGGCTGAATGACAAAAACAAAACAGAAAAATGAAAATAAAAAATAAAACAGGCATATATAATGAACAAAGAATATGAACTCCTCTAAGGCACCAACAAAACATTTATTTGTTTTGCATTAACATTTTAAAATCCAAGAAAAAGAAATTTATAATATAGTTTTGCCGCAAATGTTATATACCACATTACCATTTTATTATTGCCCAAGAAACTGCCGCTCTTTCTTCCTTGTATGTCTTCTTACTCTCTCAGATCCGCCATCGTTACTTCCTCTTCTTCTTTGTTCAACTTCAACAACAACACGAAAGTTCGAATTTTTCATCAACAGGAAGACGCAGCCATCAAATAATTTTCTCCACTGTTCGATTTAGTGAACTTGGTTTCCCTCGACAGATTAAAGTTCAATTCTTGGCTTTATTAAAGTTCAATTCTTGGCTTTGTTCTCTGGTTTAGAGCTTCTTTCACCATCAAATCGATTCTCTGGCTATGCCTGCCTCGAAGAAGGTTCGTTCTAAAAGAAACTTCTCTTCCTGTAATTTTACTTGTATATTCATAAATGTCTGACATTTACAGATGCTTTTCTCAGATTTGCGACGGGAATCACATAGGTCAAGTGTTCATCAAGTTGTTGAAAAAGATTGGAGAACCCGAGGAATTTGAGATGCCGGATTGGTTGAACAAAGGGAAGCCAACTCCTTACATCTTCATCAGGCGCAGTATCCCTTTTTTCCAATCTTGAAATATGCAATTTTGGGTTTTTTTTTTCTTTGGAGATTTCACTTCATTCGATTTGTTTTAGCCTTAGCTAGTTAAGATATATACTTGACTAAGAAATTCAAAAAGAGGATTGAGGATGATGGAATATTCTGTTCTTGCTCCTTGTCCCCTGGCTCTTCTTCAACTGTGTGTGGGAGTAATTGCCATTGTGGGTATGCCTCAGTTTTTTTTTTTTTTTTTTTTGAATTTACTACTTTATTGAAGTATGTAAAGAGCATTAGGACCTATCTACTTGATTAAGTACATTAAACTGGAACAAAAATTCAAACTCTGTGTAGGATGCTTTTCTCAAGCTGTTCCTCCAGTTGCAAGTGTGGGAGTGAGTGTAACAACAAGCCGTTCCAACAACGGCATGTTAAGAAATTGAAGTTGGCTCAGGTAAATGTATGAATAGTTTCCTAAAATTGAAGGCTTTTTTCTTTGGTTGTTGGTATGTTATATTAGTTGTTTCTTATAGACAGAAAAATGCGGATCAGGGATTGTAGCAGAAGAGGAAATCAAACAAGGAGAGTTTATCATTGAATATGTAGGAGAAGGTGAATGTGATGACGTTTTGCCTCTCTCCTGAATATATTGCAACCTGTTTGTTAAAATTGTGTTTTCTTTTTTTCTTTAAATATTTGCCTTAATATAGTTATAGATGATAAGACTTGTGAAGAAAGGCTTTGGAAGATGAAACACCGTGGAGAGACGAATTTCTATTTGTGTGAGATAAACAGAGATATGGTGATTGATGCCACTCATAAGGGAAATAAATCGAGATATATCAATCATAGTTGCAATCCCAATACGCAGATGCAGAAATGGTTTGTTTGTTGTCAACTTCATTGCTTGTTTTATGCTTATGTGTATTTGAGCAAAGTTTTCATTTGGTTATTCTTTTGCTTGCTATTAGGATAATTGACGGCGAGACAAGAATCGGCATTTTTGCCACCGGTGACATAAAAAAAGGAGAGCATTTGACTTATGACTATCAGTAAGATCATTTCATCCCATCTTAGTTTGCATCAAAAACATATCTGAGTTTATGTTCGCCACCATGTTTCATAGCTTATGCTTTCTCTGCTTATCATTTGCGTTGATTGAATGAAGTAAGAATTTCATATTCTTTTTCAAGTCTATATAGCTTGTCGAGTTGTGACACTAATGAAATAGAGCAGGTTTGTTCAGTTTGGTGCAGATCAAGACTGCCACTGTGGAGCCATAGGTTGCAGAAGGAAGCTTGGGGTGAAACCAAGCAAACCTAAATTAGCCTCTGATGAAGCTCCTAATCTAATGGTATGTGAAGTGGCCCAGACACTGCCCAAGGTATTTTGAAAATTTATCTGAAAACAAGATTCAAATATAGATCTTGTCTTAGTCATGGCATAGTTGCAGTCACTGAATTCTGTGTGTTATGAGGTCTAGAGACTTTAATTTTTCCCATTTTTTGCGTAGGTGCATCAAAATGGAGGTATACATGAAGGTAAGTATGTATTTTTATTTCTGCTCTATCTGCGAGACAAGCTAAGTGTGTTTTGGTTTGTAAGAAAAGCAATTTGGATTCCCACTTTTCCCTAGGAAAATCATGGAACAAGCTTAGTCAAGGGCCAATCTGTCCTCGTAATTGCATTGGTGTGGTGATCAGGTTATTTCGCCCCACGAGTGATAGGTATTATTCATTTGCTTTTGACTTGCGGATTAGTTTTGTGGCTCATCCTATGCTTTTTTTCTAATAGATTACTGAGATTTTACAGGTGTTTTGGCCTCATTAGCTATTTTGATGAGTTTTCAAGAAAGCACTCGGTATTTTTCCATCAAAGCCAATATTGTAATTGTTCACCTTCTAACTTGTCAAAAACATTCTTAATATAAGACCTCTGTTGACATTTTTTAACTTGGTCCAGGTGATGTTCGAGGATGGCGTTACCGAGTTTATCGACATGTCGAGAGAAGACTGGGAGATTCTAACTGTCTAATAGTGACTTAAGGTGATTCAAAAACTCTTTGGTTGATTTCGCTCTATTAATGAAACATTAGAATCAACATAAGCATCGAGTATTAAAATAATCCTTGGTGCTTTGTTTTCTGCAGATTTCTTTTGGACAAAAAGTTGAGAAACCCGAACTAATCTGTCTTGGTAAACTTAAAACCGGTCTTTCAGTTTGATTTGGGATTGGTGCAGTGGCATTGTTGTTGCATCTAACTCGACATGTGTACGTACCATAATATAATGATTTTAATATATGCATCTACCTGTAACCACATTTGTAGTTTCTTCTCATTCCTTTCTTGTCCGTGAGCATCTCAAGATGATGACGATGTCTTGCAAGAACTTTATGGTGTATAATTGACCTTGTGGCTTGTACTGTTGTACTTGTATTCAAAGACTGCTCTTCTTTCGGAAAACCCTCTCAAGGAAATTCATAGGAGTGCTTGTGCTTTTCGACATAAGACTTTGAATAGTTACTTTTAATAGTTGTTCTGTACTGCTAATGTTTTGGCAGATTCTTTGTCAATATTAGAAAGAAGAGTACTTCAACTATTGCAGTATCATTCAGACTTGCTGTTATATTGTTATTAAAGGCCCAAAAGCTTTTTTATGCCCTAGGGTTCTTGTAACTCATGGGCCGGGCCTGGTTAGAACGTGCATGAAAAGCTATGTTCTGTGTCGGCGTCGCCGACAGAAGCCAAGTAAGAGATTCGCAAAATCCGACCAGTTTCGTTCTCGCGATTGAAACCGACGCGCCGGTGACTGATGATGGAAATCGACGACATGCGTGGTAGGTGGTGAAGTGAGTTTACGGTTCTGGTTCACCAACTCAAGGGGTTGGGGAAAGATAGCGACACTATTACTTTGTAGTTGGTAAATCCTTTTTAATAATTATGTAACTCATGTTTCTTTAATAATTTTTTTTAAAAATTAGAGTACTTAACAAAAATTAGTAATATGTTAACAAAAAGCTCTGATTCATGATCCTTTTATTGTATGTTACCAACTTACCACTTTAAAACATTAATGATTGATCTTTAGTTATTTACAAAGAAATAAAATCATTAAATAAAGTGATTAGTAATAATTTGTTTTGTCTTGAAATTGAAAATGGTTTAAGGAAGTGGGATCTCTGTTACTATAAAGCAGTGAGTAAAGGAACTTGCTTTTCGAAATCTCGATCAGAGCCAACTCAAGCTTCACTTATAATCGAGGAAGATGAAGGTGATAGATAAGATCCAGTCGTTGGCCGATGAAGGTAAAACGGCGTTCTCCTTCGAGTTCTTCCCACCGAAGACGGAGGATGGAGTCGACAATCTCTTTGAGCGTATGGATCGTATGGTCGCCTATGGTCCGACTTTCTGCGATATCACTTGGGGAGCTGGTGGATCTACGGCGGATCTCACGCTTGACATCGCTTCGAGGATGCAGAACGTTGTCTGCGTCGAGAGTATGATGCATCTCACCTGCACTAATATGCCGGTCGAGAAGATCGATCACGCGCTTGAGACGATTAGATCTAATGGGATTCAGAACGTGCTTGCGCTTAGAGGAGATCCACCTCATGGTCAGGACAAATTCGTTCAGGTTGAAGGCGGATTCGGTTGCGCTTTGGATCTCGTGAATCACATTCGGAGCAAGTATGGTGATTATTTTGGGATCACCGTTGCTGGTTATCCTGGTATTGTCACTTTCCCTCTGTCTCTCTTTCTTTTCTCTTCCTCGTCGGTGTAATTCTAATTTCTAGCTTTATTGGATATTCAAATTCAGAGGCTCATCCTGATGTCATTGGTGAGAATGGCCTCGCGTCGAATGAAGCTTATCAGAGTGATCTTGAGTACCTCAAGAAAAAGGTCTTGTTTTTATTTAGTGTTTCATCAAATTTATTCTAAAGGTCTTTCTTTTGCATTGTGTATTTGAATTTGGATCGTCTTGGAACAGGTTGATGCTGGAGCTGATCTGATTGTTACTCAGCTTTTCTATGACACTGATATATTCCTCAAGTTTGTGAATGATTGTCGGCAAATTGGGATTAAGTGCCCCATTGTTCCTGGAATTATGCCCATTAATAACTACAAGGGTTTCTTGCGTATGACTGGTTTTTGCAAGACCAAGGTATGTTTTGAGCTCTTAGTGTAACATCAAGTCCTGCAAATGAATCACCTTGAAGTTGATGTATTGCTGTTACCTTTCCATAAAGGTGCTTGTTTGCAAGCTTAAGATAAACAAGTGTATTTAACGTTCCTTATCTGATCAGCTAGATTAAAGATTATATTATTGTTTTCAGAGAAAGTGTTTGATGGGTAACTTTTTAAAGGGAATTGCTTTAGCTGTTGTACTTTTTTGTAGGAAAAAAGAAGAATTAACATACGCTTTTTGTATGATGGTGAATTGGTGATAGTCACATATTAACGTAGATTTTATTACTCCGCTCCATATTGTAGATACCAGCTGAGGTCATGGCTGCCTTGGAGCCCATCCAGGATAATGAAGAAGCTGTGAAAGCCTATGGTATTCACCTTGGAACAGAGATATGTAAAAAGATTCTAGCTCATGGAATCAAGTCTCTTCATCTCTACACATTGAACATGGAGAAATCAGCTCTTGCAATATTGATGGTTGGTCCTCATTTTCTTACTACCTGTTATACTACTGAAATTTACGTTAAAAGATTCTAGAGTATCCGAACAATCATGCTGATTTTGCAGAATCTTGGTATGATTGATGAGTCCAAAATTTCTCGCTCTTTACCATGGAGACGCCCTGCAAATGTTTTCCGTACTAAAGAAGATGTGCGCCCCATTTTCTGGTAACCGCACTTAGTTTCTCTTGTTTGGATTATGCCTAGCCACAGATCTTTAACCGCAGGGAATTTATAACTTGTACTTTCTTCTAATATTTTGAAGGGCAAACCGTCCAAAGAGCTACATTTCTAGAACCAAGGGCTGGGAGGACTTCCCACAGGGCCGGTGGGGTGATTCACGCAGTGCTTCATATGGTGCACTTTCGGACCATCAGGTACGACATCTGTAATTGCACATATCTTTCAAGATTTGATAGCATATGGGTTTGAAGGGGTAATCATCTTCTTTTGAGGTTCTCATTACCCTCTGAGTACTGCTGAACTAAATGCTTTTGTTGTCAGTTCACACGTCCACGAGCACGTGACAAGAAGCTTCAACAAGAATGGGTTGTCCCACTGAAAAGCGTTAAAGATATTCAGGAGGTAGATCATTTCTTTCACTACCACACATAAACAACTGTTCCCTCAAGACACGTACAATAATCTTGCAAACATTGTCACATAACAGAAATTCAAGGAGCTCTGCCTTGGAAACTTGAAAAGCAGTCCATGGTCTGAATTAGACGGACTCCAGCCAGAGTCAAAGATCATAAACGAGCAACTGGTAAAAATCAACTCCAAAGGCTTTTTGACCATCAATAGCCAACCGTCAGTCAACGGCGAGAGATCTGATTCCTCAACTGTTGGTGAGCAATAAATTCCATCTGAACTTTCTTCTCATAACTAGGGCTAATTGACTCAGACTCATCGATCCTTTCACTTGTAAATGATATGCAGGATGGGGTGGTGCTGGTGGATATGTATACCAAAAGGCTTATCTAGAGTTCTTCTGCTCAAAGGAGAAGTTAGATGCAGTTGTTGAGAAATGCAAATCTTTGCCATCTATAACTTACATAGCTGTGAACAAAGGAGAAAGCTGGGTATCAAACACCGCCCAGTCCGATGTAAATGCCGTTACATGGGGAGTTTTCCCGGCTAAGGAAATCATTCAACCAACCATTGTCGATCCTGCTAGCTTCAAAGTCTGGAAGGATGAAGCATTTGAGACTTGGTCAAGAAGCTGGGCTAACTTGTACCCAGAAGCCGACCCTTCCAGAAACTTGCTCGAGGAGGTAAATGAAAAAAATATTTTTCTTCACAAATTTTGCTTTTGAGAATGGTTTATAATGACTATGGTGATTTTCAATTCGAAATGCAGGTGAAGAACAGTTATTATTTGGTAAGTTTGGTAGAGAACGACTACATCAACGGTAACATATTTACAGTCTTTGCTGATCTTTGAGTAAATCCATAAACAATGCTATACGTTTCCTACTACTTTCAAGATTTGCTTTGTACGTTCTCTAAAAAATTGGGATTTTGGTTTCTACGTCCTGTTATCATTATCATATTGATTTGCCAATAAAATTATTGATAAAGAAAGCATCAGTTTCATTACCTTATCCAAAACTATAGCAAATTTTCGGCTCCACTAAGCCATCCATTTGGTCCTATGTGACACAAAGTTGCCTGAAACAAAAGCTTCCAGTTTTCAAACAAAGTTATAATTACTTTTTTTGGGACTGTACGCATTATTTACTACTTGAGATTTTGTATCTGTCAAATCAGCTATAAAAAAATATAAATTTTACAAACTAAGGGAAACAAACATCTTCTCTACATGGACATTGCATTTCTTTTTGACGATATATGATGGAACATTTGAAGAGAAGATTCGATAAGCTCTTATAATTAGCATCATGTTCAGAGAAAATACAAAGTTCAAGCACAAGACTTAAAAAGGCTTCAACAGTGTTAGAAAAAAAGAAACAGACGGAAGGAACTAAACTATTATACAAACTCGAGAGGAACAATACAATTAAACAACAAACATTTGCCAGAAGCAAAAACCTTATTGCAAGTTCTGAGAAAAACGCCATCTTCAATAATCGTCTCCTTTGGAAATAATCTCTTTGCAAGTTGGCCGCAACAAGATCGTATGCTCAAACTGAGAAATATAGCTTCCTTTCACCTCACAGACTGGAGGACATGCCTACAAACAACCCAAAGAAACCAACTTTCCATCAAAATGTTCATTAACAGAGCGAATCAGAGGATACACATTATCATTTACAAGTTTACCTCAATTATGCCAGAATCACACAGATTCTTTAAAGCCATCAAGTATTTGGTTTCACCAAGACGGTCCAAATAGCGTCTGCAGAAGGCTAGAGTCGAGAAATTCTTGTTAATGGTGGCAAGGAGTTGTTTCGCTCTTGGTAACCTCAAAGGGACGTGACCCACGTCGTAGTTTTTCATGTAATGGCTACATTCTAAGTCATCTCTCACATATCCTTTCCCTGCAAAAAATGACATGAGGAACAATCTTAATCAAATTTGATTCTGCATATCTCAAAATCCACTTGGTCCAGTGTCATTTTCTTACCGGTTGATCCAAAAGTTTCAATGGCATATAATTCACCCTCTTCCATTTTGGTCTGCTCGCCTCCTCTAACGTTAGGTACAGATTTTTCAGCATGTATCTGATAGCGACCAATGCTGTGACCATTCAGGTTTCTGATACTTTTCACTGCCGGCAAAAGACACAACATTGTTGCACTTTTTCTGATAATCTGAAGAGATACTAATCAAAAGACTTACCAGTGAAGTAATTAACGCAGAAGTTTTACCTTGGTAGACATTTCCATTGATCTCTACCTCATAAGACTCCATTACCTCCTGAATCACAGCACCGACATCACAAAGCCGGACATCAATAGCTTCCTGAGCCAACAAAAAAATAAAGTTATCTTACTTGTCACAAATCAAAAGCCTAAACTAATAACTTCATCTGATTGTTTGCTCAATGAGCTTATATGGCCTTAGAAAGCTCCAATTTCAGTTGGACTTGACATATGAAGATCTCTTCCTCTTCATCAAGTCAGAAAAAAAAACGAAGAAACTTAAGAAAATTCTAAAATGCGCCAATACAACTTCACATTTACATTAAATAACATCTCACGTTAGAAGAAGACATAACTCGACGCAGCTTATTGGGCCCATTATTTAGAGGCCCGCCATCATAAATCAGGCGTTATCTGATTAATTTAAATTCTCGTTAATTAATTAATTGACGGCAAGGAACATACAAAACCTATCGTTTCACGGACAAGAGAACCGTTGTGCTTTGTGAGCATTACTCAACGGCTACTTTTCTAATTGTCTCCTCTCCCCTTTCTTCCTCCTCTGCGTTTTAGGGTTCGAAAATAGTCAATCCGAATTTAAATAATTTATCATCGGAATAAATTTACGGCTTTTGGAATCTCCGGTTGATATTGCGGAGGAGAGATTTTGAAAAAAAAAACGATTCGATTGTAATGGAGGCGAGAACCGGCCGATCTATTCAAGAGCACTCATCGACACCGGCAGTAACTGCGCCGGTTCCGGTTCCTCCGCCTTCTACACGGCGTCCTAGGGTGAGAGAAGTCAGCTCCAGATTTATGTCTCCGGTTTCTTCATCTTCGTCGTCTTCCTCTTCCTCCTCCGCCGGAGATCTCCATCTATCGACTTCAAATTCTCCCAGGAATCATCACTACAATCACCAACAGCACCAGAATCAGCGGTCGATTTCGGCTCAGAAGTCGAGAAGGCAGTTAAAATTGGCGGACGGCGACGAGAACCGCCCTTCCGAGACGGCGCGTAGCCTAGACTCGCCATTTCCTCTTCAACAATACGGAGGAAAAATACAGCAGCAGAATCGATCCAAGCCGTTGAAAGAGAACGGAAACCGTCTAGACACTCCGACGCAGATGCTGCCGCCTCCGTCCAGATCTCGATTGAACCAACAGCGTTTGCTTACCTCCTCAGCCGCGGCTAGGCTTCTCCGATTATCTGTCTCCTCTGACGGGGAAGAAGAAAACGATAGAGAGATTTGCAACGGCTCAGATCTGTTGCCAACAAGGAACCACGCAAAGCTCTTCAACAATCCCACCGCCTCACCTCTTCGTCGATCCCTGAGTTCATCTTGCGACGATTCTTCGTCGTTTCGAGACGTTAGAGCTTCATTGTCGCTTAAAAAAAGTGTTGGTTTGTCATTGCCTCCGGTGGCACCTAATTCGAAGATTCAAGCCGATACAAAGAAACAGACGAAAGTTTTAGGACAACAAGCAGATGCACATTCTTTGAAACTGCTTCATAACCGCTACTTGCAATGGAGATTCGCAAATGAAAATGCTGAGCTCAAAACACAAGCTCAGAAAGCACAAGCCGAGGTCTGTTTCTGTTCTTTAACTCTTAAGAATCAGAAGTTTGATAGTTTAGCTAATTATATGATGATTATTCGTTTGCCACGACAAATATATTGATTATATTTGGAACTTAAGATGTATTAGTTCAGATTTATTACTCTTGAAACAATTATGTGTTAGGTAGATAGATCCGTATAACTCTGACATTAATATCAGTGCCAGACTTTAGATGAATTAGTTCAGGTTTGTCACTCTTGGAACAATATTGTGTTTGGTACATAGATAAGTATGAATTTGACATTAACATCAGTGTCAGAACTGAATGTCTTTTATGCCATAATCCTAATGATGGTGGTGATCTAAGGATTTTGCCGAAGTAGCAATGTTATTAATGGTGAATTTTTTTTCTTGGCAGAGGATGTTTTACTCGCTTTGTTTGAAAATGTCAGAGCTCTCCGACTCTGTACAAATGAAACGCATGGAACTGCAAAGATTATTGAGAGTAAAAGCTGTTAAGGAGATTGTGGAGTCTCAAGTAAGTCAGACTGGAAATCTCGCTCGTTAGACAATACTTTTTACATCAATGAATGTTTATAATTCGTAATAATTGGTGACCGAACTCTTTTAACTCTATGCAGATTCCTTCTTTGGAACAATGGACTGACCTTGAAGAAGATTACTCAAGTTCTCTGTCGGAAACAACTGAAGCTTTATTGAATGCTTCATTGCGGCTTCCTCTCGATGCTGATATCAAGGTCTATGTTGTTCGGATTAACTTAGAATAACATTGTTCCCTTTTTTATATCTCTTGCATTATACACTTACACATTTGCTTCTCAAAACCAGGTTGAAGCTAAAGAGTTAGCCGAAGTACTTGCTGTCGCTTCAAAATCTATGGAAGGCATTGTGCAAAACATTGGACATTTTTTGCCTAAGGTTAGCAAAATACTATCGATGCTGGCTTCACACAGAATATGAACGTGAATAAATATGTTCCTTATACCAAAGCAAAAGCTGAATCTGGAATAACACGTTTGATGCACTTTGTAGACACAAGAGATGGAGACTTTGATATCTGAACTAGCAAGAGTAAGCAGCAGAGAAAAAGCATCAGTAGAAGATTGTGGAGTTGCACTGCTTAAGACACATTCATCACATGTATAAACCTGTAACATATATTTTGACATAACCCTTTCTTTCTTTTTCAGTTTCTGAAGTCTAAAGTGTCTTTTTCTTCTGCAGATTGAAGAATGCTATCTTAGAAGTCAGCTGATTCAGCACAACCACAAGAAGTGTGAGCTGCAAGATAGCAAAAATTTTGTTTGATGATCTCCGCCCGGAAGGTTACCTTACCATATATGGTCAAGCACTGCTTTAGAAGCGAGTCACATACTATGCATACTCTCTAGTGTGCAACTCACAAGCTTTGAAGCTGAAGCTATTCGGTTTTGTTTCAAACTCATAAACTGATTTCTGATTTCTTACATACCCGAAACAACAATTGAAAGTGTAAATAAATCAGTTTGTCTTGTAATACCTGAGTATAAATAAATCCTTTTAGCTAACGATGAAAGCCGCAAGAAAAAAGAAAAAAAGTTAAATTTTGTCGTTTAATTATTGGAAAAGGCCCACAATAGCCCCATTAACCACTATACCGATGAGATGTCATCACGCGTATTAAAAACGGACGGCTCCGATGTAATCTCATATCTATCTGCGTTTAGTCGGCGGAGGCGGAGGGGAAATTATTACAACCCCCGGCGAGATTTCGAGTGAAACGGAGAGAAGTTAATCCAATTTTTGAAGCGATAGAAAGAGAGGAGAAGGAGGAGGAACAAAAAGAGGATCAATCATGGGGATGAAATTTTTGAACAAGAAGGGATGGCATACGGGGAGTCTCCGTAACATCGAGAACGTATGGAAGGCTGAGCAGAAACAAGAGGCCGAGCAGAAAAAGCTTGAGGAGCTTCGTCTCCAGATCGTGCAGGAGAGGGAGCGTTCTGAGTTTCGCGCTCTTCAGGAACAAGCCGGTCTCATCCCGTAAGTTTTTCTTCTGCGCTTCGCTCGATCCCAATCGATTTGGGTGATATCTAATTGCGGAACTAGGGTTAGGGATTAGAGTTTGTATCTTTGAAGTAAGTTTTTGTGGCATCTGCTGGTAGTTGATTCGTTTCGTGATCTGAGGTTGTGGGTCATTCTAAAATTGTTTTTTTTTTTTTTTTGTAATCTTCTTGCAGGAGGCAAGAGAGATTAGAGTTTCTGTATGATTCAGGATTAGCTGTTGGGAAGGGGAGTGCGAGTAGTTCAGGTCATGGTGTATCGTTTCAGAAAGAAGAGCAGCCTTTAGCCAAAGCTGAAGCTGGTAATAATGTCAGTGAGAAGCCAGATCAGTCGGGTCCTGGTGCCCTGTTTGAGGATAAGGCGCCCTCTGCTAATGATTCTTGGAGGAAACTTCACTCTGACCCTTTACTTCTCATAAGGCAGCGCGAGCAAGAAGCTCTTGCCAGAATCAAGAACAACCCTGTGAAGATGGCTCTTATTCGAAAATCTGTAAGTTCTTTTTTTTTCCCTCTCTTGGTCATGTACATGGAGGCGTTTGCAATTGATATTTTCTTGAATATCGTTTATGTTTTTGCCGTTCTTACCTTCTAAAGCTACTGACTTGTTGGAGAATTTTCTTCTTTATAGGTTGAAGAAAAGGGAAAGGGTAAAGATGGAGGCACAAAGGAGCACAAAAAAAAGCATCAGCGTAAAAGCGGAAAGCATCGTAAGGAATTTTCATCCAGACACCGTTCTGATTCGGAGGAAGATCCTGGTGAAGAGAACGGGAGAAAATCCCATCAACACAGTACATCAGGGGATCATGACAATCACTATGAAAGAAGAAGGTTAGACTTAGAGGATGAGTCCAAAAGAAGAGAAAGTCACGATAAGCACTATGAGAGACGGAGGTCAGAGTTGGATGATGAGTTCAAAAGAGGAAAGAGTCAAGATAAGCACTATGAGAGACTAAGGTCAGATATGGATGATGATTCACGGAGAAGAGAAAGTCGTAGAGACGATCGACACAGTGAGAAGTATAGGAATCACTCCCCTAAGAGCAGCCGTTTGGAAAGGGAAAATCTCAAGACGTATGGTCAAGAGGATAGAAAAAGGAAAACTGAGGATCTAGACAATGACAAACACCCCTCGAGGGAGAATGGATTCCAGAATAGAAGGCGGAATGGTGGCTCTAAACTATCAGAGGAAGAGAGAGCTGCTAGATTTAAGCAAATGCAAATGGATGCAGAGGTGCATGAGGAGCAGAGATGGAGAAGATTGAAGAAAGCTGATGAAACTGACGCGGTGGAAGCTAGTAAGAACAAAGTCTCTATTGGGAAAAGCTTTTTGGACGACGCTAATAAAAGTGTCTATGGAGTTGAGAAAGGTGGAAGTTCGACTATTGCAGAAAGCGTGCGTCGCAGAAGCTATTATTCACAGCGCGGAAATGAAGCTGAAGGCAATGCTTTTCACCGCTGATGATGCATATATTATCCCAACACAACAAGGTTTTGTCTTTGAAATGTAACGAATTATATGTAAAAAAAAACAAACTTGTTTTTATGTTTCTGATTCCAAGATACGTTTGAGAGCATCATCGGTCTGAATTTCTTCTAGACGAAGCATGAAAGTTTTTTGATCTTTGGATATGTGAGGCCTAATAGTCTTTAGGCCCATCACATAGCCTATTTTGGGAGGGGGTGGTCCAGTCCACTGTTAGTGCGTAATAATAATTAGTGGGACGTTGAAATGTGATATGAAGCCACTTTGGCACCTTTACCCGTGACATGTAGTTAAGTATAATACTCCAAGATTCCACTTTGGCACCTTTATAAAACCACGAGATGAAGCCACTCTTTCTTTGTCTTCTTGAATATTGAATCTTGAATCTTGTATATTGAATCTTGAATCTTGAATAATCTTGAATAATCTTGAATATTTCGTGTCTTTGCTTTTTTTTTTTGTCAATCCTTTCAAGTAAGAAAAAGGTTTTTGTTTAGAGATTATATATATATTAATAAAACTTTGACCAATTGAACTTTGACGTATGCATGCGGCAGTTTTCATTAAGGTCGTTGGTATGTTATAATTTGGATTCAACTTCAGCAGTTCGTATGTTTTGAATTTCGGATGGTAAGAAAACAAAATAAAACGAACAATTGATGAAATTAAAACGGAAAAAGGCGATTTGGGTTGTTGTTATGGAAAACATTTTGCCGTGTGATATTTTAACCTCACTTTTTTCTCAAAGATTAAGCCATTCGTGGATAGAAGCTTGTAACTTTGTAAGGAGGTTTCAACTTTCTTAACTTTGTAAGCTTGTAATCTAATTTTGCGGAAATAACTCAGATAAAGGATTTTTAAACCAAGTTGTTATACTTTATGACCTCATTGTATTAATGATTCCCACTTATTTTATGGTTATGTCAAACTATAGTAAGCAATAAAGCAGATGTTGTTACAAATATGAACTGTTTAATTTGTGTGTGTTTGTAATGATTTTGTTTATATATATAACGGATGCTTGTTATAATAATGTGTTTGAGATGCTACGAATGACGAAAGTTTGAATTTTAACCGGGAACTATCTATTATGGCGGTGCACATAAAATCTTCATTTGAGAAAAATGATAAAAAAATAAATATTTGATGAAAATTTTTAAAATAGAAGAATTGTACGAATCCATAACCAAAATAGACAAATGTATGTATTTAGCCAATGAGAATTATTGGCATAGGACACGAGTCGGCTTAAAAAAAAGTGGGAAATGGAGTTGGAGATGTAACAGAATTGAAAATGCAAATGCGTGGAGTTGATTGGAATTTGAGACGATATATTGTCATTTGTCTTCTAATAATATTAACTAAACAATTAGTTCTTTTTTTTTTTTTTTTACTTTTTGACTTTACACTATTTTTTCACATTGTGGGTGCTCTCACTTCCACCCAATCACCGCCCTTTCTTTCTAAATTTAATATTTTTAAAATCGTGATCATATTGAACCGGAACAATGCTCGAATAGTTATTATCTATAATGTTGTTTTGTGTTTTTTTGTTTGCTTTTGTTTTTCTTACCAATACCGTTATTCGTGGTTATACAAAAAAAAAATGTACAGATTTGCATTTGATTTTTCCGATGATTTACACATTATGTCTTATTTTTTTTTAATCATTTTAGTTTTGATTTACTATGAGTGTGTCTATCTTTTTTTTTTGTCACTATATATATACCTGAAGATATTTATATTCAATTCTCCAAATAAAATTCAACTCGGGAACAACAAATTTTGAAATCCTTAAGGCGTCAAAAGAGTGGAATGTTCTAAATCTGAAAATTTCCTTTCTCTATAAAGCTGACAGTATAACAAAATAATATTTAAAATAAAATAAAAAATCTACCTTCCAATTATTCCAGAAAAAGATTCTGACAAAATAAATTTAAAAACAGAGAAAAGAAAGCAACCAATCTTACGCAATAGAATCCAAATTTCACTTGTCTCTATTTTAAAAAAACGTCCTTTATAAAGGTTTTGCCAAAGTGTTTTTAGTGCTTTGAACTAAACGCAATCCCACTTCAATCTTCTCCCATAATTTCTCTCTGTAAGAAAAGCTTAAACCTTTCTGGGTTTCTTTAACCATGGCCGCTAATTGTAAAAGGGTTAGCTTCTTCCTTGCTCTAGTAATGACGGTGTCGATTCTCACTTCTTCAGTCGTCTCCGGCGGCAATGGGTTTACCGATCTTAAAATCCGTACCCACTTGAAACGACTCAACAAGCCAGCTCTCAAATCGATAAAGGTAAACTTACAGAGAGTATTAGAGGAAGGAAAACATCAGAAAGTTTCAATCTTTTTTTGTTTTCGCTGATTTTCCACAATAATTTATGGTTTCAAACAGAGCCCAGATGGAGATATAATCGATTGTGTCCCAATCAGCGACCAACCAGCTTTTGCTCATCCTCTGCTCATTAATCACACTGTCCAGGTTTAGAAACTGTTCTGTTCTTCTTTCAGTTCGACAGACTATGGTTTTTTTTCTTCTGACATTGTTAATGGGTTTATAGATGAGGCCAAGTTTCAACCCAGAAAGTGTCTTTGGTGAGAGTAAAGTTTCATCCAACACCAAAAATCAGCAGTCTAATGCTATAACTCAGCTTTGGCATGTGAATGAGAAATGCCCAGAGGACACAATTCCCATCAGAAGAACGAGAAAGCAAGATCTTTATCGAGCGAGTTCGGTCGAGAATTTCGGTATGAAGAATCATAAGAGTATCCCTAAGCCTAAATCGTATGAGCCAGACAGTGGCCTCACACAAAATGGTCATCAGGTAATACTATTTTCTTGCCATATATATATATTTGCATTTGAAGTAGTTTTGAGTCTTTTTGTTGTGTCCGTTAACCGATTTTCTAACTCTTTGGATTTGATATAGCACGCGATAATGTATGTCAAAGATGGAGTTTTCTACGGGGCTAAAGCGAAGATTAATGTATGGAACCCTGATGTGCAAATGCCGAATGAGTTTAGCTTGGCTCAGATTTGGGTTTTGGGTGGAAATTTCTACTCTGATCTTAATAGTATTGAAGCTGGGTGGCAGGTACTTCTGTTCTTGAAAAAGCCTTATGGTTTCTTGTAATAGAAAAAGACTGTTTCTGATTCAAAGGTTTGCGTTCTCAGGTGAGTCCACAATTGTATGGTGATAATCGCACCAGGCTCTTCACTTATTGGACTGTAAGTTTCTGAATATTTCATTTTCGATTTTCTTTTCTTTTTATGTGTGTGTTTTAGTATTTTGAAGTTTCATTCTTTTGTCTCCCCTGTGAAAAACAGAGTGATGCATACCAAGGCACAGGCTGCTATAATCTTCTGTGCTCAGGATTTGTTCAAATCAACAGGGAAATTGCATTGGGTGGATCAATCTCACCTATATCGACCTATGGAAACTCTCAGTATGACATTAGCATACTTATCTGGAAGGTAAACCAACAATAAGAATCCAACTTGTTTTCAAAGGTAGATGCTTTTTAGCTCCCTAATCTTGATTTTCCTTTTGGATAAAATAACCAAACAAAAACAGAACAAAGAATAACTAAATCTCCTTCTAATATAAACTAATGAAAAATATGGTTTTAGTGATGTTTCTCTGTTTGTTTATTCAGTTTGTTTGGCATAAAACTGGTTCTACCAAACGGTTTTGGTTTAGCTTCGGTTTTGTTTTTCTTCAGGACCCAAAAGAAGGACATTGGTGGTTACAATATGGAGAGAAACACATAATAGGATACTGGCCAGCTTCACTCTTCTCCTACTTATCAAAAAGCGCATCGATGATCCAATGGGGAGGTGAAGTGGTTAACACGAAGTCCGAGGAAGGAAAACACACTACCACTCAGATGGGAAGTGGGCGGTTCGCAGAGGAAGGTTGGGCCAAAGCTAGTTATTTCAGGAACGTTGAAGTAGTCGATGGATCAAACAAATTGAGAAACCCTGAAAATCTTCAAGTCTTCACTGCTCAAGAGAAATGTTACAATGTGAAGAGTGGCAATGAAGGTTCTTGGGGAAGTAACTTCTACTATGGTGGTCCGGGTCGAAACCCTAATTGCCCTTAAGATCTGTCTTCTTACTTGCATAGCAAATCATTCCAAATTAATCATCAAATTATATAAAACATATATTATAAATAAACATTCTTAAGTATATTGGTTTCAGATTGCAAAAGTGTTTTGTCTATGTATAACAAAACATAGAGATGGGACTATTCGATCTTCCATTAACCAGTCAAGTAACAATTTCCATTAAAATTGTTGGTCAAACTGACTAGCATAATAAATAAATGACATAATTAAAATAGTTTTCACTAATTCAAAGTACCATGTCTTAAAGGTAACATACATTTAGTTCAACTGGTGAAACTTGTGTGAATCAGCGGAAAAAAGATGTTTACGCGTTGGCTTGAAAAATTAGTGAAACTTCATTTGAGACTAAATCATAATTGCGCGTTGTGTTTATGTGTTTCTGTCTGTGCTGATTTTGTGTTTTAAATCGGTGACTTTTCAATTGTATTGGAATTACGTTTTTAGTTCTTGACTTCTTGATCAAGAAAACCAACTTTTATACTCTTATGGGAATTACAGATCTATCTTGTGAATTTGTGATAGCCTTTTGAAAAAGTCAATAAAATGTAGGCCCAGAAACCACAAGAGCGTTGACTTGGATCGCAATGGACGAGTTCTGAATCGAAAAGTATAGTCAATTTAACATAGTAATAATTAATTTAACACAATGTTCAATGGTGCCAAAACGAAATCTCAACAAAAGAATTCACCAATCATATTAAGAATACTTAGACATTTGAAGCGACTCAACAAGCCTGCCGTTAAATCCATCAAGGTATCTTATACAAACTTCATGAAATTTTTTTTTATAAAGATGAATTATTCTTTCTTTTAATCTTAATTTTCCTGACAGAGATGTAATAGATTGTGTTCCTATCACCAACCAACCCGGTTTTGATCATCCTTCACTTAAAAACCATATTATCCAGGTTTGGTTTCATTTTTCAGTCTCTTTATTGTTAAAAACACGATATTTTGTAATCACTTGCGACGCAAAGTTTATGCACGTAGATGAGACCGAGTTCCAACCCGGAATGTTATTCTACGTACAACAAGAAAGAGGAAAAGGCTATAACTCAGGTTTGGCACAAGGCTGGAGAGTGTCCCAATAACACTGTTCCCATCAGAAGAACAAAGAAAGAAGATCTCTTAAGACCGAAATCCATGGAGAGTTTTGGGAGAAAGTCTCATCAAAGCATCCCAAGAACTAAAAACTTTGATCCAACAATAGGTCATCAGTTACATACATCATATCTACATGCACACGCATTGATCTATATGTTGCCATTGTTACTTTCTTGTGGCTTACACTATCCCTCAATTTTCTTTTTGGAGTGGATTTAGTATGCGGTAATGAGTGCGAGGAATGGAAAGTTTTACGGGACAGAAGTTATGATAAATCTGTGGAAACCATATGTCCAAATTCCCAAAGAGTTTAGCTTGGCTCAGACTTGGGTTGTGTCCGGAGAAGGCTCTAATCTTAACACAATTGAAGTTGGTTGGCAGGTTTGGTCCCTTCTTCACTACATCTTCTTTGTTCTTATGAAAAATACGTAACTTACTCTATCTTGTTCGTCTTAATTTATAGGTTTATCCAGAACTATATGATGATAACAACCCTAGATTATTTGTTTACTGGACGGTAAGTTCTCTTAAGATTTATGCTTACTTATCCTTATATATTAAACGCCAATCATTTCAAAATTGAAAAGGTTTATTAGTTTCGGATCCTGAATAAAATTGAGAAATCTATGTTTATATAAGGGGTTGACAACACCGAAAAATCACTTATCATAATTATTATAATAAGATCAAGACTTAATATCTATCTGTAAGTTCTCAAAATCAGGACTTTCGTTATCTTTATATGCAAAATTATTCGTATCTATAAACATAATAGATTGTAGTCATTAATAAATCTTTTTCTCATATAAATAGCGTGATGGGTATCGAACAACAGGGTGCTACAACCTTCTTTGCTCGGGTCTTGTTCAGACAAGTAATCGATATACTGTAGGTGGATCTTTCACCACTGTGTCACGATACGGTGGAACTCAGTACGACATCTCCATACTTATATGGAAGGTAATAACATAAATTCATTTTTCACCTTAACAATATGAGATTCTTGTATACTTGAATCGAGAAATATATATATATATATATCTTTTTCAACAAGTTATCTCTCTATCTAACCTAAAATAGTAAATTCGCAATCATTAGGACCGAAAAACAGGAAATTGGTGGCTAAGGATCAATGGAAAAGACGTCATAGGTTACTGGCCTGGCTCATTATTCACTTCTTTAGGAGATGGAGCTACGAGAGTTGAATGGGGAGGTGAAATCATTAACTCGAAGACCGGTGGGAGACACACGACCACAGATATGGGAAGTGGTCATTTTGCAGGAGAAGGGTTTAAGAAAGCAAGCTATTTCAGGAATCTTCTGATAGTTGATGGAACTAATACTCTGAGAGAACCAAAGAGTCTTTTCTTCTTTGCTGATAAACAAAACTGTTACAATCATGTTTTGATTGTTACTTGTTGTTCATTCTCTGTTTTAGCTCTGTTTTCTGCTATGTTTGTTTCAACTATTTGACTATACAGGAGAAGGATTTGCAAAGGGGAGTATAGATTTGGGAGGTCTTGAAGTTTTCCAAGTAACAACATTTAACAAAGTTTGGACTGTATACGAAGGAGGACAAGATAATCTCGGAGCCACTTTCTTTGAGCCGTCTTCAGTACCAGAAAGCTTCTCGATTCTCAGTTTCTACGCTCAACCCAATAACCGCAAGCTTTTTGGATGGACACTTGTCGGAAAAGACCTCTCCGGCGACTCTTTAAGACCTCCAGTGGATTATCTTCTTCTTTGGAGCGGCAAATCCACGAATGTAGCAAACAATGGGGGGGGGGGGGAAATCGCATACTTTTGGCAGCCTGTACCTCATGATGGTTACAATGCAGTGGGTCTACTTTTGACCACAACGGCTGAGAAACCTCCTCTAGACAAGATCCGCTGTGTCCGATCGGATCTAACCGATCAATCCGAGACCGACGCTCTGATCTGGGAAACTAACGGGTTTAGCGTCTCGAGTTCTAAACCTGTTAACAGAGGAACACAAGCCTCTAGTGTATGTGTTGGTACTTTCGTTGCAAACTCTTCAAATCCGACCTTAGCTTGTCTGAAAACAACAAACTCGACTTTTCTTGCATGCCAAGAAAGGTCCAGGTCGATGCTCTGTTTAAAGCTTACGCTCCTTGGATCTATTTCCACAAAGATGAGAAATATCTCCCAGCGTCTGTCAATTGGTTCTTCAGCAACGGTGCGTTGCTTTACAAGAAAGGCGACGAATCAAACCCTGTTCCATTGGTGCGTTACTTCTGACGCAAGAAAACGAGTCAAAGGCGGAGATTTACAGAGCATGGAAGTGTATCTTCACATAAAACCTGTTTTTGGGGGAACCTTCACAGACATAGCCGTGTGGATGTTTTATTCGTTCAATGGCCCGTCACGAGCCAAGCTCAAGCTCGGCACGATCCCGTTGGGGAAATCGACGAACACATTGGAGATTGGGAACATTTCACTCTCAGGATAAGTAACTTCAGCGGCAAGCTACAGCGGATGTACTTGTCACAACATAGCCGAGGTAGCTGGATCGATGCTCCGGAGATCGAGTTTCAAGGTGGGGGAAACAAACCGGTGGTTTACGCTTCTTTGAACGGACATGCAATGTACTCGAAATCAGGACTTGTGTTACAAGGCAAAGACGATGTAGGGATTCGAAACGATACAGGAAAGAGTGAAAAAGTAATTGATACGGCGGTTAGGTTTAGGGTTGTTGCGGCGGAGTACATGAACGAAGTGGAGGAGCCAGCGTGGTTGAAATATACGAGACATTGGGGACCAAAGATTGATTATGGTCATGAAGATGAGATTAGAGGTGTGGAGAAGATTATAGTTAAAGAGAGTATTAAGAATGTGTTCAAGAGTGCGATTAACGGATTGCCGAAGGAGGTTTTTGGAGAGGAAGGACCTACCTGTCCGAAGCTTAAGCGGAATTGGTCAGGTGATGAAGATTAAATCTCATCTGTTGTATATATATATATTTATATATTTTTTAATGTTTGGTTTTGTGAACCTATTATTATCTCTGTCTTTGTCTACTTGAGTCTTGGGATGAAAACAAATGTATCGTTTTTTTCGGTTTTATCAGCACCTTAAAGAATATTACGTAAGCCAATTACAACATACCAACTATTAGTGCACTCCTCTAACAATTACGCGTTTATGATCAAATATACGGCCCAATAGAAGAAAATTGTTTATAAGGGGATAAGTTCAGAATTCGAAATTTTTGGAAAAATAAAGTTCGTCGCCTGAGAGATTCGAACTCTCGCGGGAAAATCCCATGTACTTAGCAGGCACACGCCTTAACCACTCGGCCAAAGCGACTTATTGGTTAGGATTTAAATAAAGTATCTGGGGTTGTCATCACCATAATTACTTTGATACACTTAATTAACAAAAATGGAAAAAAGAACATAAAGATTATATATATTAATATAAAAAAATATAGTTACAAGAACAAATTAAGAACCTGCCAACCAGCTTCGATGCTATTAGTTTCATAAGAACTGCCAGACAAAAGCCATATTTGTGATAGGCTAAACTCTTTTGGTGTTTGTACATAAGGCTTCCATAAGCTAATAGTCGCCTTAGCTCCGTGAAACCTTCATAAAAGGTATTGTAATTACATATATAAAATTGTAATCTGTTTCCTAAGTTTGGTTAATTTGGTTCAGATTTTGACGAGTCTCTTTATGCACGATAAGATCCAGCACCGGATGCAGGAAAACTACTCATATAGGGTCAAAATATTTTTTATTTAACAAAAAACTGAGTAAATTTCACTAGAAAAATTAGAAAGATCATCAAAATATACATCTTAAAGTTTTATCTTAAGCTCGCTCATATTATAGTGGGAGTCGACCAAAAAAGAAATATTAGTGGACTTCATTTTAATTAAAATTTGATAAGGTCAAAAACATTTTTGGATTGGGGTCAATTAATAACATTTGGTAAAAATTAAACTATATTTTTTTTTTTAATTTTGCTGTTTTTATTCTTTCTTTTTTGCTCTACAAACTAACCACATGAAAAGAAAACAAAGAAAAATTGGCATAGATGAACCTCCCGTGAGTTTATACATATATGTTACTCAAAAGATTCGAATTTAGTTGAGTTATTTTTTCTGTTGTGCAAGAAATAAAAGTTAAGTTATCATTTCTCAAAGAACATCTACATGTTTGGGAGGGATAAAGTTACATGTCCACCCACTTCATACATGTTATCAAAAACTAATTATGCATAGACCGAAGATTAAAATTTTTTAATTAATTGAAAAAACTTTTATCCTCAAATTTCAGCAAAATATAAAAACGTGGTCAACAAATGATGAACCTCCAAATAATTTAAGTGGATCTGAATTTGATCATGCAATATAATTGTTGACATTTTATAGCATTGCCTAAATAGTCGTCGACTGAAAAATGTTTGGATCGACATCTCACCACTAGAAATTTAACCGCACAACAAAATTAATCTTCATATAATAATTAAGATTATTGATGTTTTATTTTGCATAACAAAATTACATTTATATTAAAAAAAATTGCAATAATTCACACGAACAAACAGAATTCCCAAAAGAAAGAACAATTACAAGCTTGTCATTGCATGAAATTGATCATTCATAGATTCGATCACCAATAATATCTCCGCTTTGGTTCATCCCATAAATCAAGTATAGCATCATTAGTATTCTTCCTGATACGTGCCTCGAGCTGCAACGCCGCCATCTCATCTTGAGCCTTCATCAACGACTTCATCCTTGAAGCCGCAGAGCTCGATTCTCCTCCTCCTCCTTCTCCTCTCTTTGGGGGATTCATTTCTTCTATGGTGGTCCTGGTCGTACCGTCAAGTGTCCGTGATTTGGATCTGTGTGTTCAAAAGCTTTTGTGGATTTCACATATATGTATCTATATTTGAATAAGTGAAGAGGCATACAATAGATTTGGTTTGTTGCCGTGTTATAACTCGTGTGTAAATTCACTAGTGTGCGTGTGTGAATGGCGGACCATAATAAAAATAAAATAAGCTATTTAAGAAAAAAATCCACGTCATAAGAGATTATCCCATCTATCAATTGATATCAATCTGGTTACAGCTTCCGAAAAATCGAAATAATTCGATCAAAATGAAGACGCATTTATTGAAAGTTAACTCTAATTGAACGCAGCTGTTTTCGATGAAATTCAAGAAGAAAAAAATGTAAAAATTAACGTGTAATAAAGATTAATAAATGTATTAGTATTAAACTTAAACCATGTACGTTACTCTCTGACCTGTTGAGAAATGATTGGACGAAATTTTTATTTTCTTTATCACTATGCCGATGGAATACAACGCAAGAATCCGTTATAAACGATACCATAATGATAAAAAATACTTACTATTATTCTTGGGAAAGGCAATTATGTAAAGGTCTAACATTGATGTTTTTTTTGGTCAAGAAAACAAAAAATATCCATGTTAGGCCTTCACATCAAACAAACATGTACTGATTTATGTACATGTAATTCTTAAAAAAGAACAGGGACATATAATATGTAAATCGAGAGCTTAATGTGTATTATGTGTATATACAATATTTTGTTACATTATTCGTAACAAAGAGTTCTCATGAAATCAGAAGAATAACAGGAAAGCAATATAATAGTTAAGACGTGAAAAACCTTTGAAGGCTACACAACCTAACAGTGATTTGCGATGACTTTTCGTTTCACAATAAATACCTTACATGTGCTGTTTCTCCCCAGATAAGATCTAATCTTTGAAGTTTTGTGTATGTGGTTGATCTAACTCGACCAACAACATTGATTTTGTCCCCACTTCCCTTCAAGCCTATCTTTACCACGACACAACATAAATTACAACGTCATTATTTGTCTTAGATTTTTTGATTTGTGAATGTCAAGATGGGTAACAATTCCTCTGCTCAAAGTTCATCACCATCTTTTCCGATTGATTCCACCTTTGATCTTCCATCTCCATTGCCTTCTTGGCCTTCAGGTTCATGTTTTGATTGTTACTTGTTGTTCATTCTCTGTTTTAGCTCTGTTTTCTGCTATGTTTGTTTCAAATATTTATAAATTTTTGTTGTGACTATACAGGAGAAGGATTTGCAAAGGGGAGAATAGATTTGGGAGGTCTTGAAGTTTTCCAAGTAACCACATTTAACAAAGTTTGGACTGTATACGAAGGAGGACAAGATAATCTCGGAGCCACTTTCTTTGAGCCGTCTTCAGTACCAGAAAGCTTCTCAATTCTCGGTTTCTACGCTCAACCCAATAACCGCAAGCTTTTTGGATGGACACTTGTCGGAAAAGACCTCTCTGGCGACTCTTTAAGACCTCCAGTGGATTATCTTCTTCTTTGGAGCGGCAAATCCACGAAGGTAGCGAACAATGGGGGTGAAACTGCATACTTTTGGCAGCCTGTACCTCATGATGGTTACAATGCAGTGGGTCTACTTTTGACCACAACGGATGAGAAACCTCCTCTAGACAAGATCCGCTGTGTCCGATCGGATCTAACCCATCAATCCGAGACCGACGCTCTGATCTGGGGAACTAATGGGTTTAGCGTCTCGAGTTCTAAGCCCGTTAACAGAGGAACACAAGCCTCTAGTGTATGTGTTGGTACGTTCGTTTCAAACTCTTCTAATCCGGCCTTAGCTTGTCTGAAAAACAACAATTTTGACTTTTCTTGCATGCCAAGAAAGGTCCAGATCGATGCTCTGTTTGAAGCTTACGCTCCTTGGATCTATTTCCACAAAGATGAGAAGTATCTCCCAGCGTCTGTCAATTGGTTCTTCAGCAACGGTGCGTTGCTTTACAAGAAAGGCGACGAATCAAACCCTGTTCCAGTCGAACCAAATGGCTCAAATCTTCCCCAAGGTGAATCCAACGACGGTCTTTACTGGTTAGACCTACCGGTTACTTCTGACGCAAGAAAACGAGTCAAAGGCGGAGATTTACAGAGCATGGAAGCGTATCTTCACATAAAACCTGTTTTTGGGGGAACCTTCACAGACATAGCCGTGTGGATGTTTTATCCGTTCAATGGCCCGTCACGAGCCAAGCTCAAGCTCGGCACGATCCCGTTGGGGAAAATTGGCGAACACATTGGAGATTGGGAACATTTCACTCTCAGGATAAGTAACTTCAGCGGCAAGCTACAGCGGATGTACTTGTCACAACACAGCCGAGGAAGCTGGATCGATGCTCCGGAGATCGAGTTTCAAGGTGGGGGAAACAAACCGGTGGTTTACGCTTCTTTGAACGGACATGCAATGTACTCGAAATCAGGACTTGTGTTACAAGGCAAAGACGATGTAGGGATTCGAAACGATACAGGAAAGAGCGAAAAAGTAATTGATACCGCGGTTAGGTTTAGGGTTGTTGCGGCGGAATACATGAACGAAGTGGAGGAGCCGGCGTGGTTGAAATATATGAGACATTGGGGACCAAAGATTGATTATGGTCATGAAGATGAGATTAGAGGTGTGGAGAAGATTATAGTTAAAGAGAGTCTTAAGAATGTGTTCAGGAATGCGATTAACGGATTGCCTAAGGAGGTTTTTGGAGAGGAAGGACCTACCGGTCCGAAGCTTAAGCGGAATTGGTCAGGTGACGAAGATTAAATCTCATCTGTTGTATATATATATATATATATATATATATATTTTTAATGTTTGGTTTTGTGAACCTATTATTATCTGTCTTTGTCTACTTGGGTCTTGGGATGAAAACAAATGTATCGTTTTTATGGTTTTATCAGCACCTTAAAGAATATTACCTAAGGCCAGTTTTTTTAACTTTATGTTATGATTTTGTACTCTTTGTTCATCTTAATTTAAGCCACGTTTAAACTGATACGATGGTGATGGATCTATGGATCTTTCACTGTTCTTCTTCTTCTTCTTCCTGGTTGCTCATGTAGTCTGATGTAAGCGAGTATGAATAATAAAAGATTGTGAAAACTTGTGGAATCTTTTTATTCCTAGACTGCGAAAAACCACAGATTTTGGTGAAAAGTTAAGAATTCGAAAATTTTGGAAAAATAAAAGTTCGTCGCCTGAGAGATTCGAACTCTCGCGGGAAAATCCTATGTACTTAGCAGGCACACGCCTTAACCACTCGGCCAAAGCGACTTTTTGGTTAAGATCTGAATATTTAACATACTTAAAAATGTAATAAAATGAAATACCCAAACAAAAAGTTCTCACAACCGAACCAATCTACTGAAGCTTTGTTTTGCTGTTCTTCACTACTCCACCAGAAATTATCATTGCATTCGCCAATTTCTGACAAAAATTGTCAAATTCTCGTAAGATATATATCTAACAAAGAAAACCATTTTCGTTTCATAGTAATTGTTTTGGGCCACACAAAACTACAATATTTTTTTCTACAGATCACATTGGGCCTAGTGCGCTTAGAGATTCTTATCGTCACCGACTCAGCAGCTATACAATTTGACCAATATCTTTTTTTTTTTGGTCAGAACAATTTGACCAATATTTTAAGGACTAATAGATGCTTAAATCATAATCTTGGAACAGAAGAAAATACGAAAACGCAGAGATACACCAACTAATTATACCATATTACAAAGTACAAAGGCTCTCAAATGTTAATCAATAGACAGAGATTATAATTTGCAAGACTCTAAAGTAAAACTAATTACAAAAAAATAACTTCCTCAATCACCAGCTTCAATGTCCTCTTCCTCCACCGTTAATACTAGTGACGGAGGCGACAACCAATTGGAGCAGCGGAGGTACACGTGTCATGAATGTGACATAATCATTACGATTTTCTCCTCTTCCACTTCTCTTTCCCCATACTGTCCCCAATGCACTCTCGTTTCTTCTTTTTCTTCTAAATTGGTCTTGATGATCATGAAAACGAAGACGACGAGGAACCTCGAACTCGGTTCCATGGAATCGATTCCGACCGTTGTGATCACATCTTTAACGTTGTGTTGCTCTTTCTCAGACGATTCCACTTTACTATGCGTCATATGCAGAGAATTGGAGTATCTGCCCGGAGATTGCCTTGCGACCATTTATACCATACTGATTGCATTGTTCTTTGGCTCACTAGTCATAACTCGTGCCCTCTTTGTCGATTCGAGCTACCGGTTGCAGCTAGTGGAGACGACAGTGGTTTGACCATGTGGTTCGATGTGCTGGCGCTAGAGGATGATTTGAAGGAAAAGATATGGGAGTCGTCACTCTCGATTTGTACCAAAGTTTAGACGGCTAAAATCGTAAGTTCAATGGATTGTACTTTTTAGACCATTTTCAATTATATATAGAATTACGTTGATGTAATCTACATTTCCAAATCTATATGGATTTACATAGTTTTAAAATGTTACAGGAGTATGAAAATTAAAATGTTACAGGAGTATATTAGGTGCATTTAGCTAAAGTAACCTAAATACACATGTTAGTAGAGAACCAATAAATTATGTGAAAAGGCAAAACTTCTTAATGAATAATTAGTTTCATATATAAACAGACTTGTATTTATACATTACATTAGACATATATATTGAGTGAAAACTAAATTAATGAACTCATCACTCTCTCTAAATATTTAAATCGATGGATGATATGATTTCTAGTTCATGGCCCCATATAGAGTTTGCATAGATTTGCTATTAAAGAGTTGGCATAGAACAAGTCTTCCAGTCCGCGTAAGAGCATTAAATTAATAATAAATACAAATACTTTTGTTACACCTAAATTTATGTTAATTAAAAAAACATACAGCTATTTTATCTAGCAAAATATCGAATCTCTGAGGTTTATCTAACCAAACGTGCTAATATCAAATATAGTTTTATCTTTACAGATGGAACTAAACAAGTTTTGACTTTTAAATGGATTGACGTTATAATTTAAATATTGAAAACTAATAATGACCTCTCCTTATAATCATAGACTATTGCTTACAATAATTAATAAAACAGGGTCAAAATCACCGGATAATGGTATTGCAAGAGTAAAAGCTAAATCTTCACACTTCGGCCAAATATATAACGAAAGGTGGTAGGCTCAAGATCGTTCTTACAGTATAATGAAAAAGACATTTGCTTGAAGACCCCAAAGAATATACATTATTATAGGGCCTCTAGTTACTGAAAATATTTCATAGTATAATGGTTAAAGTATTTTTTTGTTGTCGAGTTTCTGCATGAATTCAAACCTCATTTCTGTTTTAAAATAAGTATTTTTAATAATCAAATTTTATATTTTAATTATAATTTAACAATTTTTATAATCTTTTTAATGAACTACCAACATTTTGATTAATGTTTTCGACTTTCGTATTTTTACGACACCAATTCAATCTTTTTTTGCTACAACTTAGTTTTATTAAGTTAAGAAAGTTATTATTTATAACAAATAAAAATATTTTTAATACCTAGATTAGTAGATTGTATCCGTAATTTACTTGTAAGTTTATGAAAATTTGGTGTTTATAAAAAATAAAATATTTATGTAATAATTTTTAATACTTAAATTGTATCTATAATTTTCTCTTTTCCTGATATTTTATATCATTTGAATATAGACTATAGTTTTTAATAAAAGGAAATTTTGTAAAATAAATATATCTTATAAACTCAGCTTCAAGCTTCTGGAAATCTTCGCACGATACTAGATAGATTTGAACAGATTTTTTTTTTTTTTTTTAGTTTGTATGTTATTTTTGTAGAAATGATACGCATATTATTAATATGATGTAATTTGTTGTAACGACTTGAAAAATAAAATTCACTCTCTTTTCCGAAGACATCTCGACATATAATCCGTATTCCAACCTGAATCTCCATATGATTTAAATGGTTTTTTTTGATAAAAATAACTCACAACTTACGTAAAGTCAACGGAGGTTAAATCCACCCTGTCGCTCTTGTTTGCTCATTTGGCAAAATAAAAGTCAACTATTATTTTATGTGCTTGCAATTCTCTTTTTTGTTAGGTTAGTATGTCATTAAAAATGTCAGCTTTTCTGTGCAAAACTTTAAAACAACCAGTTAATTAAATTATAAACCAACGAGAGAACAAATTTTCGTTTTTGTTTTTTAAGCACCATGACATATATATGCGTCGACACCTCATACATGTGTAAATGAATGAGCTCATGTAGATCAGTATATGTAAGTGTCTTAATACATAGAGATGTGAATTATTTAGACAAACGTTAGTTACAAACTATTAAAGTGTGGTAGGTTAGTTTAATTGGTCAAAAGGCAACTGTTTTTGGTTAATCAAGTCGGATTTCAACCTAAATAAGATGATATGAAAACTAATAATCTGAATCTAGTACTAGAAGTTTCACTTTTATTACCTTTGTATAGTTATAGTTATTACATCATCAAATCGAAGCAATATAACTAAAAAGTATAATTAGAACTAGGTCGATTTTCAAGTGACAGTTTCCTGAGTCAGATTTTGACCCCACAAACTATAGAAATCGATTATTAAATTGCATAAGATTTGAGTTTCCATCTACTAATATTGTTATAAGTTATGAAAAAATTAAATTCTACATATATACGATGTCATTAACCAAAAGAATCTATTAATCATTTAAAGATGCAGAAACGCCCTATATCATAGCAGTTAGACAAGAATAACACATGTAAGAGAAATATACAAATACTGATATAAATGTATATTAAAATAGAAACAACTTCATAATTAATTAGTTTTCATAGGAAAACCAAGTCCCATAAACCAGAACAAACATGCCGACAATTAACACTTTTACACACTCCCCAAAAAATAAAAAAATCCAAATTGGTGACCAGAGATATACGGTTCACGCTACCTATGCTTAGGTACTTAAATGATATGTATGGTATTTTATAATACTATAGTTTAGATTTCTCGTCAGTTGGTTGGTTGATAACAAATCACTCGTAAAATAAAACTAAAGAGTTCTCATGTAAATAATATGATATATACACTTAAAAACTTTATTTAAATCAAGTTGTTGTTATGTGTCATGGAGGGCAGGTCCATCGCTGTTTCGTCCAACACCTTCTTTATCATTTTGATATTCAAGTTTGTTATTTATTTAATGTTTTTGACTAATATATTTTTAATTTACATAAATATCTATATATATAAAATCACCCAACCGCCGCAGTATTATTCCACGACATACCAAATATTTATGTTCAAACTACACATCTCATAAAGAAAAAAAGATCAAATCTTTTCTCAATCCTTTATATTTTTCCTCTTTTGGTTTTGTGTTTTGATGGTGAGAGAATCAATGGAGACTACTCAATATCATCAAAGTTTTAATGAAGGTTCGAGTTCTAGGGTTTCCATAAACAAGAATTCACAAGTAATATCCAAGATCAAGCCTAAGATTCGCATCATCCATATATTCGCACCGGCGGTCATCAAGACCGACGTCAAGAACTTCCGTTCACTCGTCCAAAGTCTAACCGGAAAACCCGCAGCCGGAGAGGTCAAAACCGGTAAAAAGAGAACCAGACAGAGAATTCCAACGTCTCAAGAACCGGATTGCGGAGATCATCAGCCGGTTAACAGGCTTACGGGTTTCACCGGTTTATTAGCAAACGGAGGAAACCATCAGATAAAAGAAGAATGGGGATCCGGTGATCAGAGTACTTCGACCACAAACACTTACTTTGATCTAGAAGGTTTGATTCAAGATGTAGGAGAAGATTACTTCTCGTCGTTTCCCATGAGATCTTCTTCTTCACAAGTCGAAGGTTTCATCTTCAACAACAGCCACAACTCCAACAACAACTTCGATACAAAGGGTCACAATTCGTCCTAATTAACCAAAGGTTTCATCTTCTAGGGTTTCTCTGATTCTGCAATCGCATTGGTTGATGAGATATAATCGTTTGGGGCATGAAAACAAACGAAGAAGGTCATGCTTTTTGGGAACAAAGGCATAGAAGTTGTATATAGATATCTGAATTTTGAATTTGATGGGTATGATGAGAAACTTAAACTTTTGGTAGACTGACTTTGCCAAGGTTAAGGGTTGTAATGAAGAGTTTAATTTATGTGCAGTACTTCTCGGAGAAGTGACTGTATCTAATCGTCTTCGGTAAGAAAACCCTAGTTATTTTTATATGTAACTTCATTGATGTGCTACTATTGGATGTGTAATAATTCTTTGGTGTGTGTATGTGATTGATTGTCTGTTGTATTTTTTTTGAGAAAAGTTTGTATGGTACTTAGAACAGAGATTGACTAGCTAGTGTTTGGTTGTTATAGACAATCATATGTGTTATATATCAATGGTTAAATTACATATATATACACAAACATACTCAAAATGTGAGGACTTTAATTTCTACTTCTTAATTATTTTAAATGTTCAACATTATTTTATTGTCTTTGTCAATATTTCTTCCGCTTGGTTAAAAATAGTTTTTACTGATTCTTTTTTTTTTAGAATGTTGAAATTTTTACGGGTGTAGTGGCGCTAGTTAATCAAATGATAATGATGATCTCTGCTTCTATCTTTTTTTTTCTTACTTAAAATACTGACTGTTACGGCTTGCTTTCATCCTACTTATAACTAAATCATAGGTTAAACGTCTTCGGTACATATAAATTTTTGGCAACATATTTCACCGTTAAACCAAAAGACCGTGTAATATATATAAAATATAGAAAACTCTTAAATATTCATCTTAACTTGGTTTTTAGAATCATATATTGAAATTCTAATAGTTGGGTTTTAATAGACTGTAAACGTCCAAACAATTCGGTTGTCTTCATTACATTGATCTACATATTTGTTACTGAAGTTACAGCAGAAATAGAAGATTGTGACCACAATACTAGTATCTCAAGGGCCAAACAGAAGATGACATTACCGGACGATACCGGTCGAATTTTCGACCCTTTATAGATCAGATCCAAACAGTTCTAAAATTGCTTTTTATTGCCCAAAAAAATAAGCTAAGAATTAAACGCTGCAAAATTCGTTTAATTAATTTACATGTAGTGTGTGAAATTGTTCTACATACAAGTATATGTAATGGTAAGGGATTCACCAAATCTAAATGACAGAACCCAAACAGTCATGCTATATAACGAGTTAGACTAATGGATAATTAGATCTTAGTTTGTACACAGGTTCCGTATTGTGATTAGTCAAATCTTTTGGGCATTAGGATTCATTTGTTCAGTTAGACTAATTATGTTTGGTTGCATGCATAAGATTGGATGAAAAGGAGACAATTTCAAACCTGGCTTTTGTAGGTCTAGAAACGTTCGTGCTGCTTCAAATAATATAATGCAAAGGATATTGATCTGAACCGAGCATAACCGCACCGGTACACAGAAATTGCTTAAGTGTCCGTTGACCATTTCATCTAAGGCAAATTAATTCGGTTTGGTTTCCCAAAAGGCGAAAGGCAAAAGGCCAAAAGTCCCCAGTTGACCTGTGACCTCTACGCGTTTAATTCCGGTTTACTGCAAGATTCCTCGTCCCGGTTTAGTTTGGTTTGCCTTCTCAAAGTTTTCTAAGGTCAAAATAGGAATTTAAATATAATCCAGCTATGCAAAGCACAGATTCTTTTTGGGGGTAAATGTCATTTTGATCGCTCCTCGCCGATTATATAAATCATTTTGTACATTACACGCAGCAATAATTTTTCAACAATCACCTTTTTGTCTTCTCGATCGCCGTCAAGCTCCCGAATCTCTGGTATGTTCTTCGCTTGTTCCTTGCGAATCGTTCCTTTTCTCGTCTTCCTTAAATTTCGGAGAACGACTAGTCCACGGTTCTCGTCTGGAATCTGAAAATCGCCGTAGAATTGGCCTCGTTGATCGTATGCTTTTAATTATAGATTAGGCGAGATACCTCTTTGGTCGTTTGTAGCTTTCTGATTCGGAGAGTGTTGTTGATTGCTTGAGTTTCCACGGATCGTCTTTGTTTTTATATTAATATTAGGTTTGGTGGATACTGTCACAGGTTTTGAGTTTTGGAGAATGGTGTTTTTCCGCAGCGTATCGGCCTTTACTAGGCTGAGGTCTCGCGTCGTGAGTATTTTCTTTATATCGCTGTGAAATATTTGCGTTGCAATTTTGGGTTTGTTTTCGTTTGGTCGCTCTCTTTCGATGCTAATCGACGGGTGATCGGATCTATGTAACCAGGGGCAACAATCTTCGCTCAGCAATTCGGTCAGATGGATTCAGATGCAGAGCTCTCCCGATATGGTAATTGTCTCCTTTGTTTCATGTTTGCGTGTCGTTGCACGTGATCTTCTAGCGTATAGATTTTATTTTTGTCTCAAACTAAAATGCTTAGTAACCTGAAATGGAAATTTGGTTTTTTCATAGCGTAAGTTTGGTTGACAGAATGACTATGCTTTTTGTTGTCCTGATATTGCTTTTCGACCTGCTGCTTGTGGGGTCTTTGCTCATTTTGTTTAAATGATGTCAATGCAGGACCTGAAGTCGCAGCTGCAAGAGTTGATTCCGGAACAACAGGTAATCTCCGACTCCGTTTAAATGGAAATTTGTGATTTTGACACATTTTTCCACTGAATTTGTATATTATTGTTACGTTGGTTGAGATTGTTTCTAAGAAGTTAATGCAGGCTACTTGCAGTGAACCTCTTTTGCTTTTCTAGCTCCCTCTTTCCTAACAGATTATTTCCAATTTCAGGACCGTCTGAAGAAACTAAAGTCAGAACATGGGAAGGTCCAACTGGGAAACATCACTGTTGATATGGTAAAAACATGATGAATCACGTGTTTGTTTGTTTTTTATATAAGACTCTCCTTGACTGACTCATTTCAGTCCCCTTCTAAATAAAGGTAATTGGTGGGATGAGAGGGATGACTGGATTGCTCTGGGAAACCTCATTGCTTGACCCAGAAGAGGTACTGATAACTCTTTGTATATATCTTTTACAATTGCTTGGTTAGATCTTAGATATAGAATATATCAAATGCTCTTTCTTCCCGTTCAAAGGCTGTTGTTACAATGATCTTATCATTATTTCAGGGAATACGCTTTAGGGGCTTGTCAATTCCTGAGTGCCAGAAAGTATTACCTACTGCCCAGTCTGGAGGAGAACCATTGCCCGAGGGTCTTTTGTGGCTTCTGTTAACTGGAAAGGTGCCCCTTTTCTGTACATTTTAATAAGTTGGTCATGGGAATGTCCAGACGATTAGTTTCCCTCAATATAATATCCTTCTTTACCCCTTTTTCGTATAGGTACCTAGCAAAGAGCAAGTTGAAGCACTGTCAAAGGACTTGGCTAACCGTGCTGCTGTGCCAGGTTTGGCTGTTCAACCTCTGGCCCTGGCTGTTTGCAAAAAAACAGTCTGTTTATTTTCATCCAAACTTGTTAGTTACACATCAATATTTCAGAGAAAATTTTTAGCAGAAATGGAATTTATTTTGTGTGGTTTTCGTGTTACACTTCTACTCATTTCTTGACTTCTATTCAATTTTTATGCAGATTATGTGTACAATGCCATCGATGCCCTGCCTTCCACAGCTCATCCAATGACTCAATTTGCTAGCGGTGTTATGGCTCTCCAGGTGTGGATCTTTAAACTCTCATTGTTGTTTGCTTGTTCTTGTTGTGATATATGTTAGAGCTTACTTTCTTTCTATAAGTGATCACTTTTCAGCGGAATGATAACTTTCCTTACCTGATATCCAGGTGCAAAGTGAGTTCCAAAAGGCATATGAGAATGGAATTCACAAGTCAAAGTACGTTTTAGAGTTTCTGGTGTAGTTCTTAATAGTATTTAAATTTAGCATGCATCATCACAAAGATCTTTCCGTCCAGGTTCTGGGAGCCAACATACGAGGATTGCCTCAACCTGATTGCTCGTGTTCCTGTCGTGGCTGCATATGTTTATCGGAGGTTAGGGAAGACTAGTCCTTTTTGCTCTCTTTTATATGTATCTGGCAGTTCTGGATTTTGGTACTGATTGTGTACCCTTTATAGGAAATATTTGTCATCCGCTGTTTTTTGCTTCGTATTTATATCTTCACTAAATCATTGCAGGATGTATAAGAATGGCGATTCCATTCCCTCAGATAAATCTTTGGATTATGGTGCAAATTTTTCCCACATGTTGGGATTTGATGATGCTAAAATGAAAGAGCTCATGAGGCTTTACATCACTATCCACAGGTCTGTACTACTTGTTTCGTCCATTTATGTCTTTTAACCTAATTTTTTTTTTTATATTTTTTGTTGTTTTTTCAAGACTTGCAACTATTAGCATGATAATTTCTATATTCTTCTTGTTTCTGGTTTTAGTGATCATGAAGGTGGAAACGTTAGTGCTCACACTGGTCACCTGGTATGTATGCTCATAGTCTCTAAGTATCGACTGTTCCACATGCAGTTCTAGAATTCAGATACCTTTGCTTAGGATTGCATTGTGGACATAACTGATGGTTCATTTCTGTATTTAGGTTGGTAGTGCACTTTCAGATCCGTATCTTTCATTTGCAGCTGCATTAAACGGTTTAGCTGGGCCACTCCATGGTTTGGCTAATCAGGTATTCTCTATTGTCTATATCCTCAATAAGTCTTGTACTGTTCAATCTATGGCAGAGCTTCATGAGTTGTCTCTTGTATATTATCTAGAAAGTTTGTGATGGTTTTATGGTACAACCATAAGGTAGAAGAATAGAATCTTAGTTTTTGTTCTTTTTTTTTTCTTGTTGCAACAGGAAGTTTTGCTTTGGATCAAATCAGTTGTCGAGGAATGTGGAGAAAACATCTCGAAAGACCAGTTGAAAGAATATGTCTGGAAAACATTAAACAGTGGCAAGGTAAAAACAGAACATTCATCTACTTTTTCGCTGCCAGGCCAACATTATACTGAAGTACTGATTAAATTTACTCCATAAGGATAATGAGAAATCGAGTGAATGTCTTGTCTTAGTAGTTGTATGTCATTCTGATAGCTGATGGCAATTATATTGTCAAAAAGCCGTGGGATCCTATTTTAACTAAATGGGTTCTTTTATCCTAGTTTAAAATTGTATATGTTTACATTACAAGGATAGTTTACCAAATAATTAATTGACAAAGCTTGATCGGTCTACAGGTTGTTCCTGGATATGGACATGGAGTTCTTCGCAAAACTGATCCAAGATATGTATGCCAAAGAGAATTTGCCTTGAAGCATTTACCTGATGACCCTCTTTTCCAGCTGGTACTTTTGTTTTTTTTTTTTTTTTTCTTTTGCGCTCTTATAAAATTCTAGCACTGTGCAGTGGGTAACAAAACCTTCATCTCTATAGGTCTCAAAGCTTTATGAAGTTGTGCCTCCTGTTCTCACCGAACTCGGAAAGGTAATATTTCTAATCTTTTCTCGTTACCAGGGTGATCAATGCATGTAATGAATTTCATAGAAAGTATGAAACATAAATTCGCAAGTAACTCAATGGATGTCTAATACGTCTCATGAAAACCTCAGTTTACATGTTTACTGAATCCTGTGATGGCTTGGTTGTTACAGGTGAAGAACCCATGGCCAAATGTTGATGCTCACAGTGGAGTGTTGCTCAACCACTATGGTCTAACCGAAGCAAGGTAAGAAGCAGACTTCTCATTTAATGCGCGTAACATATCGTAGAGCCTATTACGCTAGTAGTCGAATATAACATTGTGCGTTTTCATAGGTACTACACCGTGCTCTTTGGTGTCTCAAGGAGTCTTGGTATATGCTCTCAGGTAATATAAATATAGATTACACATCTTTGTTACTACAAACCAATACAGAATAAAACTCAGATGCTCAGCTTTTCTTATTTGTGTTTGGTTCAGTTAATATGGGACCGAGCTCTTGGACTGGCACTTGAGAGGCCAAAGAGTGTTACAATGGACTGGCTTGACGCCTTCTGTAAGAAAGCTTCATCTGCTTAAGCCACCACCGAGTCCCGAGTCTTATCACCCTCTTGGTGCTCCATTGTCTTCCACTCTGAATAGCCTTTTATACCTTTCAATTGACAGAAGAAACGTTGTTCATGTAGAAATTGTTCTTTTCTGTCCCTGAGAAACACCTGCAGTGTGCAAATTTGCATTCCTGAAAACTCGTGATATTAAATAATCAGTTCTATTCAATTTACATAAAGTGATTCGTGTATCTGACTCCAATGATACTATAATTCTGTACCAAACCTCAATCATCAAATATTAATCATGAATTATTACTTTTTTTGGGGGGGTAGATGTACATAGAGCAGATGCTTTCTACACATTGGTTTAAGAAAGAAATAAGACTGCATTAGTTAAAAACAATACCGAGTTTATCAAAGAAAAAAGGGATTTGCATGGAGAATTAGTTGTTATTTAGTTCCTTATTAGGAATGTCATCAGCATCACCCAATTGTTCATGTAGAAACACTCTGTCTGCAATTTTGCACTCAGGAAAACTCATGATAATAGATAAATAAACAGATGTATTCAATTCACATAAACCTCCATCACCAAATATCAATCACGAACTAAAGAAAAAACACTCTTTTTAATTGATGTACATGTATCTAAGAGAGGACACACATTTGGATTGAGAAAGTAACAAGAGTGCAGAAGTAAAAAGAAAGAACAATACTGAGTTTATCAATAGGAAACGGGTTTTGCAAGGAAGATTACGAGCTGTTATTGTTCTTGTTGGTAGTAGTATTCTTATTAGAAAGATCATCATCATCATCATCATCATCATTATCACAGAGAGAGGCTGTGAAGTTAAGTCTCTCCTCGGTGTTGGCAGTGATAACAGGCATCCAAACATCGGCAGTGCCGCTAAGAAGCGACTGAACTTGAGGATCAGAAGCTATAGCTGATGATATCATCTCATCCACATCGTCTAACTTTGCTGATAACTTATCCAATTCATTAGCTATCTCCACCTGAAACCACACCCACAAAACCCCTCAGATTTACAATACACTGTTGTATCAAAAAAAAAGAGTTTTATGAACACACCTCATTGAGGTGTTGAGCAGACTTTGACGGGACTTTGGTGACTTCTAAGCCAAGAGCTTCGATCTTAGAACGTAATTCTACTTCTTCTGTATTCGTCAATGATTCAACCTGAGAAGAAAAACTCTACGTATGAGGACGAAGAACACCAAATCCAATGCAGTGACAACTCTATAACATAGTATTACCAACACAATCGAAAGAATCAAAAGGTTTATACAAGGAATCTAAGACGGTTTCATGACTCCGATTTAGAGATCCTAGAAATTGGGAGCGAGTGAAATTCGACAAATTACAGAAATTTTGAGGGAGAAGAGAAAACCCAAATCAAGATGAAAATTTACAACTCCAATGAAATTCCCAGATCATGAAGAATTGGGATCGAAACCTGTTGTAGAAGACCCGAAAGAAGCTGGAAGAGCTGCTCGTCCGGTTTCCCATCCGCCATTGACTCTCTATCTCTTTCTCTCTTCCTTCTTTTGTTTTCGATCACGGAACGGCCGCGCGTGAATCCCACGCGATGATTGTTAGTAGATCTCTGACGTTGGTTTTGACTTTATGATATTCTTCTCTTATTTATGGTGTCATTTAATAAAGTATAACCCAAAAAACAATCAAGACGACTTTTTTTTTTTTTTAAAAAATTCGTTTTAGATTACACAAAAGAAAATTGAGATGGAGTGTATAATGATTAGAACAAATAACATCAAAAGGCTTTAATGATAGTTCTTTTTATTGCACATGATTAATAATTATTCAAAAGAAAATAACATGAAATTAGCAACTGAAACAAATCAATGAAAAACAAGAACCAAAAAAAAAACACAACAAGAAGACAACCATAGAGCTCCAAGAATCCAAGAGAGCTCGAGTGAAACAGATGCATATGTTTTCAACTTTTCATATTTTTAGATCAACTTGAGACACGCTTTTCTCGCTTTCTTCGCAATCTTAGCTCTCTGCATCTCCATATGTAACTCAATCTGCATCCTCTCCATCTCTCTCTGAGCTTCCAACATTGCAGCTAACTCCGAAGCAGCCGAGCCCCTTCCTCCGTTATTCCCACTAGTATTCGCATTTCCTCCTTCTCCCCCTCTTCCTCTCTTTGGCTCTTCCTCTTCTTCTACGGCACAAGAATGTAAATGCGTGCCATAGTCACATTCCTTGCAGTAATAAGACCATAGATGATCTGGAACAGTCTCTTGACAGACATCGCAGTTGAAGATCAAACCGTTCGTGTATGGCGAACAGTAGAGCAATGTTAGCAGATGGGCATGTCCTTCACGCTCCACGGACTCAGGCATAGATACGCATCCAATATGTAAATCAAACTGGCAGATAGAGCAGTTGTAAACGAACCCGGATCCATACTCACTGCACGCGCTGCACTCGAAAGCTGAGGACTCGTACGGTGGGGAATAAAGCAAGGTCAAAGGGTGATCCGGGTGAGCCTTGTGACGAGTCTCACGCGGAAGGTCAAAACATGACTTGTGCAAGAAGTAATCACATTCAGACTTTGTGCATTTGAATGCTGCACCTACCAGGTCAAGGTCGCAGCCAGAGCAGATGATCTCTTCTTCAACCTGGGCTTTGTGACCGCGCAATGGATGGCTGTGGCTCGGGTGCCTCACCGATGGTTTTCTTGAAGCCATTAAAGCTAAAATAATTTTGTTTGTATTGTTTTTGTGATTCTTATTAAGCTAAGGGGTTTCAAAGAATTTATAGTGAAAATAGTAAGAAGACTTGTAATTGTGAGTCTTCTTCAGGATGGAGTAGTGATGCGTTTTGGTTTGATTATTTAGCAAGAATAATGTCATTACGCGTTAATTTGATTGATTATACGATTTCTATATATGTATATAAGCTCAATTCTCCATGCGGATTCAAAGTCAAGAGTTGGAACTACATATTCTTTTTGAACCCATCCATCACGGGATTAGTTTTAATGTACTTATATAATTGATTAAATAGCCAATTGTAATTAAAGATTATAAAATACTGATTTATCAAGCTGCAATGTAGACAATACATGAATTGACATAGTTAAATATGTGAGGTCAACTAAGTACGTTGGGTCTCTAATGCATATCGTCTCCAAGTCATCTGAATATAAGAGACTATGACTTTGGGTAAAGAAACTAGAAATTACGATCATACGTGGAAACCATCGATGTGAGTGAGACTATATACGTTAAATTTTAGCTTAAAACCCATGATTTTGGCTTCTTCTATATATATATATATATATGGTTTAAAGACTGAGATTATCTCTTACAAATTGTTTGGAACAAGCCATAAATAGCAATATGATGATATGATGGTGGTAAATGAAGACATAGAGGACTCATGTGACTCATGTACAATTAGGATTTCGACCAGGACCGCCATAGAAAAAGTAAATCCCCCAACGAGTATCAGTGTTAGGTTTAATATTGTAACATTTTTCTTCAGTCATATGAGGAAAAACACCAGCAGGTGGTTTCATAATTTCACCCTCATCAACTATCTCAATATTTCTGAAATAACTAGCTTTTTCAAATCCTTCCTCTGCAAAGTGTCCACTCCCCATATGTGTTGTTGTATGTTGTGAACCATCCTTGTAATCAGTTATTTCTCCTCCCCAATGCACATTTGTCGCAACATCTTTTAGATTAGTGAACAAGGTGGATGGCCAATACCCGACAAATGTATTGTCATAAACTTTTAACCACCAGTGTCCTGAACGGGTGTCCTGTAATAATATTATCAATTCTTTTACGTACAATAAGAGATTACTATCGTTTAAAATTATATGATGAAAGATATCTCGAATTATTAACCCTCCATATAGATGTGGGGATTTCATATTGGTCACCACCGACGGTGGAAACAGGACTAACGGCTGCACCTATGGCAAAATCTTGATTCACAGTCACAAAGCCTGGACACTTCAGATTGTAGCAGCCTGTCTCTCTATACCCATCAGCCTGTTTGATGTTACCAATTTTATAAGTAAATAATTTGACAAACCAATAGCAAATTAAACATTTTTTAAGAAATTTAACTCACAGTCCAGTAAATAAAGTATCTGGGGTTGTCATCACCATAATTATTTTGATACACCTAATTAACAAAAATGGAAAAAAGAACATAAAGATTATATATATTAATATAAAAAAAATATAGTTACAAGAACAAATTAAGAACCTGCCAACCAGCTTCGATGCTATTAGTTTCATAAGAACTGCCAGACAAAAGCCATATTTGTGATAGGCTAAACTCTTTTGGTGTTTGTACATAAGGCTTCCATAAGCTAATAGTCGCCTTAGCTCCATGAAACCTTCCTACTGTGACCAATACAGCGTGCTATGTATACATGCATGTATACAAAACGATATACACACGTATATGAGTAAGGAACAGGTTTATACCGAATGTGTGGCGTTGCTTCTAGTTGAATTGTTTGGTTTAGGTTGAGGAAAGCTGTAGGGATCCTTTTTTCCATAAGTTTTGATCGATTTTGCTCGTAAAATATCTTCTCTTCTCGTTCTTATGATTGGAATGCTATTTTTTGGGCATCTTCCCTTGGTTCTCCAAAGTTGAGTCACCATATTAGATTTGTTTTGGGTGTTTAATGATTCATTGTTCCATTCTTTTGGGAAAGAACTTGGTCTCATCTTTACCACAACAATGTTAATTAGAAAAAATTTAACAAATTAAACATAAGATATATGATAACCAAAACATTGTTAGTTTAACCATTAAAAATGGTGTTGTTTTAGTATTATTAGATCTGAGTTTATGTCCAATGCTATTTTTGGAAATATAATTTACTATTTATAGATCTATCACAAAAATTATGAAATGCTGGTTTTGGTTTAAGAAAGCCATGAACCAAAATTTAGAATTTTATGTTACAAAAGTAATAATAATTATCAGTAAAAAAAAGAGGTTTACCAACCTGAATGGTATGATTTTTGAATAAAGGATGATCATAAATTGGATGGTTTTTCATATGAACACAGTCTATAATATCTCCGTCTGGACTCTACACAATTAAAATTATCAAATGTATACAATTATATATTAAAAATTAGCGCAAAGGTGGAAAAAATGTAGTTAGGTGTAACAAATTTTATTAACCTTGATGGACTTAAGAGCAGGTTTGTTGAGTTTTTGCAAAAGTCGATCTATTTCAGCATCATCATGAGTATTATAGAACTCATTTCCAGTTATTGTTGCCGCTATTAGTAGAATGATAAGCACAAATTTTGTCATCATTTGACCTAAGTAACCAAGTGTATCCCAAATTGGTTTTAACATTAATATGTTTTTGAAGTGCTTTTACGTTCTTTGGGTTGATAGATAATGGAGTTAAATGCTTTATATAAATACTGAAGAAAGGTCATGCAAAAGAAAAAAACAACCAATTTAGGCAATAATCTCAATTTGTTGTTTTTTATTTATTTTTCATTAATAAAATCAAAGGCTCTTAATTAAAAAAAAAAAAAACAAATCCAACTAAAGCATATCGTGCCTTAAAATGGATTGTTTCCTTTTGTTGTAAAAAAAGTTACTTACTTTTAGACATATAATCTTTTGTTATTAATGTAATCATATAGATTCGTACAGATGTTGATAAATAAAAATTACAGAGTATGAGAAATTTTATTGACAATTAAGAAGTAAATACACTTTAAAGATAAAAAAATGAAAAGGCTGTTTGGCAAAACCTTCATAAAAGGTATTGTAATTACATATATATAAATTGTAATCTGTTTCCCAAGTTTGGTTAATTTGGTTCAGATTTTTATGAGTGTCTTTATGCAGGATAAGATCCAGCACCAGATGTAGGAAAACTACTCATATAGGGTCAAAATATTTTTTTTTTATTTTGAAAAAAAACTGCGTAAATTTCACTAGAAAAATTAGAAAGATCATCAAAATATACATCTTAAAGTTGCATCCTAAGCTCGCTCATGTTATAGTGGGAGTCGACCAAAAAAGAAATATTAATGGACTGCATTTTAATTAAATTTGATAAGGTCAAAAACATTTTTGGGTTGGGGTCAATTAATAACATTTGGTAAAAATAAACTATATTTTTTTTAATTTTGCTGTTTTTATTCTTTCTTTTTTGCTCTACAAACTAACCACATGAAAAGAAAACAAAGAAAAATTGGCATAAATGAACCTCCTGTCAGTTTATACATATATGTTACTCAAAAGATTCGAATTTAGTTGAGTTATTTTTTCTGTTGTGCAAGAAATAAAAGTTAAGTTATCATTTCTCAAAGAACATCTACATGTTTGGGAGGGATAAAGTTACATGTCCACCCACTTCATACATGTTATCTAAAACTGATGATGCGTAGACCGAAGATTAAAAAATTTTAATTAATTGAAAAAACTTTTATCCTCAAATTTCAGCAAAATATAAAAACGTGGTCAACAAATGATGAACCTCCAAATAATTTAAGTGGATCTGAATTTGATCATGCAATATAATTGTTGACATTTTATAGCATTGCCTAAATAGTCGTCGACTGAAAAATGTTTGGATCGACATCTCACCACTAGATTATTGATGTTTTATTTTGCATAACAAAATTACATTTATATTAAAAAAAAATTGCAATAATTCACACGAACAAACAGAATTCCCAAAAGAAAGAACAATTACAAGCTTGTCATTGCATGAAATTGATCATTCATAGATTCGATCACCAATAATATCTCCGCTTTGGTTCATCCCATAAATCAAGTATAGCATCATTAGTATTCTTCCTGATACGTGCCTCTAGCTGCAATGCCGCCATCTCATATTGAGCCTTCATCAACGACTTCATCCTTGAAGCCGCAGAGCTCGATTCTCCTCCTCCTCCTCCTCCTCCTTTCTTTGGCTGATGATCTTTATAAACCGTGCAAGAATGCACATGTGTCCCGTAATCGCATTCTTTGCAGTAATAAACCCAAAGATTCTCCGACATATCTTCTTCAAAAACATCACATATGAACATCACACCGTCCTCACGACCTTTGCATGGTGTGTTGTAATATAGAGTGAGTGGGTGGTCGTGATCTTCGCGCTCCACGGTCTCGGCGATAAAGGCACATCCGATATGTACGTCGTACTGGCACTCTGAACAGTTGTAAGTGAATCCGGATCCATATTGGCCACAGGCGTCGCACGTGTAAGAGTGACCATACGGTGGGGAATGAAGCAAGGTCAAAGGGTGGTCTAAGTGAGACTTGTGATTGGTTTCACCGGGTAGGTCGAAACATGACTTGTGCAAGAAGTAACCGCAGTCTTTCTTCGTACATTTGAAGGCTTGTCCGATCAGGTCAAGGTCGCATCCAGAGCAGATGATCTCATCTCCTTCTTGGGATTTAAAGATGCGTAGCGGATGGTTGTGACTCGGGTGCCTCACTGACGTTCGATTAACCGGTTTTTTTTAAGCCATTTGTGCCTGAATTTGGTTATTTAAGTGGAAGAAGCGTTTACAAACTATAAATAGCAAAGTATGTAGAGGACTTTTGATTTCTATTTCTGGCAAAATAATTCTGAGTTTGTTTTGATTATTCGTATTCACCTAGTTGTAACTTAATATACAGAAGACAGTTGACATAAGAATTGCACGATTTGGACGCTAAACAATTAATTAGATACTCCCACAATCTCATATAGTCGATTGAAGACATTTTTTTTTTAATATAGCAGCCCTATGTGCTATCTTATCTATTAGAAGTGAATGAGATACAATTTGCTATTAGATAGTGAATAAAGCAATGAAAGTCTGGGAGACACAGTCAAGTGTTAGGATAATAATCTCTATACAAACTCAAATGAAATTTTATGTTACTTATTATAATATTTTGGAAATATATAATATTTATTTGCTTCTTTACATCATTCTTTTACTTAATTAAAAAAAATAAAGAAGCAGATTTGGATAAATTATTGACTTAAAATTACAGATAATTGATCAGAGATGTAGACTCTCTAAGAAAATATGGACAACAATGGAACTTTGATAATGTTTATTAATAAAATTTAGCGGGCAAAAAACAAAATTTATCAAAGATTTGAAATTGATGATGTTAGTAAGTTATAATAAGTACGGACTTAATCAAATATATAACAGTTGATGATACATTGATACTACTAAGGGTTCGATTTTTTTTTTTTTTTTGCGTTAGCGTTTATAACTTATATGCTAGTTTCCTGTACATAATTCTAAAAAATACGTAATATCGTAATGTGTATTTTTTTCTCTTATCAGGCAATGCCAAGAAAATATTTTTGTGGCCTCTATGTTTAATATTTTAAAAAATATTCAGTAAATAGTAGAGCAAAACCTTTATTATATTTTCGGAAATTATAAATCTAAACATTTTGACTAAGGTCATGTTTGTAACGTGCGACTTCCACCAGGTATAGTCGTTGGTCACAGTTGTAGATCGCAGTCACAGTGTTATTCATTTGACAATCGTTAGTTTTTATTTATTAATCGTTTGTTACAGTAGCTGGTCGCAGGAAAAACCAGCGAATTAAACATTTTTCAAAATTTGCAACAAGCAACTGATCGCAGGTCACTAATTACAAGTTCTGCAATTAACAAGCGAACAGTCGATGATTGAAGTCACTGGTTGCAGTCACAGCGACTAATAAACAAATAGCCCCTAACTCAACCGCAAACTAAAAAGTTAAGATAAAAAAGGTTAAAGACAATCATGTCCTAAGACATTAGTTTTGGTTTAAATGTCCAGACGGACCTACTTCTACCTCTATTTATTCAGCGGTATCTCTCGCCACCACCGATCATGGCCACCGCCACCGTCCTCGAAATCAACGTCATCCTCCGCTTGTTTTGATCTTTATCGCTTTCTCTCTCTCCAAGGTCTCCTCTCTTTCTTCAATCAAATTTCATATATTTCTCTGTTTTCTTTGATCGTTCGCTCAATTATCTGTTTCGTGAAATCATTTTGTTGATTTTCGATAGGAGAAATCTTATCGAAATTGATTCAGTTGATTGTGATGCTTCTGTTACAGATGCATGCGTTGGTTAATTTCGGAATTTGGGGAAGTTCCAATTCGATAATTCTCTAAGTGACATCGATTGATTTTGGAAGAACCGGTGGGATCTATATCATCTATGGATCGGAAACGTAGAGATTGATTTCCAACCCTATCCGCGTTTGGGAAAATCAGGAACTTTTCTGGGTTTTGTTGATCTGTGCAGAAAAAGAGCAACTTTTTTTTGTGTGTAGGTTGTAAATTTGGTGTTTTTGATCTCTCATGTCGACTAGTGTTCAAGAAGAGACAATGGATCTTGATTTGAATCAAGCTCCATCTTCTGGTTCTGAGTCTCCTACCGGTTTGATTACAGAGATTTATCCATGGTTAAACGAGCTCGAGACTGCTCACGAGCGGATCGAAGAACGCATTAGACAGCTCGAAGCAATAGTTTCAAGAATCAGGGAAGGAGAAACAACAACAACAACAACAACGACAGCAGCACCAACACGGGCTTTGGTGTCGCCTAATGAACATAGAGATTCCACCGCAGGAGTTATACATGAGCGTTCTAGAGAGAGACTGGTCGAAAACGGCGACAATAAGACTTATTTGATAGCAAAGGCATTGAACATGGAGAGAACAAGCTCTGTTCCTGGTGGATACTTTGACTGTAACATATGTTTAGAGAAAGCCGAAGATCCGATTTTGACTTGCTGTGGTCACTTGTTCTGCTGGGGATGCTTCTATCAGTTGCCTCTCATTTACATAAACATAAAAGAATGTCCGGTTTGCGATGGAGAAGTGACTGACACCGAGGTGATTCCAATATACGGAAATGGAGATGATACTGACAGTAGTAACACCAAGCTCGAGGATTGTGGTATTCGTCTACCTCCAAGGCCTAATGCCAAAAGAGTGGAAAGCGTTCGTCAAAAGATTATAAACAGGGGAATACCTTTTACCCCTGGGCATGAAACAATCGAGCATATTAGAAGGACTATTGATTCTATAGGACTACAAGCTTTAGCTCAAGGCGATGAGTTCGGTCTGACCAACATAATAACCAATGGAGGAGACAGTGGTGGGCAACATCATCATCATCATCATCATCCCCCTTTTCCACCTTTGAGTTTATTGCCTCCTTTTGCTTCTTTCCCAGGTCTTGTAGTCGATACCTCGGACATGCCGCCCTTTAATGATGATGCTTTTGATGTTGATAGTTTTGTTGACACAACTAGTTTGAGAACAAACCGTCGTAGATCTTCTCGTATTGCTGAGATTGGTCCTTCTCCCGCAGTACGAGCTTCTCTTCAGAGAAACCGAAGTAATAATGCCTCACAGACGATTTCATTCAGGCTCGGTACTGCAGGTTCTTCATCACCTATAGATTTTGCTGTTCCGGGCTCTTCCACTGCGACGAGAAGCCAAACTGTAAATGCTACCGAAGTGGTTACTTCAGTGACATCCGCTTCATCGTCTAGGAGGAGAACTGAAGATGTAAACAATGGACCTCGGACCAGGTCTAGAAGGAGGCTAAGGTAAACGAAAGACATTTCCGGAATCTTGAAACACCGTTGGTTTCGCTGAATCTCCATCATTACAAAGCTCATGTGACCCTGTCTTGTTTCCTCCTTAGAATTGTCTGATTATGGCCGAATGTATGTATGTACATTCTTGTCTACTTGTAATTCCTGCTAGCCTCTGAAACTTTGGATATCAGAGTTTGGTTTTTCTTTGGTAAAATAATCTAATTATATTTCTTGAAGTGCTTGGTTTCAAGTTCAAACTTAAAGATTCAGACAAAAATTAAAAACTCTCCAAGTAATTAACGTATGTTTATGGGGTAGATTAATCAGAAAACAAAACAACATGGATTGATTCGCAGTTCGCATAAAGTCCGTTGAGTCGCGTATTGAGAATTAAATAATTAGCTGCGTTAAAAACGCCAGGATGTTTTACAATAGAAACTTAAAACGGCAAGTAGTTTTATACTTTAGTTCCTTTAAACGCTACTTAGAAAACTGAAAGGAAATTTTCAACGCTCTTCTGCTCAAAGTCGTCGGCGATCACTTTTGTCATCGCCGCCGTTGAAGCTATTTATCTCCCTCTCGCCGGCGATCATGATATACGTTGGTGGGGTGCTATTTCCAGATGAGACTAGCTCATCTTCTTTCTCTTCTTCATCGCAGGTACATTTGTTCGCATCGTTTTCTTCGTCTCTCATGAATCTCTGTTTAGTGGTTGTAACTAAGATTCGCATATTGACTAGTGGTATTGTGGTCTCAGAAACTGAATATTGCCATATACTTTGCAGAGAAGGAATCTGAATGGTTTGCCTATTTCTTCTGCGAACATGGAAAATGGCTAACCAAAATTATTTGATGAACAGGGAAGTAGCTTGATTCTTGATGTAATGAGTCATCCTGTCATAATCTTAGCTTCTGATTCGTTTAAGAATCTGGAGGAACGGAATGTTACCTTCGGTGAAAGGGATACAGAGAGCTCAACAGAAGACAGATATGTTTACATATTCCAAAGAGAATATGCTGTTGTGAATCCAGCGCTTGTTGATGTATGTATGTTGTTTTCAAAGAGTTAAACATTTGAAGTTAGTCGCCATAGAACGAGTTTCTCTTATCCACTCAAGTGTTCTTGTTTCTCTATTGATTTTGTTTACTTGTTTACTGATATGAAGTTCGTTGGCACCGATGAAGCAACAACTTGCGTAGGCCTTGTTATCCGCAGCAGAAAATCTGGAATGTAAGGGCTGATCCTATATATTCCATTAAAAATGTGTATTCACATTTTAGTCTAAAATTTTTGTGATCAATCTGAAACTGCAGCACTTCTATTGCACACATTGATTCACCAAAGGTTGTGGACCTGGGGATAAGCCAGATGTTATCATTGGTTTTAGAGGATGACAGTGATGCAGAGTTAGATGTATTATCTCTCTCTTTTAAAGTGCTAACTGTCTTTAAGCTTATATGTTAATCATTCGTAATCTCATTCTGAGTCATTTTTAATACGTCCATTGCTTTCTGTGCAGGTACATATGGTTGGTGGTTATGAAGATGTGGACATAAAAGTGTGCACCAGGGTTTCCTATATTTCTCAGTCTAGTTAGTACTCAGCTGTAGAATGGTCTTGAGCTGAATTTATTTACTGTTATATGCAGAATGCTAATGGTGGTGTCTCTGCCAAACCAGAGGGTTACTCATTCCCTTTGTGTTGCAAATTAGTAGAAACTTTACAGAAGAGAAGAGAAAATTTTCACATTCAAACCCTATTTATTCTTGGGCACAATACCAAGCTGGATGCTCATGCGAATACGTGCCCCATTTTTAATGGATGTCTGGTTAGCCTACTTTCTCTGCTGCTTCCACCATTTATCATTTTTTTGTTGTCTTCAACAGTCTTAGAAAGTTAGTTATATAAGATGTAGTATTTGGGTTTTAAGAACAAAAAACGGAAATTAATTGGTTTTCATAGTGAATTATTGTCTTTTCTCCTCAGGGATTAAGAAACTAGGAGGTCTTTAACCAGACTATAGGATTGCTTGAAAAAAAAAGTCGTATGAATTGATAATTGGCGTTACCCTGTTTCTTTGGAACCTTTTAATCAGGTGAATACCTCCACTGGTTCAATTTTTCCAGCCAGTTTCAACAGAAGTTCTAGATGTCCGGATGAGATTGTTCGAAGAATTCGAGTTTCAGCATCATTCGAAGATTCTAGCTGGAAGGGGAAGTTACTGGACACATATGACGCAAAAACTGATAGATTCATCATCGCACCATGCTGCTGGTAAGAAAAGAAACAAAAACGCTTCTATTGCATCATCTCCTGTTTCCCTCTTTGTATGCTTTTCTTCCTCGCAAGATTTATATTACAGTTATGTACATATGAGTTCATTGTGTTTTTGTAATACAGGACAATGCGCCTGATTGAATACGTTTGGGAACTTAACCAGCTTTCTGATGAAGAGATTCTCATTAATTGTTCTACCTCACCTGCTGCTGAAGGTCCAGATTTCATAGACAATATAAGAAGGTTAGTAGTCATGTTCAAGCTTCCATTTGATCATTATCTATAAAACAAAACGGAACATAATAAACACACACAGACACACAGATGATTCGTATTCTCTTATGTGTTTACAGGATTTGGAACTATTTACTAAAATATCCAGAATGGAGCAAAACCTTCCCAAGGAGACAACCACATGTGTTTGAAAGAACTGCTAGTGGAAGCTGGAAAAGATGTTGACTTTCTCTCAGCTTAATCGTTACCCAGAAAATATGGCTAAAAACACCACGGTAAGTGTAACTACATTAAAGTTGATTACATGTTTGCACCCGGAAAGAATCGAAATTCTGTAAATGGTCCCGTTAAACAATGGTTTTGATCACTTTGATTCTTGGTACACAAGAGGTTTCTGTAATAATAAGTTGCAAGTTTGAGAGACCTCACTAAATACCATTCTGTAATAACTTGGGCCCGATCCGGTCTAGTAGGTCTATATATTAAGGCCCATGGATTTTAGTCATTCCAATTCCAGATCGGACCCACCACCCGACCCGAATAATAGTTCCAAGATTCTTAAAAGGATTCGATACTATTTCGGTTTGCATTTCTCGGTTTTACACCTCCAAAATAAATTTTCAATTGTAAAGCTAATCGTTTCAATCCAATATATTATAATTTTCAAAAATTTTGTTTCGAGTTCGTAAACGTAGTCCGACCTAACTTTCATCAACAAGAGGATCGGAGAACGAAATTCCATATATAGTAACCGAAAAGGGGCATTCTTGTAAATTTATTCATACCTTCTTTCGTAAAGATTTTGAACGAAGCCTAACCGGCCCCGGCTCACTTATTTTAATTATTTCATTTCCTATAATAAAATACATAACCCATATTGATTCAAATTTTGGTTTAATTTCTTTTTGAATTGTTGAAGTCATATCTCATTACTTTAAATATAGGAAATAAAATAATTCAAACGATATTTAGGATGATTTGAATTGAATACCCTAATTACCATACATGTCCATCCCAAAAATTCATAAATGATACCCAAAACACACAGAGTATCTTTAATAAGTTGAAAAAAAAAAAAAAAGCACGAAACAATAAGCGAGGGAGGAAGACAAGAAAGCAACAATATAAAATAAATAATAATAATAAGAGAAAGAAAGAAAAAAAAAAATACCTTAAAATTGCGAGCGTTTTAGTTTGCGGGAGAGAGGAGTCTCTAAATAAGATTATGGAAGGATGAGGAAGGAAGAGGAAGCAGGATCGTATAGCATGAACGACGACACTAACAACAACGACTATAATTGCAGTGATGATTACAATATTGGTGAAGAAGATGATGATAACACTAATCTGAAGCACATGAGCCAAGCATGGGGCACGTGGGAGGAGCTGTTATTAGCATGCGCTGTTAACCGACACGGATTTGGTGATTGGGACTCCGTCGCTACGGAGGTTCGATCCCGGAGCTCTATCTCCGCCTTCTTCGTCTCCGCTAATATTTGTAGGCTGAAGTATCGAGATCTCAAACGTCGCTTTCAGGAATCCGCCGGCGGTGATAGAGATTCTACGGCGACGGCGATGGCGACGGCGGCGGAAGAGGGAGGTAATATCCCTTGGCTTGAACAGCTACGTAGCCTTCGTGTAGCGGAGCTTCGGCGTGAGGTTCAACAATATGATGTTTCGATACTGTACGAAACAAGGAATCTCTATCTCCTGATCTCTTGGTCATCATTTTTTAGGATGGATCTGAGAATTTTTTTATTTGTTTTGGTTTCGTAGATCGCTTCAGCTGAAGGTTAAGAAATTACAGGAGGAGAGAGAAGGTGAACAGAAACTAGATCTGGAAGATGAGAGTAAAGGAGAGAGATCGGAGAACGACGGTTCTGAATCTCAACCCCGGGAAAACAGGTCGATGAACGAGTCGAACTCGACAGCTTCCGGCGAGAAAACGGCCGAAGAAGACGAGAGAGTTGACGGAGACCAACCGAGTCAGACTCGCGATCACTCGGTTGGTAATAATCCAGATCCCGATCTGGTTTACAAGTCGGAGGCGGTGGAGGAAGGATCGGAAGCGAGTCACTCAGGCGAGTTACGCGAGTCAGGGACGTCGGGAAGGAAGTGGATAAGGAAACGACAGAAACATAGTGCTGACCGCAAGAATAATCACGACGACGGCGCCGGAGAGATCCGATCAGCGGCGAGTGAATCACAGCCGTTGATACGTATTCTTGATTTGATTCGGTCCCATCCGCGTGGATCTTTGTTCGAACGCCGGCTTCGGAGCCAGGTATGCAAATATCTTATTTTTTTTCCTTATTTTCTTCGATTAATATATATAATCTTAATTTACTCAATTATTATTTTATTACGCGTATTTTTTACTTCGTGAGTGAAAAGAAATTTCGAACTTGTTCAAACCTAATTACATAAATTATAATTTTAGAAAATATTTGAAGAGATCTTCCGCATTTTATACGGAATCTCTACATTTTCGAATTCTTATTTTAACGTCCATTTTTGAATTTTATTGGACGGTTTATGGGAACGTATTTTATATGGAGAAAGGGTGAAGAGGAGAAAAAAAAAAACTAATTTAGCCAACATACTTCTTTCGTGGTCATCGGTGTCTTTTCATTCATACAATCTAGGACACGTGGCAGTGACTTGGTGTAGCATGGCTTTGTGGTGTCTTACAGCTAACTTTTTAAGTTTCCTATAAGGCCCATTCGCTTATAGGATTTTATTTAGGCCGAATGGGCTTATTTTAATTTCTAACCTCATAAGTGCGTTAATCACGCAGGAGACCAAGGAATACAACAGCTTGGTTAAGCAACATTTGGACATTGAGACAATACAGAGACAATTGAAGCAAGGATCATATGATTCTTCAAGCCTCACTTTTTACAGAGATCTACAACTTCTCTTCACAAACGCCATTGTCTTCTTCCCTTCATCTTCCTCAGAATCAATGGCTGCTCACGAACTTAGAACCATTGTTTCTGAAGAAATGAGGAAAGAGACCGTAAAATCTGGTCCCCGTTTGATAGAAAAGGAAGCATCAGCTATGACTAGCATCAAAGCAGATGCTTCTGAAACATCAGAATCGTCGCTCTTGTCGAGACAACAGAAGTCTTCGGCTCCACTTGTCGTTTGTAAGAGGAGAAGATTTGTTTCCGCAAAGGCTTCTCCATCGTCGTCAAGCTTTAGCCAAAAAGAGGAGACGAAAGAAGAGACATTATCAGCGGAGAAAGAGAACACTACGACTGGTGGGAGAAGCTCGAGAAGGGCCAACAAAGAGGTTGCTGATGCTGCGGTTATGGCGAACAATACCAAGACGGGCAAAGGGAAGAACAAACAGAAAGAGACGGAGTCGAAAACAAATTCATCAAATGACAATACTAATAATGGTAGTAAGCAAGAGACAGGTAAAACAGAGAAGAAGGTGGTTTCATCAGATAAGAAGAAGAGTGTGGCTGATTTCTTGAAGAGACTAAAGAAGAACTCTCCGCAAAAAGAAGGTAAAGATCAGAATAAGAGCGGTGGAAACGGTAAGAAAGAGAGGAAATCGAAACCAAGAGAACTTAGAAGCAACAGTGTGGGTAAAAATAAAAAGGCCGAGGTGGAGAATACTCCGGTGAAAAGAACTCCCGGGAGACCGCAGAAGAAAACGGTAGAGGCGGCAGCGACAGCAACCGCATCTGCCTCGGGAAAACGAGGTAGGGACAGAGGAAGCATGGGAAAGGACAACAAACAGCCAAAGAAAAGAAGCCGACGATGAGAATATGAACATATATTTCCCCTTTTGGTGGCTTTTGAGAAGCCTAAGGTATTGTATCCATAGAATATGGTTTGTGGTATGTTATCTAAATTCTAACATTAGAAGATATTCTCATAGTAATGGATTAAGCAAATTGTATTTTAGCTTGTTGGCTTCAGGAAGATTCATTCCTTCTTTTTGTTTATATTTTGCTCATTTCCACCATTTGGATCCTTACACAAGCTATGGCGACAAGATACCGAAACCGTTCCACTGAACATATATCCAACAAAACCAACATTTGGGTAAAGCTAATCTCTAATGTCAGCAAAAATTACAGTCAGATACCCAAAAAAGGGTAACATTAAAGAAGTTGAGACTCTTGACCTTTGATCTCAACAAATGCTCTCTTCTTCATCGGCTCCTCATGGACCGCATTGCACTGTGCCTTGGCAAAATTGCTTGATTCAATCAAACACAAGTCAACGACGAAAGCCACCTTCTGTACAAAAGACCAGAGAAGGAGAGTTTCAGTGAAGGCATTTTGGATTTGAAATTACAAGCATCTCGTCTATATATCATATAGGGCTTGAAGATGATAAATGCTTGATATATCAAACTTAACACTTGCCGTTTTCTCCATCGGATATATATCCAAGCTTTGCGATTGCACCCACAAGCGCATGTTCTTGTTCCTGAATCGAAGGTAATAACCGATCATTTGAGACGTACTTATGTGTATAATAAACACAAAATTAAGAAAGAAAGGCTCTTTGTTGTTGTAGTCATCAAACCTCCAAAATTCTCTTAGCCCTTTCAACTTCTTGAGGATCTGGATTGTGTGAACCAAGAACTCTCTCAACCTATCAGAAAGCATCATCATTTGAGAATTAACCATAATTATCGCACTGTAAAACTCGCCCTGTAATCAAACTAATACCAACCTTTCTGATCAGGACATTGGTTTGACGGATTCGTATATCGAGATGTTTCCTTTTCCCAGTTCCATTCTGTGATGTTCTGAAGTCTTTTTTTATAGTGGTCTTTGCCAAACCGCTTCCCCGTTGTGGAACACTGTTGGGTCCTGTAGTTCTATTCAGACCATGGCCTTGTCCGTTATAACCATATTGATTACCAACCCCAGGATCCTCTCCTATCCACTCAATATCCCCAGGAGATATCTGTTACAGATATTAGAGATCTTTGTTACTAAATAACACAAAGAATTGTTGTCCAAAGTATTTTTCCTCACAAGTTTAAGAAGAATAATGATCAAAAAGTAAATACCTCTAAGAGATTTACCCATTCCCATGTCTCACTAGGTGTTCCACTGTCATAAACCAAAGCATGGCGACCCTAAAATTAAAGATTAGAAGATATTAAAACATGTTTAAAGAAAGTTCTTATTTTATAACATTACAGAAACTTTATACCAATTTAAGAAGCCACACACCTCAGCTGGATTATACTTGGTGATGATAGCCTCGTAAAATCTATTGTCTTCTGGCCACTTTGTTCTAACTCTTCTTCCTACAAAAGACTCAGGTTCGGTTCCGTTTGTGGGTTCACTTGGACTGGTAGGACCAGATGGTAATCTGTTCATGACTTGTCCTCTTGGAGGTTGATCTGAAGGATGGTATGAATTGGGTTTTGCGGAAGCCGAACTAGGAAAAACCTAGAAAGGGGAAAAACTCATAAAATAATCGTTTCTGATAAAGAAACAACAAAAGACACCAACTTTATGACTTTTTAACTCACTGGTTTATGCTTTTTGCCTTTGACATTGGGAACAGATCCTCGTTTAGCTGAGGATGAAGCAAACGGGAGCGTGGGATCAGCTTGAGGGTGAAAAGAAGGCGAAAAACTGGCAAATGGTTGAGAAGAAATTGGCTGGTTTGGTTTGTGCTTCTTAATAGGAGCTGATACGGAAGGGCTCGGCAATGTATCGTGAACCACTTGAGCAGCATTGCGCATACTTGGTTGCATTCCTCCAGATTGTCTCCATTCCCTAATATAGGAAAAATATATATGTTATTTGATAGAAAAAGAAAGAAACTTTTTGCACCTCAACCGAATAAATGCTCAAGATTTTAGCCCTCGCCTAATCCTTCGTATTGAATTATCTGCGTTTACACGACCAAGAAGCTCTCTATGTTCCTCATTCGATACTCTCAACTCTTTACGGAGTTCAGTTATTAGACTTTCTTTTTCCTGAACAAGATACATGCATAGAAAAAGATTTGTCATTTAACCTAGCCAGAAACTAACATAAGACAAGATTTTGAGGTAGACCGAGATCCATCACATACCCAAGTGATTGCATCTGCTTGTGCTTTAAAGGCTCTTAGAAAAGATATGTATGCTTCCTTCTCAATCTGGTGAATTTGAGTTTCCATATCAGCAGCATCTTCATCATACATCTTCGGGTAAGATGGAGGAAGACTCGAAGGTCTTCTATTGCCAGTTACACGTCCTCCTCGTGGAACCCTATGCGACGGAGGCAGATCATCATCTGTTCCTGCAGACAGCACCAGAAAAATAAATGTTGTATTATACAATCAAACTCTTGCAATCTAAATCATTATCACATATTCAATCAAAAAGATTTCAGCTTGAGATCAAAGTGCTCGAAGACAATCTCAGTTTCAGTTATCTGCAACACTAGTTTAGTAAACCTTAGCAAAAAAGAAGACCCTAAATTCCATCCTTAGAAACACCCAGAAATCAGAATACAAAAAGCACAACGTATAACACTAGTGAAAAGGAGGAAATCCCAAATAATTTTCGTAAACCCTAATTTCAGCGACTGATAAAGAAGAAGACGAGAGAAGAACAAGGAGCTATTTATCTACAGAATGTTCGGAACTAACCGCTGCTATCAAACGATTCGTAGTCCATCACGAAGCTTTGTTCCCCAATTATTCAAATAATGATTTGGGAGATGAAACTTGGGGAAAGCAAGATGAAGAAGAATCACGATAAACACACAAGAAGTACCAATTCGAGGTTGATTTCAAATTGACTAGAAGAAGACTCGATTTTGGTTCAGCTTTAATCTTTCCTCTGGAGTTTATAAAGAAATTCTGATATAATCCTTCGTCGAGAAACTTCCTTCTAGGGCAAATCCGAGCTCCAGTTGGAGTGATTTAGCTTAGATTTGCCTTAAAGCTTATTTTTTCATATAATTATAAAAGATAATAATAATATTGTTGAAAATATAAAAACTGTAATAGTCTTGTAGATTCATTCTCTAAAATTAAAGTATCAACATATAAAGAGGGAATCAAAACACAGTTAATTCGAGTGTAAAGCAAGAAAGATCATTTTATTTGCAAAATATTAGCATTAAGGCCCAATACTTTGCATGGGCTTCAATCGCACACTAAAGCAAAATCGATCGATCTTGACTTCCTTTCGCAAAGAGAACGAGACCTAAAATCGTTATCTTCCTCTCCCAAAAACCTAAACTTCTATTAATCTATAAAAATTGTATCTTTAAACAATCGAATTATGAATTGTTTAATATACAAACATTAATTAACTATTTGATGAATCATTGGATTAAGGAATTTCTACTTAATTAGGATTAAAGTTATCAACAAATTGTATTCTAGACTTTTTCCTTATTGGCACTTAAAAGTTGAAACCGCAAAAATAGTTTTTTTTTTTTTTTTGTCAACCAAATGTATTTTTATGTAACTAAAAGAAAAGGGAAATATAAGGGAAAGAAATATATGCATTAAGCTCTCTCGAAAGACTTACTTTGCAGTTTGCACACGGAGTCGACACATCAGTTGTTATTGCCAAGTGACTGGTGACATGGACCATACCTATTACATCTATGGCTCAAGTTTGAATTGTCAACTTTCCAAATTGTGTCCACATTGGTGAACAATCTCATTCAAATATTATAAATCTTTTGCCTCATTTTTGAATCCGGTAAGATGAATATTGTCCTAAGAAGGAAAAAAAAAAATATTACTCTATCTATTACTTATAAGTAATGTTTTACCATCGTTCTTAATTTGTTTCAATTTCCAAAGGACTACTTTTTTTTTTGAAGAAAATTGTTGAACTTTTTCTGCTTTAAGCATATTTTAAATAAATTATATGTCAGATGTTATTTAGTAATAATTAAAAAAAAACATGTCATAATTATAACCTAATTTACCCATTAGCTACAAATTTTGATGTTAAACATCATTTATAGTAAAAAAATTATTATATAGTAGACAGATTATAGTACCATCAATAACAATCTTTTTTCCATTAAAAAAATAAAAGTCTCTTTTAGTTAGCCAAAATAAAATAAAATAACAGTCCCCTTTTTGTCAACCAATAACGATATAAATCCGTGAGTTCGAGATTGGATACACACATCGTAAAACTATAAGCTTAAAGTGAACCAAAGCCTCGTCAAAATTTTGTGAGTATCAAAACTGATGCTGAGTCTCAATTAGACACGTGCCAAAATGTCATCACTACTTGCACATAATGTTCGTATATTCCCACGTTCCTAAGTTGTTTCCTTCATTTGCTTGCAACTTGCAAAGGTAAGCCCCAAAAGTTATTTAGATAATTCGACGAAAATATCCTTTTTCCTTTCATATTCCAAGAAATATCACAACTTTTGGAGTTCAAATTCTTACCCACCACTCAACTAAATCTTGGCGATTAGCAGTATACTTTTCAATCAAATCACTCAAAAAGTCCATTGTTATCGTATTGTCTTTCCCAGCATATAGAATATATATATATATATATATATGTAAATTACTTACATAGAAGACATTTTATTTAATCGTAAGTATGATCGATTAATAGTTAAATTTATAGATTTTTCGAATAATACACTATACGAAGCCCAGAAATTATGATCTTCATCGTTTTTTATAAGTGGAAAATACTTCTTGACAATAATTAATTAGGAAATAAATTAATAAGCAAGTTTAAGCTCTCCAACTTATGAAAGTGCATTAACATTGGAAATAAAACCAAAATCTATTTTCGAAGTTCATATATATAATTTTCAAAACAGTGCTAACAAAAACAAAATATACTGACAGCTTATAAGAAAATGACGTTTTTTATATGAAATTGAAATGTTGTTTCAAAAATAAAATTTGATGGATTGTTAATAAAATACTCAGGACGAGGTTTCTAATTTATTTTTGGTTCGTGATCATGTTGTAGAGTCGTACGTATATGTATTTCAGAGTCTATATTTAAGTTGCATGGAAACTTCGTATAAAACATGTTTTGTTTAGGAATCTTTTTGGAATCGTTTTGGAATTAGCAATAAAATAATTTATCAGAAAAAACAAGAATTAGCATTATAATTGAACTTTTTTATAAAACAGTATATATAGTGATAAATAAGACGTAAGTTGATTCTTTGCGTTCAAGTAAATCGGACGTCTAGGAAAATTCTTATTCAACCTTGGCAAGAGTGAAATAGCTGACAAAGTTAGAAAACTATAATAAAAAATGTTAAATTCTGAGATGGATTCTCTAGCTACGAGTATTTTATATTATTTCAATGTTTCATCGTCACTTTCTAAATCTACGTACTTACCCTGCATGCTTATGCAATCACAAGGAAAATAAGTTTAAAAAACTCACTCGTAATCTAATTTACGCGGTGTCTCCGAATACGGTCGATTCTAACATACATATACACTGTTGAAACGTTGAAGATTTCTTTACAAAATTTGTAAATCTACAAGTTCTACTATAAAATATTAATTTTAAAATAAAGGACTACGGAGTTATTTTAAAAAAGTCAACTGAAATTTGTTGATAAAACCTGCTCACGATTTACGTGATTCAATCTTATTTAATTTCTGGATATATCCTAAATTTCGTCAAATATCGATTTTAGTACGTACCGGGGATGGTACATCTATAGTAAAAGAGATATTAATATAATTTTTAGTATTATTTTTATTAATTACTACTGACCTAAAAGTCGAGTTTTTTATTTGTTTCCAATGAACATTTTCCAATTTACACCATGTGAGCCAAAAATTAATTACACCAATAAATATTTTCCACGTTCTAGCTTTTTGTCAATTATTTTGGTCTGTATTTATATACTTTCTATATTAGACCGAAATCCATTATACGATGATAAAGATAATTAATTGGAAAGACTAAACCTATCATTCAACTTAAGATTAAACTAAGATAATTAGTGGACAACTGTTATGATTTTTCCAGTCTCCTTAAGTTGTTTTTAGTTGAAGTTAATTGATTAGAGTAAATTAATAATCGAGTCGTCTTATATACTTAAGAAAACTTTTTGTTTGTTTCTAGCTGGCTTTACTTAAGAATAATTATTATTTTTGTTCGTCACAGTAATAGAATTTATAGTATTAATTTTCTGTTAGATTAATTTGCTTTTATTTTCTTTTAGCCACTGAGCCACAGACCATTACTGTCAGTACATGCAGAATTACAGACTTGGGGTTGAGCCACACTACGAAAATTCTATACATTAACTGAGAGTATTGAACTTGAAAATAAGAAATTTGACCCAAAAAAAGAACTTTAAATAATTTAACAAAACAAGAACTTTAAGTACAAATAAGGCAATATAATTTAGTTTTTTTATACTTAAATTATTATATAGTAGATTTGAGTGCGTGTGTGTGTAAAGAAAGGTTTCAATATAAGTTTGAATGCGTATCTTATGTTATACTATACTTTATACTAAATAATGCGTGTTATCGTAAATTTAATTTTTTTTTAAAAGTTCACTGCGGAATAATAGCTTTCAGCATGCTGTATCTTAGCATAATTTCATAATCTCGTACAGTGTAATAGGCTAATTGCTTTCAGTTTTTGGTGTTGATCGTTACATTTATAAACTATACCAATTACACTCTTATTTAGCATGTATATATGGAGTATATATATTTACGAAAAGTTACGTAGTCGACATAAAAAGGAACCAATCAATAAAGAGACAAATCACCACTTGTATGATCCAGGATGTACAATTTATTGGCGTATAAATTGGACCAAATTGTATATAATTCTTCTAAACAGCTAGTAAAGGATCCTGTCCCAGTCCCATGATATTGTCGCCATGTATGAAATTTGCAATATCCATTAAAAAAAAAACGTTTGTGAAGCAAAATCTCTCAGACCTGACAACTACCATACGTTGATCCACTTAGACTGATGTTTCAATCAATTTGGGAAGAGGTTATTTTCGTTTGTTAGAATTATTACCAAAGATTGATTCCTCACTTAAAGAAAATAAACCAAAGTTTGAAATTTTCATTGTTTTAAGAAAAAAGAAGAATATATCCAAATTTCGGTAAACCCTAATCGCAGCGTAATCTCCCCGACACTATCTTATTTTGTATGAAGTCAAAAGAGGAGAATCTAGTTGGCTCATTATTACAAGGCAAAGGTAGCCGTACTCTCTTTTCTTCTTTGTTTTCTTTTTGTTATATTTGCCAACTTAATTCGAATGGTAATAAAACAAGCCGAGTCAATAGACGTAGTCACTTAGACAACTAGTTTGACTAAATTAAAGTTTGAATTTTCTTAGTCCCTTCATACGATTCATTTGCGGCAAATGATTTGCCTATATAAACCTTACCATCTCCGATCGTTTGAATCACAACAAAAATCCCATTACATTCATTTCATTTATTTATATATATATATACGTTTTGGAGAGAAATAAAAATTTACCTTCATTCCTAACAAGATCATAAGTTGCAAAAACAAAATGATGCCGTAAGTAATAATAGCTTAAATTATAATATATACTGCAACGAAAGCTTTTTTTTTTGTTTGCATGGACATACAAATATATGTTTTTAATGGGTTTTAATTTTTTTTTTTATCAGAGGAAGGAAGATTTACGCAGCTAAGAATTCGTTTGGCCGATCCGATTTCCCTGAAGGCTTCTTGTTTGGGACTGCCTCATCGGCTTACCAATACGAAGGAGCAGTGAACGATGCCTCTCGAGGGCAAAGTGTTTGGGATAATTTTGTCCGCAAGCACCCAGGTTTATATCTATCAATCGATATATATTAATATATATATATAATATTTGTTTATCAGTCATTTAAATTAATGCATATTAAACTAATTAAAACTCTAACTTCTATGTGCAGAAAGGAATTGTTACTCTGATGCGGACCAAGCGGTGGAGTTTTATCACCACTACAAGGAAGATATTCAGAGAATGAAAGATATCAACATGGACTCGTTCAGATTCTCTATTTCATGGCCTCGGATTCTTCCTCGTAAGACCATAAACCTCAAAGTCTTCTTATATAACGGGATAATACCTTCATCCAAAGTCCAAACTCAATTTGTAGATTTAACCTTTTCTTTTATACCCACAAAATAGATGGAAAGAAAAGCAAAGGAGTGAACAAGGAGGGAATCAAATTCTACAACGACCTCATCAACGAACTCCTAGCCAACGGTATTAAACCAAATCCCCCTCGTGTGGATTATACATCAACACAGAATCTTTATAAGTAATTGTTAATTTATATCTCTTCTAATTAACTTGACCATATATAACAGGAATCACACCTCTAGCGACTTTGTTCCATTGGGACACTCCACAAGCTTTAGAAGATGAATATAATGGTTTTCTAAGCGAAAAATCTATGTAAGCAAGGCATTAAGTATCATTTATATCAATTCTTTAACGTTTATTTCTCTTCAATATACATCTAACTTTGTGAATATACCAACAATCATATCATGCAGTGATGATTTCCGCGATTTTGCCACCATATGTTTTGAAGAATTTGGCGACCGTGTGAAATATTGGGTGACACTGAATGAACCATGGGTTTACAGTATTGGTGGTTATGATACGGGGAGAAAAGCTCCCGGTCGTGCATCTAAGTACATGAACGAAGCAGCTTTAGCCGGTGAATCTGGTCTCGAGGTTTACACTGTTAGTCACAATCTACTCTTAGCTCACGCCGAAGCTGTTGAAGTTTTCAGAAATAACCCACAGGTTCGGAAAGAGTTGATCTCATATATGTATATTTTGTTTCTGTACTCTTTTAAACATGCATGTATTTGTATTTTTTTTTGTCCAAATACATATATTGGGATATTAGCAAATTAATTGTCAGTAAATATATTGATATACAATGATATTAATTACGTGTTACAGTGTAAAGATGGTAAAATCGGTATTGCACATTGTCCGGTCTGGTTCGAACCTTACGACTCGAACTGTCCTGAGGATCAAGAAGCGGTTGAGCGTGCCATGGAATTTATGTTCGGATGGTGAGTGATCGGTCGTATTGAAATTTCTATATATTTATTTGGATATAAATTTATTTTTCATTATTAAGTTGACTAATAAACATTTTTGTGGGGTTTTGATGTTTTGTTCTTAAAGGCATATGGATCCAACGGTGTATGGAGATTATCCTGAAGTCATGAAAAGAATAATTGGAAAACGATTACCGTCGTTTACTGAAGCTCAAACTCAGAAGTTAAAAGGATCGTTTGACTTCGTAGGAGTAAATTATTACAGTGCCTTCTACGTTAAAAATGTTGTTGACGTTGATCATAACACTCCAAATTGGAGATCCGACGCACACATCGAATGGAAAAGTAAGTTTTTATTTTTATTTTTCTTCACACAATTCGATATTTCACATTGTGTATGTTTTTATTTTCGGTTTATATGTTGGCTCTTAATAAATTTTTATTACATTATTATGAAACAGAACAAAACAAAGCTGGACAAATTTTGGGTCCCAGAGGTGGTTCAGAATGGGACTTTTTATACCCACAAGGGTTAAGAAAGTTTCTAAATTATGCAAAAAACAAATATGGAAGCCCTAAATTTATGATTACTGAAAATGGTAAATTTTATTTGATATTTATCTTTAACATCTTTCAAACTATCTTTTTCATTTTTTGTGAATGTAATAGAACAATTCTAACTTTTATATTCTATTAAAAATTATTAGGTCATTGTGATATTGATTATGAAAAGAAAGCAAAACTCTCGAATTTGATGGATCTTCAGAGGACAGAGTACCACAAAAAACATCTCCAAAGCATCCACCAAGCCATCAAGTAAGTCTCTATTCTGATTTAGTTACTTGACAAGAAAGAAACATGTGCATAAACTTAATTGAATTGTTTTTTTCTTCTTTCAAAATTCTCATCAATACTTATGAATGTTTTTTAAGGGAGGATGGTGTTCAAGTAGACGGATACTATGCATGGTCATTGCTTGACAATTGTGAATGGAACGCTGGTTATGGTGTTCGATATGGACTATTCTACGTAGACTACAACAACGGTCTAAAACGTTATCCAAAAATGTCGGCAATGTGGTTTAAAGAGTTTCTGAAGAAAGAAGAGATTGAAGATTCAGAGAAAGAAGGATTGTTGAATTCTGTTGTTAACAAGAAGAGGAAGAGATTCTTAACGTCTTCTGGTTCGCTTTCATGTTTTATACCTAAGATGTCCGAATCCTCGAAAGCACTTGAACTCTTTTTCTAACATCATTTCTTTATTTTTAATCTTTGTTTTGTGAATAAAAAGGTTCGAAACAAATGGTTGTTATATAATGTATGCATATGTAATCACAAATGTTATAGTAATAAAATATAACAACAATATATTCATAGAAATATATGTAAATACCAAAAAAAATATTAATAGGAACATTAAACAAACAGAAATGTCCTAAGATAATACCAACCAGTATTAGACGATAGTAAAACCCTATTTGCGAGATATTTATCTTTTTCTTCAGGATAATTTTTGGGCCTTAGATCTTATAGAGGCCGTTCAGTTTATTGGCCCAGCATGCTACATATATGTTATTTTTAGAACTTCACATATATGAAAACTAATCACCAAATATAAGATGTAATTTTTCCAAGATCACTAAGTTTTTGATTAAAGGAAAAAAATATAAATTTTTAGATTCAATTATTATTTTCAAATCATTAATTTAAATAACTTCGTTAAAGTGGCAAGAAATTATAAATTTCACAATTGAAAAGATCCCCTAAAACCAAAACATTGACTTGTTTCGTCACATGGAAATGAGAGAGAGTGTTTAATCAAAAATATCGTGTTAGGTTTAATAGTAGTATTTTGACCGACAGGACTATTCCCAACGCGTTCCAGACTACACCAACCTGTGAATAATACCCTTTACATAAATAAAAGTATATAATATCTTATCTAATAAAGTTTTGACACAACGTTCAAATGGAGAAACCCAAAAAAGTAACTCAAGAAAATTTAAAAGAATTAGCCGTTACAAGAAGCTTTGTTTAGTGTATTTTATTCTGAAGACGTATTAGCACAAATAGGCGAAAATAGACTTCTCATCAAGTCTGACACGTCTCCACGTTTCCTTCAGAAATAAGCACATCCCGTAATTATCTGAAAAACGTGCAATGATGATGCATTGCTGTGTAAATTTTATTATAAAATGACTCAGCTTTAGATAAATGTTTAGATAATCAATATCGGTTAAAAAAAGAGAAGGAATTTTTTTTAACTAATGTTTTGCTATTTTTTTCTCTATTTGAAAGATAACAAGATAAGGTTTTATTTTACTAATTTCTTGCCATAAGGAAAACAATTGGAAAATGTGTCTCTCCCTCCTCTCTTAGATTTTCTTACATTTTTCTCTATTTATAGAAGAAACACATAATCAGTGCAAAAACAATTCTCTTCCCTATATAAACCCCCACCGAATTCATCTCCGGAAAATAAAAGATTAACAATCAAAAGAAAATTAAGAATGAGAGGAAAATATATTTCTTTATTATTAGTGCTCATTGTCTTGGCCTCCAGTGAAGTTCTTGCCAAGAACAATTCTTCAACACCTAAATTAAGAAGAAGTGATTTTCCAGAAGATTTCATTTTTGGTTCTGCAACCGCTGCTTACCAGGTATTTCTTTTCTTTTTTTGGTTTCTTCCAATTACTATTATTCATTTCTTAAAACAAGGGTTTATGAGTTTTTGTTTTAACACTTCTCAGGTTGAAGGAGCTGCTCATGAAGATGGTAGAGGACCAAGTATCTGGGATACCTTCTCTGAAAAATACCCAGGTTTTATTTTTAATCTAAATCTAAAGAATAGTTTAGTTTCAAGATCGGTGAATTAAGTATATATCTATGTGTGAAAATATGTTCTTATTAAAAGATTGATTGATCACTCATGAGATATGAAAAAATGACCAAAATGTGAGTTATTCTTGAAAAAAAAGGAAAAAACAAAAAAAAGCTTAACTACTATGTTTTCGATTCTTTAATGGGAGTACAGTAGTAGTTGATAAACTCAAGTAATGTTTTTAAATTTATTTTAATTCGCCAGAGAAGATAAAGGATGGTAGCAATGGGTCTGTTGCAGATGACTCTTACCATCTTTACAAGGTAATTGTCTTTTTTTTGTAATTAAATATGTAAAATTTAATTTGTATGTTCTGATTTTCATTGGCCTCAAAATCAGCCACATATATCATTTATTAAGACATTGGATTACAGGAAGATGTGGCTTTATTGCATCAAATTGGCTTCGATGCTTATAGATTCTCAATCTCGTGGTCGAGAATATTACCTCGTAAGTTCTTCTTCTTCTTCTTCTGTTTGAAGAGGGTTCACATGAGATTTGATTAATTCTTTTAAGTGCCAATTATATTAACGTGTTGTTTCTCATTTAGGTGGGAATCTAAAGGGAGGAATCAACCAAGCTGGTATTGACTATTACAACAACTTGATCAATGAGCTTTTGTCCAAAGGTAAAAGACAATATCCATTTTGACAGATAAGCTTAAGTAACGCTCTATGTTTCACATTACTTTAATTTAAGATATTATTATCTTACTGTCTATAGGTATTAAGCCTTTTGCCACTATTTTTCATTGGGACACACCACAAAGTCTTGAAGATGCTTACGGTGGATTCCGTGGTGTTGAGATTGTGTAAGTCCTCTAAACCTTTAATTTTTTTAGCATTTGTAATAACATAAGAATTAATAAAAAGTTTAGAGTCCAACTGTTTTTACAATTAACATGACGGATCAAATATACTAACAACAAAATTTGCTGATTTTATTGAATTTTGTTTGGTTTTGGTGGATGAAACAGAAATGATTTCCGCGATTATGCGGATATTTGCTTTAAAAATTTTGGAGATAGAGTAAAGCACTGGATGACATTGAACGAGCCATTGACAGTGGTGCAACAAGGATATGTTGCAGGTGCAATGGCTCCAGGAAGATGCTCCAAATTTACAAACCCTAATTGCACCGCCGGAGATGGAGCCACCGAGCCTTATATCGTCGGTCACAACCTCATCCTTGCTCACGGAGCCGCCGTCAATGTCTACAGAGAAAAATACAAGGTGAGTGAAAAAAAAAACAAGATTCTACTCTGTTTCTTGATAGTCCATTTACTAAAACTGGTCGTGTTTTTTTAACTCAGGCTGAAAATAATCTGTACTACGAATCATCGAATCTTTTTTGTGTTTGTTCATTTGTATGTTTATTCAACAAACCTGCTCTTGAATGTCGTTCAACAGGCATCTCAAAAAGGTCAAGTTGGTATTGCTTTGAACGCGGGTTGGAACTTACCCTATACAGAATCGGCCGAAGATAGGTTAGCTGCGGCACGAGCCATGGCTTTCACATTTGACTATTTCATGGAGCCACTTGTGACTGGTAAATACCCAGTCGACATGGTCAACAACGTAAAAGGTGGTCGCTTGCCTACATTCACTGCACAACAATCTAAGATGCTAAAGGGTTCATATGATTTCATTGGCATCAATTATTACTCTTCCTCTTACGCAAAGGATGTCCCCTGCTCCACCGAAAAGGTTACAATGTTCTCTGATCCTTGTGCCAGTGTCACAGGTTCGTTTTCTTATCATCCAAGTTCTTTTTATCATTTTAAAATAAACTTGTCGAAAATTTACAGTAAGAAAAATATGTTATCAGGCGAAAGAAATGGAGTTCCCATTGGTCCGAAGGTACTTGTCTAGACTAATCTCCTAAAATCTTGCAATTTATGGGTTACAGTTACACGGTATAATGAACCGACCAAGCTTGAGAGATGAGAGACTAATCTCATAAAACTTTATGTGTGGTTTTTATTTTTATAGGCCGCATCAGATTGGCTTTTGATATATCCAAAGGGAATTCGTGATCTTGTCCTCTATGCAAAATACAAGTTCAAGGACCCCATCATATACATAACCGAAAACGGTAATTCACAACGCCATGATTATTTAATTGATGTTTATGAATATTTGAGGATGAGTTTTTAGTTTCCGGATGATATATTGTAGGAAGAGATGAATTTAGTACGGGTAAAATCTTTCTTAAAGACGGTGATAGAATCGATTATTACGCTCGACATCTCGAGATGCTTCAAGACGCTATCTCGTAAGCATTTTTTTTTATCTTGAATGTTAAGAATCTCACTTCCCACATTACAAGTAAAAAAGTTAATTAATTTTATGTATATGTGGACATAAACAAACATATACATTTATGTGACGGTGTTGTAAATGCTTTTGTTAAATGATAATATAGGGTTGGAGCCAATGTGAAAGGATTTTTTGCTTGGTCGTTGTTGGACAACTTCGAATGGGCAATGGGATACACTGTCCGATTTGGACTGGTTTATGTGGATTTCAAAGATGGATGTAAAAGATATCCCAAAAAATCGGCTCATTGGTTCAAAAACTTGTTAAATCCAAAGAAAAACAATTGATGGAAACTGTAATATTCTGTTTCATTAATATTTATGTTACTCTGAGAGATTTATTATTATTTTTCTCAGTTGGAAATAATAAACAATGGTTTTAGACGTTTAGTTACTTGTACAATGAACCCGATTGATTTTTTTTTTTTCTTTAATAATATAACCCGATTGATTTTACTCTACCACAGGATTCGTTCATTCTTATTTTGATAATCTCATGGTTTTCAAAAATTTCAAAGATGACCCATTTGTGGTATTATGAGTTGGATTATTTGGAAAATTTGATTGGTCCCATGCATTATTATTATAGCATGTGTAAGTTGAGATTAACACTATACTATGTAACTTTTCTTCGATCCGATGTGGGATTATCCTATTATACACATTCAGATAGTAATCCTATACTATGTAACATTCTAACGAATATAAACCAAAGTATGGGTTCGGTTCCCACCATCAAAGGACTCCCACTGTTACTATCGGCTTTCTCTTTAGCCACACTATAAACGTTTTTTTTTTGTTAACCACTATAAACGTTTTAAATGGCAAAAATATTACTTTTTATAAAATTCGGAAATTAGTTATAGTTTATATTCATGATCTACCACACAATTATCACACAAAAATCTAAAAAATTGAATTACCACAATATTGTATATCATTGTCAAAATGGATAAACCAATTCATATCCACATAATTTAAGGCTTATGTGGATTAAGGATTAATCCAACACAGTTGATAAGGATTGGCACAAACCATAACTCATTTAATGAGTTAATAGTTTTAATGGTTAACCCATAGACAAAAAAATTATAATTTAATAAATATTATCTTATTAAGTAGACTTTTATTATTATTATTATTATCTAAAATATGATTTATTGTTTTGGAGTGAAAATGAAATTTTTTGGTTTTAGAAAAAAAATGATGAATGACTGAAACATGGATTTGGGGTTATGACATGAAAACAAAATTTTATCGTGGGGCCAGAAAATACAGTTTTTTAGTTCTGAAAGAAAAATATGATTTTTAGTTTTGGCGAAAAAATACAATATTATGGTTTGAGCGGGAAAATAATATTTTATCATTTTTTTGTAGGAAAAACATAATTTTATGATTTAAGTAGAAAAACATAATTTTACGGTTTTGACGAGAAAACATGTTTACCGTTGTGGTAGAAAAAATATTATTTTACAGTTTTCGTAGGAAAACACGATTTTATGGTTTTGGTGAGATTTTTTTTTTGAAAATTTTTGAAAAACATAACTTTACAATTTTGACGGGAAAAAATAATTTTACACATAAAATACAGAATTATGCATTTTTGGCGGAAAAATACTATTTTACAGTTTTGGCGAAAATATAATATTTTTATGGTTTTGACTGAAAATATGGTTGTAATATTTCTTCAAGAAAACATGATTTTATGGTTTTAATGAGAAAAACACAATTTTACGATTTGAGTGAGAAAACTAGTTTTACGATTTTAGTAAAATTGGTTTAGTAAAATTGGTTTAGATATTTGACCTGGTTATTTTTGGTTTATATATTTAATTTATGGTTATCAATTTTTGTTAGTTTGGTTATGGATAGCTCATTATCCATTTCAATTTAAACCATTTTGATCTAACTTATTAAACCCATTTATCAATTTTATCCTTTAATTCATTTATACCTAAATTTTGTATCCATTAAAGTGGTGGTTAGATTAGATTGGATTAATCCATCAAATTTTACCCATTTTGATACCCTTATCATTATGGCTTTTATTTCCAAGGCAGATAGCATTAGACTTAAGAGTGTCGTTTACTCGCAACCAATGCATGTTGACTGTTCTAGACTACAAAGTAGAATGTAGAATTTTATGCTGACCAAAATACGTTATCGATCCTAATACTTTACAAAGACTATTCAGAGCTGTAATTGGTGGAATATTCTATCCGATGTAATAAAAAAAACTTTTACTTACGCCTTTTGTCTAAGAAGAAAGCATAAGAGTTTAAACGTCAAATATTCTCTTACGCATAGCATAGGAACAAACAACCACCACATTAAAGTTTAAACCTTATTTCAAAGAAAACAAAACAACCACCACTTCACTTAGCAAATAATGGAGGTTTTTTTTCAAACAACAAAAAGTCAGCAAAGGCTTGATCTGAATGTCTGATCCAAATACTTTAATAATCAAACACAATTTGATGAATGTTCCAAGAAACAAGAGTTCAACTGATCAATTCTATTGATGTATTAAGTAGAAGTTTAATAATCCTAAGTTCGAGTTACGACTATGAAGACAATGGTTTTACGCTTTCGCATATATTACTATTACTGAAAGCTGTTTTTGGACATAGAAACAACAAAAAACGGGTCAGAGAACACATGCATGCATTTGCTTTAATAGTTCATATGAATCACATGACATAAGATTGAGTTTGTATTATTTGAACCATTAGCGAAATCATGTTCAGAGCTGGGCCTAATGGGTGAAACTTTCCCAGTTTTGACAATTCTTAACTTTTATATGAAATTTTTTTTTTGTTAACAACTTTTATATGAAATTATATGTTTTAAAAAAAATAGTTTGCAGATGCACTTGTGCTCGCTACTACAAACTTATGAATGAAGACATGATTGCGGAGAATATCCATACAGCTTCTCACAAGCCCAAACTAGTGGCGTCAGAATGCAATTATTATACATATTTACGATTAAATACATATATAATTGCTATCCATGTTAAAAGTAGAAAAAGCTTTCCATGCCATACATGGAATATCCTGTTATAAAATTAAGTTATTTGAAACTCAAATTTCAACAGCATTTCCGAAAATACTCAAAATAGCATATAAAGAATGAAACATTAAAAAAATTTAAAAAACGATAAACCATTAAACAAGTGAAATGTTGAACTTTTACGTAAATATATTATAACAAATGATAATTAGTTCGTACAAATTAATGAATTTTAATAAATTACACAGAAGACTTACTTCATTGTTTCTCTCTCCCTATATATATATACATATACACATCAGATTAAAACGTTAGTATTTTATTTCTTAATCGTTATTAGTATCAGGGTAATTTAACCAAAAGCTTATTTCTCTTAAAGTATATTATTAACTTCATAAATATAACTAATTTTACATCGTTTTTAATAATTACCACTTTTACAATATGATAATTTTTCTTAAAATACCATCAAATATTAAGTTGATATTCTCATCCACCAATAACATAAAAGAAACAATATCTGGATATATATCCAAATTTAAGATAATTCACATTTTGTTGTATTTGCATTTTCGCATGGGAATAATCTACTTTTGTGGAGCTGGATTGGATTTTTTTGATAAGCATTACAAAATTTCACAGATGAATTCAGGAAGTAATCGAAAGAATTGAAAGGTTGTTTCAAATTTCAATTACTAAAACTCCAATTCCCTTGGGGTAAAAAAAACTCCAGTCACATTTGTTAGCAAAAAAAAAAAAAAACCAAATCGACAGAAAAGGGGTCTGGATTGTAATGAATATTACATGAACGGTCAGAGTTACATCAAAGTCCGTAAAAGGGTACGTCAGCTTTTTGAACGTGAAAGTTGAAAGCGTTCCAGAGAGTTTATTAATTTATTTACATGCAAGAGAGTTTTCGACAGTACACTGAACAGAGTCAATATTAAGACCACATTCAGTCTCCACTTGTCGAAACACCACACGTACATGCATACGGTACACACATATCTTGAATTTAAGCAGTGATCCCGACCACATTCGAAGATGAAAATGAAAAAGGAAGCCGAAATTGAATTCTCTTCCTAATTTTGTTACCATGATTTTCTTCGTAAAAGTATTTATAAGGAAATCAATATTTAATCTTAATTAAGTCACTTTTATGCTACTATATAGAGTTCATAATAATATGAAATATGACTATAAGAATATACCTTTCCACGTAGACCAACGTTACGAGATTTAGCTCTATATATATAAGAAGAGAAACGGCTTAGTTTGCAACATCTACAAATATAAGCTTTGAAGAAATACATAACATTTTAATATCCAAACGACAAAAACCAAATAAAAATGAAGGTGCATTTTTTCATCCTCCTTTTGATAATCTCATGGTTGTCGAAGAAGATTACTTGTCTTCCTCCTCAATCTCGAGTACTTGATCGTCGTAGTTTCCCCGATAACTTTGTTTTTGGAACTGCTGCATCTGCTTTTCAGGTAATATTTCAGGTGGTGTATTTATTTTTTGAACTATAATAATATAATTGGTTATGGACCTAATTATAGTTGTGTGACGTTGGCAAATGATGCGAAATCGTAAATCCGTACGTACTTGTATGTATTATTCCCTTTGATGTGGAATTTGATTTTCAATAGGAATCAAATTTAAAAAGCCAGATGTTTTATAAATGTGTTGCAATTAGGATGGTGACGTTGATTTTATTCTTCACCTTTTGTATGTCACAATGAATTATAAATAGACAAATGACATAGCTTGTAACTATTGGATTTTCTATAAATTTTTAGAAATATAATTTCTGCTGCAAATGTGTCTAAGCTGATTCAATTGATTGTCTAATCTGTAGTACGAAGGTGCAACAAGTGAAGGTGGAAAGTCGCCAAGTATATGGGATTACTTCAGCCACACTTTTCCAGGTCTCTAATACTATTGGTTATTTATAGTCTTACATATTTTAAATATTATATATATGCATTTATATATGACTAGTATACAGATGTATAATGATTTGTAAAATTTTCAAATGCAGAAAGAACCAATATGCAGAATGGAGACGTAGCGGTCGATTTTTACCATCGTTATAAGGTATTGTCAATAATGTTTTTTTTTTTGGTGTCATTTTGGACCCATCATCTTACTTTACTATTTTAAATGAATTAAAAAAATTATGAACCAGGATGATATCAAGTTGATGAAAGAGCTAAATATGGACGCTTTCAGATTTTCGATTTCGTGGGCTAGATTAATACCCAGTAAGTAAATAAACATTATTTTTTTAGTTACAATTAACATTTTTAAAGAATATTTGGATGGATTATCTTAAATTTTGGTATTACTTTAAAGGTGGGAAGGTAAAGGATGGAGTAAACAAAGAAGGTGTACAATTCTACAATGCTCTCATCGACGAGCTTATTGCTAATGGTAAGCTGACTAATCAATTTAATCAAACCCTAATGAACATTAAGTATATTATATATATATATATACATTAAAGTATCTTATATTAATTGATCTGTTGAACAAACATATATGTGCAGGCATTCAACCTTCGATGTCCCTCTATCATTGGGATCACCCTCAAGCTCTCGAGGATGAGTATGGTGGTTTTCTAAGCCCTCAAATAATGTAAGTGAACGTAACAAAATACTCCGAGGCATATCCAATTAACTATCTTTAGTTTAGTCTACATTAATATGCCCAAAAAGATATTAATTGATACTTAATTATAAATTTAATTCTCTTGAACAGAGAAGATTTTCGAGATTTTTCAAGAGTGTGTTTTGAAGAGTTCGGAGACAAAGTTAAGATGTGGACTACTATAAACGAGCCTTACATCATAACTGTTGCGGGCTACGATACGGGCAACAAAGCAGTTGGACGTTGCTCAAAATGGGTGAATAGTCAGTGTCAAGCCGGTGACTCGGCTATCGAGCCTTATATTGCATCACATCACCTTCTTCTTGCTCATGCTGCAGCTGTACAAGAGTTCCGAAAATGTAACAAGGTGCACATACAGAAGCTCTTATTTGAATAATATATATTCTGATTTATTTTCTTTAACTTTGGTTTTCAAGTTAATCAAAAATTATATATGTGACAGACTTCGCAAGACGGTCAGATTGGGATAGTGTTATCGCCGTTGTGGTTTGAGCCGTATGACTCTACTTCTCTCGAAGATAACGAAGCTGTTAAACGAGCTCTTGCTATTGAACTAGATTGGTAAGTTGTAATAAACTTTATATCAAATCCAAAAAAAATCTTGTAACCATTAGATTTTTATTTATTATTTCATCGAATATGTGTTTTAGGCATTTAGATCCAGTTATCTACGGCGATTATCCAGAAATACTAAAGAAACAAGTCGGAAATAGATTACCATCTTTCACCGCAGAACAATCCAAAATGTTAAAAAATTCATCGGATTTTATTGGAATAAACTATTATACTGGACGCTACATTGCTCATCTTCCTTACGTTGACCCTGCACGACCTCGATTCAAGACTGATCAACAGCTAGAATGGAGAGGTAAGAATGCTTATTTTAATATCCAAATGATGATATTTTTAGTTAAAGTTAATAAATTCCTAAACTATTTTTTATATGTCTATGTTTATTAACAGTAACAAATCACAGTAATCACCAAATAGGACCAGAGGTACGTATTTTGTAAAACTATTAATAAAATTTGATTGAAAATTTTAAATATCAATTAATTAAGGTTCTAAGAATATTAATGTTTTGTTTTTCTTTTGTCGCACAGGAACCTCGAGGCTTTCTCCACTCAGTACCAGAAGGTTTAAGAAAAGTTCTTAACTACATCAAAGATAAATACGATAACCCTACAGTCTACATAAAAGAGAACGGTGAGAATTTTTGTTTAGATTTTTTTTTTTTATTCTAATAAACAATAGATAAATTTCACGTTGTTAACTTATATTTGCAATAAATTGTTTTTCTAGGAATTAATGACTACGATGATGGTACTAAATCACGAGAGGAGATTCTCAATGACACATTTAGGATAAAATACCATGAGGACCATCTCCAACAACTCCACAGAGCTATAATGTAAATACCGGTCCACAATTTTATAAAAACATATCCGATTGATTTAAAAGCAAACATTTATGTATATTAACTGATATATATAAATATACATATTTTTAATGGAACACACAATATTTAATTGGTCTTTCATTAACAATTTTATAAATGATTTAAATATTGTTATAACAGGGAGGATGGATGTGACGTCAGAGGATATTACACGTGGTCTTTACTAGACAATTTTGAATGGGAGCATGGATATTCTACTAGATTTGGTCTGTACTATGTTGACTACGACAACAATCTCGAAAGGTATCCTAAAGATTCCGTTAACTGGTTCAAGCAATTTCTCAAGAGTGAAGAAACAGAGGAGGAAGAAGTACGGGAAGTGTCACGTGAGAGCTCACGAGAGGGAAGGAACAATAAGACTCTTGATGATGCTAAAGGTTTCGAGGCATCCGTTGGTTCGATTATCTATCTCATGACGAACTCATCGAGAAGAAAAGAAGAAGAGAAGGATCGTTGCACTTTCGAGATTCCTTATAATCGGTTGGATTTCTTGTTAGATTCTCATGATACTTCATTTGGACTCTAGAAAAACGTTTTGTGGATAAAAAAAAAATTCTTCAACGGATGAGAATTCCAGATTAGATTCTTTAACGTAATCAATGAAAAATTGCCCATGTAAGAAAAAAAATTGTTGAATGGAAGGAAATATGAACAACTAATGAGATATGCATATATATAGTCCATTTTATTTCTCTGATTTTGGAACCTTTTTTTTTTGTCCCCTTGAAAATAATGAGAAATGGTTTATGCGTACGTAAAAGCTCGTATATTGTACTATTGAGCGATTTTTCTTCGTCCGCCAATTATGTTTCGATTCTTCTTATAAAAGAGAGTAAATTCCTTTTCTTAGAGAAATTAAGGTTTCTCAAATTGTTGGGATGATTGAAAAGGGTGGGTTCATTCCTGTTAATAATTAAGTTCAGAGTAAGTAGAATCATGGTCTCGTGGTTAAGATGTTGATTTGATCAATTCATCCGGCGACATAGCAAAAGGAAAATACAGTGGTGCTTTGAGGCGATATTTCACAGCGGCGGAAGTGGAACAAAGACGGAACAGTGACTTTTCGACGGCATATCTCTTCTGAAGACACATGTTTGTGTTCTTTTCCAACAAAAAGACACATATTTATGCTGAGACGCTTTTATATCTTATCGTCTCACGTGTTGAGCCATTAAAAGGGCCTGTTTAAGATTGTAGTGCACTATTTTTTCAGGAAATTTATACTAAATTACGAAAATAAAATTGCTTGAAATGATTAGTTTACTTTTTCTTTCTAATAGTCATCAAAACCTAATCCGGAGTTGAACTCCCATGTGGGCGTCTAGGAGATAACAGATGGCTTTTAATTTTCAGAGACCACTAAACTGTGGACCAGAACCACATAATAAAGAATAAATTAATCACGGGATAAATAGGCCAAAGGAAGCTATAAATTCATAAATATTATAATATATATAGAACGTTACAGACCTACGGTGATGTGTTCGGATCGTATTCATTCATATCATTGGCCAGATAAATCGACGGCCAACGAACAATCCTTATTAGGGGCCGTAGAAACAAATAGAATTTTGTGTAGTGGTAGCGAAAGTTTCGAGGTAGGTATAATGGAAAAAGAACGTAACGTAAGAGTTTTTATTGCGAGGTACGTAAGATTCAACTACAGAATTCATTAGAGTTCTTTGTAGAGAAACGTTGGTGTTAGATGGTTGTGGATCAAAATAATCGGTTTCTAAATGAGTGTTTGGAACTGTTAAACGAATAAAAAAAAATCGAAACTAATTATTCTTTTAAATTTAAAATGTTAGATGGACCGGAATGTAACAACGATCACGTATGAAAATGTGTTATATATTCAAAATATATGAACAGTGAGAGAATTACAAAGTGTGTTCGCAATAGTATATTTTAGTGTAAAAGTGAACTGATTGAATTCGTTTTTCTAATATTATCAAAATATTATATTAGCCATATTATATTCTTCGTCATTGTATATATATGTTCAGATTTAAACTCACATAATACATATATGTTCACAAAAAAATATTACAGCTTTGTATTCTTTAAGCAGATTATATAATTAGTATTTTCTAATTTTAATTTAGATTAATTGCTAAGTTAGTATCTTTTTTTTTATCAAATTCAAAGCTAAATTTATATCCTGTTTAAAACGACCAACTCTAAAAGCAATTAGCATCGCTTTATTATTTACTCTTATAATTTAAAGTTTGAATGATTTGATATGCATTATTGTTCATTATTTCCATAGGAAATCGAAATAATTTTAACTGTTCTTGAAATTTAATAACCAAACTTATAACTAATTCCACTTCTAAAAATATATAAACAGATTTCTATATAATAATAAAATATTCAACAAAAGGTGGTTGGATTATAATGAATGTTACATCAACGGCCACAATTTCATCAAAACACGTAAAGAAAATCGTCAGCTTTTTAGCGTGAAAGTTGTAAGCGTTCTAGAGAGTTTTTACATGCAAAAAGAGTTTTTGACCATATTAAGAGACACTTCCACGTAGATCAACGTCACGAGACTAAGCTCTATATATATACGTAGAGAAGCACATTGTTTTTAACGTCTACAAATCTCATTTCACCTCACTTTGAAAAAGAAAAAAAACAACAGATCTTTGATATCAAAACCCCAAAAAATGAAATTAATGAAGTTGCATTTTCTCATTCTCCTTTTGATAAACATATGGTTTACAAAAAACGTTACTTCTCTTTTTCCTGAATATCGAGTACTTGATAGAAGTGATTTTCCCGATGATTTCATTTTTGGAACCGCAACATCAGCCTTTCAGGTAATTAAAGATGGTTACTGTAACATGCATTAAAAAAGGGTAGTACATGAAATAACTAGTCGGGTTATTTATATCGATTGTTTTTATGCTTTTGTTCAGCTTATAGTGATACAATTGGTTGTTTATGCATGTTATAGTCTATTATTTATAGTGACAATCAAAAGGTGAAAATTTGTGGAAAAACATTAAGGTAGGGAATAAATCATCAACGTCATATAACTTTTTATAAAACTTTAACAAAAAAATGTCATATAATTGCAGTATCTTTAGAAGACAAAGGACTTAAGAAAATAAACTTTTAACTTTCTTCAATTATTTCTAAAAGTTCGGGTAGTCGTGTACTATACCATTTCAAGAAAACTCTCATGGTCTTTCTTAGGTCAATTTCATCTAACATTTTTAAGTTACTTTACTTATTATGGGCCTTTCGTAATCTTTGGTTAATGGGTTTCAATGCTCTTTCTAAATATATAAAATACAAAAACCTTATATATATAATATACTAGGTTCTGTATATATATATATTAGTCTAACCGGTTTTCTATTGGAAGACATAAGGAAATACAAATGTTTGTTGGTGTTTTTTTTTTAAATTCCAGTTGCTGTAGTCACCCCATACAAAGACATAAAAGAACCAGAGCATACATTAGACATTAGAAAAGAACAAGAGTGAACCAGAGAACCAGTCCATACAAACGGTTTGGTTCTGGTCCAAATTACTGTATTAAATGTTTTCGTAATGTCTTTAAATTAAGGTTGGTAATTTTATCCATTATCAATTTATTATGTAGGTCGAAGGTGCAACTAGTGAAGGTGGGAAATCACCAACTATTTGGGACTACTTCAGCCACACTTTTCCAGGTGTATACTATTTATAGATATAATCCTATAATTATTTTGAAATTATTACTTTAAATTAATATATATATATATATATTAATAACTAATAGTTGTATAATAATTTGGAAATTATCCAAATCCAGAAAGAACCAATATGCAGAATGCAGATGTAGCATCCGATTTTTATCATCGTTATAAGGTATTATATTCTTGGATGTGAAACTATTTTATTTGTTTGTTATTTTAAGCTCTATAAAAAATTATTATATTTGTTAGTGTAGATCCTTTTATTTATTTTCCTAATTATTGAAATCACCAAAATATTCTGAAACCAGGATGACATCAAATTGCTGAAAGAGCTAAATATGGACGCTTTCAGATTTTCAATTTCGTGGGCTAGGTTAATACCCAGTAAGTAAATTTACATTTTCTGTTAACTCAAGAATTTCTTAATTAATATTTATTCAGACTGTATTTTTAATTTAAAGGTGGAAAGGTAAAGGATGGAGTAAATAAAGAAGGTGTAAAATTCTACAACGCTCTCATCGATGAACTTGTTGCTAATGGTATTAAATAATTAACTAATTAAACTAAACATCTCTAATCAAAATTAACTAAATTAGAGGCATATATTATATCATTTGGTGGGCAAAATTTGTAGGCATTCAGCCTTCGGTGACTCTCTATCATTGGGACCATCCTCAAGCTCTCGAGGACGAGTACGGTGGTTTCTTAAGCCCTCAAATAATGTAAGCAAACTAAAACAAATATTGCAAACCATATAGAATAATTTAATTGATTACTGTGTCATTTACATACACATGGACGAAACTATAACTACTAAGTTTTCTCTGCTTCCTTTTTAATTGGATAAAATCAGAGAAGATTTTCGAAATTTTGCGAGAGTTTGTTTTGAAAACTTTGGAGATAAAGTTAAGATGTGGACAACTATAAATGAACCGTTCGTTATAAGTATCGCGGGCTATGAATCGGGCAACAAAGCGGTTGGACGGTGCTCGAAATGGGTGAATAGTAAATGTCAAGCCGGTGATTCAGCCACCGAGCCTTACATTGTATCACATCATCTTCTTCTTTCTCATGCCGCGGCAGTACAAGAGTTTCGAAAATGTAACAAGGTGTGTATATATAAAAAAGTTCATTGAAAAATGTAAATATTTTACATATTGATTATTTGTATAAAGAAAACAAAATTTGTGTGACAGACTTTGAAAGATGGTAAGATAGGTATTGTGGTATCGCCTCGGTGGCCTGAGCCTTACGACTTTACTTCTTCTGCTGACAAAGAAGCTGTCGAACGAGGCCTTGCCTTAGAAGTAGATTGGTACGTTATACCTTAAGTTATAAATACAGGAAAATTATAATGATAAAAATTAATTAATCTTTCAATGTATATGTATGTATCAGGCATTTAGATCCGGTGATTTACGGCGATTATCCAAAAATCATGAAAAAATACGTCAGTAGTAGATTACCTTCTTTCACGGCAGAACAATCAAAGATGTTAAGAAATTCATCTGATTTCATTGGAATTAATTATTATACTGCACGCTTCATCGCTCATCTTCCTCACATTGACTCTGCACGACCTCGATTCAGGACTGATTATCAATTTGAGAGGAAAGGTAAGAATGCTAATTAAAATCAAATAAACTAATCACTTTTTTTTTTTGTATGAGTAAATTCAAGTGAAACTCGTAAGCTAAGCTATTTTTTTTTTCATATATTACTTCTTGCGAGCAGTAACAAATCGCAGTAACCACCTAATCGGACCAGGGGTATGTAACATTTTAGTTGTATATTCTTCCCTTTTTTTAAAAAAAAAAACAAAAATTGAATAATTCACTAAAATTTTAAGAATATTCAATTTTATTTTTCCACAAAGGACGAACGAGGCGTACTCTATTACTCGTACCCAGAAGGTTTGCGAAGACTTCTTAACTACATCAAAGACAAATACAATAATCCTATCGTCTATATAAAAGAAAATGGTGAGAACATCAAATCTTTTGTTATCTATTAACAGCGTAAATTCTTTTTTAGATTTTTATTTTGGTGTTTATCTAAAAATCATTATTATTTTTTGGTTTTTTTATTAACATAATTTGTTTTTGTAGGAATCTGTGACTACGATGATGGTACAAAATCACGAGATGAGATTCTCAAGGATACATTTAGGATAAGCTATCTTACGGACCACCTTCAACAACTCCATAAAGCTATAATGTAAACTCCGGTCCACAGGTTATATATATATATATATTAAAAATCTGATTGTATTAGACGCAAATAGTTATGTTTGCGCTTACTAGTTAAAATATGTGTTTTAAAACTTTATATTATATAACTTTTTTGGGGTAAAATATCATTTTGAAATTGTAAACGCAAACGAAATTTTTGTTTTGTTTACGTATTGCATTGCAATTTCCAAATGATATTTGATAAAAATTACTAATTAAAAATGTTGTGTTCTCTTATGAAAATCAAGAGTAAACACTACAATTCAGGGCATGCACATTTAAAAACTACCTTTTTGTGAAAAATATAAAATTAAAAATCTACTATAAATTACCATTATTTATCCATCGATCAAACATTGTTCTTAATGATTTTGAAATATTTTAACTGTTATAACAGAGATGATGGATGTGACGTCAGAGGATATTACACGTGGTCATTACTAGACAACTTCGAGTGGGAGTATGGATACTCTACTAGATTCGGTCTTTACTATGTTGACCACGAAAACGATCTCAAACGGTATCCTAAAGATTCCGTTAACTGGTTCAAACAATTTCTCAATACACCGGTCATAGAAAGTGAAGAAACAGAGAATGAAGAAGGTCGGAATGTGTCACGTGAGAGGTTACGTGAGGAAGAAAATAATAATAAGGCTTTGGATGATTCAGAAGGTTTCGAGACATCGATTGATTCTATTTTCAATCTCATGACAAACAGATCGAGAATCGAAGAAGAGGGGAGAGATCTCTGTGCTTTTGAGAATCCAAATGATCAGTTTGGTTTCTTGTTGGGGACACAAAGTTCTCTGGGATTCTAGAGGACCTTTTGTGGAAGAGACTCTTTAGATTTTCAACTTGTGGTGTTTTGGGTAATCTATATTACCAAATAAGGGGAAAATCCAGCCAACATGTATTCGTGATTATGGATCGTAATCACGTGAAACTCGTAAGGTGTATGTGTTTTTTATGGCGTGTTTGTAGTTTGAAAGTGAATCCTATGAGTTTTTGAAACAAAGAGAGATAAAACACAATCAATGACCAAAACAAAAATAGAGACTAGTTACAATTATCATGAAAATCCCTTCATCACTCGAAAGCCGAACCACTATATCAATAGTCTTCGGTTACAAAAATGTTAACTTTTTAGTCATTTATTTGATTTATGATCTCTATTTACATACCAAAATGGAAACAACTTACTCTTTAGCTACGAAAACAAAACTAAAGTATATAAAGAATTAAAATGTAATGTTTTTTAGAAAGAAAAAAAATATATATAACAAATAAAAATAAAGTTGAAGGGATTATGAATATTTTAAGTATGATCAGGACCTACGACTCTTGAAGAGTACTAATTGGTAAGAAATTTCATACAATCCTTATCAGTCACACCATTAATCAGGATTACATGTTACTCAGTCTTTTAATTTCATTTATCGATAATGAAAACAATCATATATAAATCTATTATTTAAGTCAAGCAACGAATATTCTAACTAAATATCAGATTAGATTAAGTCAAGCAACGAATACGAAACATGCTAGGGATGTTTGTATACATTCATGTTGCTATTTCTAGTTACTTATATTTAAAATGATATATTCTTCATTCATCGGTCAAACACCACGTCACTACCCGCGGTAAACAAAAACTCTTTAATAAGAAAAGAGGTCGAGTTCTTGTTCCGGAATTTGAATAAACAACGGTTTTTACACAACGTTGTATTCCGACCTAGATAAACTGTGAACCGGAGATACATAACTTCTTGAGTTTTCAATATTAATCTTCAAACTAAAAGAAGAGCTTACTGAGTTTATAAAAAAAAAAACTAACTTCTTTCCTTTTTTTATTAGTTATTGTGTAATGGCATTGAAGTGTGAATTAAAATAATTAATTAATTTTTGCTGTCAAACCCAAAAATAAAATAAAATTCTAAGTATAGTTAAATGGATCCACGTTTAATATGCTGTTTAAAGTTTAAACACCAGATTCACAACCAAATTTTGGCAACCAAGAAAAAAACACCAAAATTCATAGCACCAGTTACTACAACAAAAAAAAAGAGACATGCAAACTATGCAAAGTCGTATATTTTCACGATATGTGAATACATAATTTCCTACCAAATAGTTCTAATGTTTTAACGTAAATTTATAGATTGGAAATAAAGAGTTTTGTTCAGTATCGTTATTAGTTTCCAAAGTAAAAAAATGCGTCAATTAGACATTGTTCTTCATGATTACCGTCTGATCCTAGTTATGTATCATAGTATCCACCGAAACTGCATCATAAATAGCAATAAAATTCTTTGAAAAAGCTTTAGTCAAAAATTATAAGTATCGTAACTCTATAAAATGATCTTGCATGTTAACCATAAAGTTTTGAACTTGGTCCATAAAGGATGACCGGCCAGCGCAATAATCAAATACGATTCTATTAAAAAAACTCCTAATATGATAAATGCCCGGAGATATTTCTAATTTGCATTTGATCACGGTTTTTGCGACTAATATAGTTCCATAAACTGCAACAAAAATCAGCCGGATTAAATGTTTGTGTCATAATCAGCTGCACCATATCGACCCCGAAATGAATATTATGAATATTTAAATTTTAAAGGATTCATTACACTATACATCAATCTCTTGAATAAATTAGTGGTAGCTATACGTGGAAAATTATAAATACAATTTATTTTGACAAAGAACAAAAAATACTACTTTGGAAATTTAAGGACTATTCTCTTATACAAACGAATCATTTGTTACTAATATATATCGTAATAATAAATGTCAAGAGCGAATCGATAAACAACATTGAAATAATATGACAACTGACATTATCTATACATAAACCACAATAAGAAATAACATATTTCTTCCCTATATATAATTGGATAATTGTAATTAATAGCAACTTTTCCCCATATATATATATATATATATATATATATATATATATATATATATATATATATAAGAAAACGCATTTTTTCTAGTAATGAGAGGGTATGGGTTCATTGGATTTTATAATTTCCGTGACATATGCGATCCGCTATGTTTACTGCAGTGGCTAGTAGAATTCAAATACAAATTTTATATCGTAAGGCGTTTTACACACATTATGATGACCTTGGCATTAAAATCTGTTCTGAAATGCACTACACTGATGTTTCAAGTGACACTAATAACGTTTCTTATGATGCATTTACTCTCCAGTTAACAGTTTTTCTTATTATTTATACCAAAAATCCTACACGAACAAATTATATAAAAAATTGTTATATCATTGATTTTACATATAATCATTCCAAATTCGAACGTACGACTAGTCTTTGTCGATACATCCCATGCCAGGTTATGGCTACCAGCTTGTTCTTTCTTATTAAACAAAGAGTTTTTTTTCTCCAAAAAAAAAACAACAAAAGAAAAACAAAAAAACGTGGTTTGTGCTATATAGAATATTATTAACAAAGACTAGCATGTGATAATAAATATTTTCCTACTTTTGTAGTTCCATTTTAATTGTTGACATCTCGTTTTTCCTGCCAGTTATATTTTTTTTTTTGTCAACTGACTGTTATAATTTAGCTTATACATTTTGAAATATATTACGAAAATAGAGAACACTATTTGCAAAGAAAAATATCAATAAGTATATTAAGAAAAATCAAACTATTAAATCATTAAGTATTATAACAATACCTTATGTTTTCTATTTTTTATTGTAAAACCAAACCTTTACTAGTAAAAACTAAAAAGTGGTAAAGTAACAGATAGATGTATGTGCTAAGATTTAATAATTTTGTTAAGTTTGTAGCTTTCATAGTTAAAATCAAAATAATATCATTGTGGGTATTATGTGGTATAATTATGACAATTTCTGAAATTTATGTATAGCATTTAAATCTATGTGATGTTAAAGGAGATATTATGCTAAATTGAAAAGAAAAATTTAAAATATTTCATTCTAGTTTTTTTTAATTGAAGGAACAATTGCCTGAAAAAGAATAACGTTTTGACAAAAAAAAGAAAAGAAAAAAGAATAACGTTAATTTTTTTTTAGATATACGGATAAAGGAAATGAGTATCAAAAGGGGTTTATACCATTATATACATATATATATGACGTTAATTCATATAAACATGTCAACTATAGTAAAATGTTTACCAAAATTAATTGATTTAACACTGTTTCATTTATATTTAAAATAACACCAAATTTTCAATTTATTTAAATTTTATCATCCACATGTGCACTTTTCAAAAAATAAAAAATAACTTTAACATCATGCACAGCATAGAACAACATATCATAAACCAATATAATTGATCGTAACAGTTTTCCCCCTGATTTTAATTTTGGTGTCAGGTTAGTTGGTTTGTATGTAATTTTGTTGCTTTTTTTTTCTGATACGAATAATATATATTGTATAGCCTCAAATTTTTAGAAATCAGTCGGTCATATATAAACGTTCATGTGACTCAATATGAAGGTGCAATCGAAGGAGGGAGGACGCAGGGCATTTGGGACAACTTCACACATGCATATCCAGGTCTGCGTCTATTATATACTTCCATTAATTACTATTTGACTAAAAATGTTAAAGTTTAACACTATTATAAATATATATTAGTTTAACTACTTAATTACAAATATATCTTGGAAATAGTTTTTGCTCTATAAATAGTAAGTAACATGTTAAAGTTTGCAGAAAGGACAAATATGGCAATGGAGACATAGCCGTTGATTTTTATCATCGTTATAAGGTATGATAACTATGAGTAGTTGCTAAATAAGTAAATATTATTTTTAAATGTCTTTGCCATAAAATTACATACTTACTATTTTAAATGTGTTTAACGGAATAATTTTCTTGAAAAAGATGGGTGCGACATTAAACTTGATCCAACCCTTATTTCAATAATATTTTGTGTTTTATTGCATTTAACCATAAGTTCACGTACTGGACAAGTAGGATGACATTAAATTGATAAAGCAAATGAATATGGATACTTTCAGGTTTTTCCTCTCCTGGTCAAGAATATTACCAAATGAGTAGTAATTTTATTTCCGAAACTTCTTTCAATTAAGAATATATTTATGTATACGTACTCATCTGTTGATCTTTCAAAATTTGAACATTCAGATGGAATGCTAAGTTAATTATTAATTGTTCTTACCATATATAAAATCTAACACGTGAAGTTAATTATTAATTATTCTTTAATTCTTGTTGACGTTTGCAAAACAGTGATTATTTTCGGAACTACGCTAGAGTGTGCTTCGAAGAATCCGGTGACAAGGTCGATATGTGGACAACCTTCAACGAACCATATGTTTACAGTGTTGCGGGTTACGACATTGGTAACAAAGCAATGGGACGATGCTCGCAATGGGTACACAGCTTATGTGTGGCTGGTGATTCGGGCACGGAACCTTACTTAGTCTCTCACCACCTTCTTCTAGCTCATGCTGCAGCTGTTGGAGAGTTTAGAAATTGTGACAAGGTAATAGGAAATAATATTTCAAAAATATCGAATCTAAAATAAGTCATTGCATGCTTATTACATGCGTAGTTCATAAAGATTGTACATGTTTTTTTAAAACATTACATGTTACGCAGTCTTATCTGTGAATGTAAAAACATTTAATCTATTATTTGTAACGACCTCCGATACTCTAACTAAATTTCAGATTAGATTAGACCACCAGTCGAGCAATAAGTAAGAAACATTCCAAAGGAATATTTGTAGCTTCTGATCTAATGAGAATAAAACTCAGAGTTCCGAAGCCAGGCACTTGCTTCTTCATGTTTACTTTTCCTGACATATTTATATTTAAATAGTTTATTTTGATATGATCAGGACTATTATTTCACAAATAGACACCAAAATGGTTGTTGAAAGGAAATTAAAGCATAAATGAAGACGTGTACTTAAAAGACTAACATGTAACGATAATCTTGGTTTCATTAAATGCCAAAAAAAAATCTTAGTTTCATTAATTATTATTATCTTCTTTTTTTGAACCATAATTATTATATTTTTTTTGGTAAAAATGTTCAATTTTAATTATTAATTATATTATTTTTATTTTTATTTTCTTGTTATTATGTTTAATAATCTTTGTTGACACTCTGCGCCATGTAAATGATCTACCAGGTTCACAATGGTACGAATATATAGTACTGCTCAACAAATTCCGAAAATAAATCACATGCAAATAAAAAAAAACTTGGTCACATTAAAGCGCCAGTAATATAAAATAAGAACTTTTAGTCACATGGATGATTTAAATAATAGATAGAAGTCAATGAAAGCCAACTGCTATACACGGTAAAGATTATTTAATTCGATAGTCTTTATGGCCACGTTTATGCCCTAGCTTCCTCTCCCTATATAAGCTATTCTACATGGCTTTAGATTTCTCAGACAACCATTAAGCCCTAATTACTTTCTGAGTATTCATTTGATAAGTTTCTTAACTAGGCTAAAAAATGGCAATTAAGCTTGCACTTGTACTCACACTATTTCTAGTATCATTCCCTGTTTCAAAGGGAAGATCCATTAAATGTTCGACGAAACAACTTGATCGTTATAGTTTTCCTCCTAATTTTAGTTTCGGTGTTGGTTCTTCAGCTTATCAGGTTAGGTGGTTTTTATGTATTTGTGTTGCTTAAACAATTTTATGACATTGAACAATATATATATATATATATATTGTTATCTACAGCGCCTAACAATCTTAGAAACTAGTGAAACTGATATTTAGTGATATATTTACGTTCATGTGATGCAGTATGAAGGTGCAGTCGCAGAAGGAGGGAGGACACCGAGCATTTGGGACAACTTCACACATGCATTTCCAGGTCTACGTTTATTCTAATTCATTTACTTTTTTCACTAAGATATTAATCAATATTAACATTTTATGGTTTCTTTGGAATAATTAATTACAAATATCTTCGAACATGTTGATTAACTGTGAATTTTTTTAATTTTGTCGAAACTGTGAATTTTTTTTTTTTTTTGGCTTTTATAAATATAGTAAATAATACGGTAAAATTTTGCAGAAAGGACAAATATGGAAAATGGAGATATAGCCGTTGATTTTTATCATCGATATAAGGTATGGTTTTTATATTATTTTATTTGCTTAGTGAGTGCGTAACTATTATTTTAATATGCCTTGCCACAGCAAAACCATTTGAAACGTGTTTTTACAAAAACAAATTCTTGAAAAAAGTAGGTGTGACATAGAAATTGACCCAAACCATAACATTTTGTCCTTTTTGCGTTTAACTAATATTTACCATACACGTTCGGAACGAGCAGGATGACATCAAGTTGATCAAGGAAATGAATATGGATACTTTTAGATTTTCCATCTCTTGGTCAAGAATATTACCAAGTGAGTAGTACTTTAAATTTCGAATTTACTAATAATAACTTCATAATTCTGTGTTCTGTCTTAATTTATATGCATATATATATATATATATATATTTGTTAATCTTTCAAAATTTGAATGTTCAGGTGGAAAAATAAGCGATGGGGTAAACAACGAAGGAATTCAATTCTACAAGAATCTCATTGATGAAATTGTCAAGAACGGTGAGAATCATATGCTCAAACGAGTGTATATGTATTAGCTATCTATCAAATACTGAAGTTCAAATCATTCCATTATTACTGATCATAATATATTCAAACATATATACAGGCATAAAACCTTTTGTAACTATCTACCATTGGGATATCCCTCAAGTTCTAGAGGATGAGTACGGTGGATTCTTGAGCCCTCGAATCATGTAAGCAAATATATATATATTGATTCTTCCATTACTTACCATATATAAAATTAACAAAAACGTAAGATTCCAATTTTTTCTCTAACTTTTTGTTGATGTTTGCAAAAACAGTGATGATTTCCGGAACTTTGCAAGAATGTGCTTCCAAGAATTCGGTGACAAGGTCGATATGTGGATAACGTTCAACGAGCCATATATTTATAGTGTTGCGGGTTATGACAAGGGTAATAAAGCAATGGGACGTTGCTCAAAATGGGTAAACAGCTTATGTGTGGCTGGTGATTCCAGCATCGAACCTTATTTAGTCTCTCATCATCTTCTTCTAGCTCATGCTGCAGCTGTTGAAGAGTTTAGAAATTGTGACAAGGTATACTATCTCAATATATTAAAGGGTTGGAAAAAAAAAGAAAAATATATATGTATGTATATATAAAACATTTCTGATTATAATCAATTTGTTTTTGGAAAACAGATCTCACAAGATGGTAAGATAGGCATAGTGTTATCACCTTTTTGGGTCGAACCTTATGACGTTGATTCCCATGCTGATAAAGAAGCAGTTGAACGAGCTCTTGATTACTATCTTGGTTGGTAAGTTTTCTCATTGACAAGATTTATTAAAAACTCTAATAAGTTAGTCTAAGAATTAATCCGCCTAACTTTGTTTATTTTGTGATATATGTAGGCATCTTGATCCTCTAATCTTTGGAGACTATCCAAAAACAATTCGACAAAACGCTGGAAATAGATTGCCTTCTTTCACCAGAAAACAAACTGAAATGATTAAAAACTCGTTTGATTTTATTGGAATAAACTACTACAGTGCTCGATACGTCACACGGCAGCTTCACAGCGACTCTTCACGACTTCGTTTCACCACAGATCAACACGTGGAGTACAAATGTAGGAACAAAGAAAAATAGGCTTCGTAGTTTTCTAATTGGAAAAATTTAATACACTAATTACCCTAATTTTTTTTATTAAAACTAATGCTTTAATTTTTTTCCGTTATTATTAGTGACAAATCGTAGCGGCGATTACATTTCTTCAGAATCGGTATGAACTACATCTCAAAAATATTTTTTGGCATACGTGTGAATTACAATGTTCATAACAAAGCTTAACTGAGAGTTTATTCTTTGCTTCTTCAATTTCAGGATGAATTAAAATTTATCTATGTATATCCCGAGGGCATAAGAAAGCTTCTAAATTATATTAAAAATAAATACAACAATCCAACCATCTACATAACTGAAAACGGTAAGAATGTTTCAAGAATAAATCTCAGTTAGTTTACTAATTAACACCTAATTATAACTATTCCTTTAATTTTAATAATTCAGCTTAATAAACAAACTGATAAATTACAGGATATGATGACTACGATGTTGGGACAATCCCACGTGAAAAAATGTTAAAGGACATAAAGAGAATCGAATACCACGAGAAACATCTTCAAGAACTTCACAAAGCTATCTCGTAAGAAAACTTCGAATATATGAAAAAGTTGAATAAGTGATGACTAATAAACTTATGTGGTAGGTAGCTAAATAATGTATATATTTACCCAAAATGCAGTGTGGATGGGTGTGACGTCAGAGGCTATTCCACATGGTCGTTGTTGGATAATTTCGAATGGGAACATGGATACACGATGAGGTTTGGTCTATATTACGTTGATTATGCAGATGATCTAAAACGATATGCTAAAGATTCAGCCAAGTGGTTCAAGAAATTCCTCGACAGAAGGGAGCAATCGATACCCTTGGATCTGTTCAAAAGTATCAAGAAATGGTGGTCTGCGCTGCAGATGATCTAGTTAACTTCTTGGAAGAATAAATCAGAATCATGAGAAGCAATTACAACTGAGTCTTAGCTCTATGGAAAATTATAGAAAATAGATACATGTTTGCAACGTACACAATCACATTTTTTACAAGGTTCATTTGTGAATTTTGCAGCAGTACACCAGAACAATAAATAGTGGATGTATATACATTTATGAAATATGCTATTATACTAAAAACCGGACCATAGGTTCCACAAGTGTTTTCTCAATTTTGATAGTTTTTTCTACTCAACTAAATTGGTTATATTACCTATAAGAACTGTTATTTTATGATTATAATTTTCTTACAAACATATTTAAGTTATTTAGATTAAGAGTAATACGAAAGGAAAAATTAAGACAAACAAGTCTCATATATAGTTCATTTTCTTAAGGCAAGTCTCACAAATGAAGAAAACAATAAATTATAATAATAACTAAAACACACAAGAGAATATTATGTAAGAAAAAACTCGAAGAGGAACGAAAAATTAACAAAAGAAAAAAAAAAACACAAATTGTTAAAAATGAAAAAGAGACGCACATGTAGACAACTAGACATGCAGCTACACGGCTACTGCCCATAAAAAACAATAATAGTAATAAAAATGTAATTTGTTGGTTAAAAATAATAATTTATGGAGATATATCTAAATAAGAATGGCTTTTGAGTAACTCGTTCAGTCTATATTTCAAACCGTTAACAGATATAACCCGGAATAATTTCGATTTTTAGGTTTTGGACATATTTGAGCCATGCCCAATCGTGCAAGATTATCAAGCCAGTTTTTTATCAGACCAGATTAATATTTTAGATTTTCTCAAATATCCAAAAAGAAGACTACTATAGAAGATAATAATTTCGGTTAGTGGACTTAAGCTTTGAATGGAGGTAGAGAAATAGAAACAACAGCATTTGGATACAAATTACTCTCGTACTCAAGCCGGTATATTTTCTTGTATGAATCTAATATAGAATTTTCTGATATAACAAATCACATTTTTGATAAAGAAGCTCACTGATGTAGATTCTTTTGTTATGTAATTTGTTATCTTAAAGAATCAAGAAAAGGTTTCCAACATAATGTGTATTAGATCCATCCAAGAAAATTTACTGGGTTGATTACGAGATTCGATTTTGATAATTTAACTATTCGATTTTTCATTGGTACATTGAGCGAAATCGGGTTGAGTATTTGGATTTTTTTGGTCTTCCCGTGATGACCCGGAGATGAATTTACTTGGAGTCAGCCACTTCTAAATACGGATGAAAAATATCAGCCAATAATACAATAAATCGTGACGGATGAAAATATCACACAATTATTGCATGCACCAACCTATTATTAATATATAAAAAATTTGGTCTTCAAATTAATACTATCACGGGTCACAGTCACAAGTACTTCACATGTTAATATTAAAAATACGTTTCTGTCGTTACAAAAATAAAAGACGGTACTAATACACTACACACCCGTTTATATTAAACGTTATAATATATTTTTGTTTTTTTATCTCAACATAAAGTTGTCATATTGTATTATATTAAAATAATGAGATCATTATTTATTTACATTTTCTTAAAATGATATAACATTTTTGTTAAATCCAGTCGCTGACTCTAAATAAGCAATTAATAACTCTTAAAGACGTTAGAATTCTAGTTACACTTTTTCTCTAATCACTTAATCAGTGACTAAAGTATTAAATATTACGAGAGAGAATTATTGATGATTCCTTTGTAACCAAATCTGAAATTGAGCTGTTCTGTAAAAAAAATTTCCTACATCGACGGCAAGTTTGACCGGTTTCGACGCCACGTCACCATCAAGACTGCGTCTGTTTTGTTAAGTCACAATCTCATACAATCCACGACGAAGTCCAACATTCACGCACTCCTACTTGAAATTACGAATATGGCCTCCTTCTCTCTCAGTGTCTCGTGAACGATTCAAAGTCAACGACGACGCTCCTCCACGTCTCGGTCTCAATAAAAGTTGAATTGACGATAACAATAATAATTATATTAATACAGATTATATTATATATATATATATTTAGTTTAACTTGTAATTCATTTCCTATTGTTCCTTCTCCAAAAGAGAGACCATTCGAACCTTACAAGATAATATAAAAACAGAGTAGTTCAATACTAATAATAGAACACACGTGACCATCAAGATATGCAGCGGAGAGTGAAACTGGAATATGTTGTAAAGCCATAGACGTATAGATTGAAGACTCTACGTTATCACCATCTCATAACAATTGAAACGTGTTTGTTTCTAATGATTACAATTTCATTAGGTAAACTAGTGGAAGTTGAGTTATTAATTAATCCATTCTATCATGCATGGATTAAGTGAAGTTGGGGTGGATCCCATGGAACTTATCTACTACATTTTTTATCGTAAAAACTGGTATGAATTTATCCTTTATAATTAACTCGTTTATTGTAGATGCTATTAAATTTGTAATGTAATTCGAAAAAAAGGCAGTAGGTCGCCAAAATAATGTAATCAGAACTACGTGACCAAAAATAAACTGTAATCACAACTAAAACTAAATAAATTTTCATTTTGGTTAGTTTGGCTTTTTCTAAACTAACCTAAAATTAGATGAGTTTAATCTCATATTTCATTTCAGATTATTTGTTTTTTCAGTTCTTAAATTATTTTTTTTAAAACTAAAACCAAAATAATATAAGACTTGATTGGTATATCCGATAGTAGAATAATAGTGTAAGCAGCAGTATGCTGGAAAAATTGTATGCTAACTAATTGGCTGTAAATAATTTATATTAAAATTATAAGAAATTAGTTAATAAATGTATAATTATGATATATATACTTAATTTTATATTTTTTATTGGAAATAATTTTTTATACTTAATTATATTTAATTTTTTAAATTAGAATAAAAATTTTAAATAATAAAAAAAAAATAATGGTAAATATTAATTTTACGGTCCTTGATCAAGTAGATGGGCAAAAGCCAAAAGGATAAGTCGTCATCAGATTAAAAAGAGAAATACAAGTCTTTCTGAAGAAGGAGAAATATATAATACAAAAAATATTGCAAGTATGCTGAAAAATTGAAGTTGACCGGTCTTATGGATATTTTTTAAATATGCAAACAAGAACGGTCTGCAATAGGATTCAATCAATTCGATTTAAAAAATAATAATGCTGCATAAAAATAATTTATAACCCCACTTTGACTTCTCAATTCTCTGTATCTCAATCACGCATTTATATATCATATCGACTCAAGGCATTTCTCAAGATCTACTTCTTATCATCATTTTATCTTTCATCCTCCAAGGTCTTTCGAATCAAAATTCTTTAGCAAAAATCAAAGCTTTAGTTTCAGACAAGACAAAACCACCAAAGATGACACAGTGAGTGCTCTGTTTCTTTTCTTTCTATGATCTCAACCATTCCAAGATCCATTTTGTTATTGATCTTTTAGTCTTTAATATCTTGAAACTAATCTGCAGTCTTCAAAGAACATATCCTACATCGATGTCAAAAGGTAGAGCTAGCTTTCCAAAAGGCTTTCTCTTTGGAACTGCCTCTTCTTCTTACCAGGTAAATACAATAAAACAAATCAAGAAACTGAAAAACAAACAAAAAACATTACAAAATCAAATGATATTTACTTCAGTTTGTGTTTTTTTTGTATAGTATGAAGGAGCAGTCACTGAAGGTGAGAGAGGTCAAAGCATGTGGGATCATTTCTCCAACAGATTTCCTCACAGAATCAGTGATTCTAGTGACGGCAACGTCGCCGTCGATTTTTTCCATCGTTACAAGGTACTTTCTATCTTCTTCTTCCTTTCCGATCTCCTGCTCCTTAAGGTAATTAGTCACAATATTTAAGATCTGTGATTAATTACTTGTACAGGAAGATATCAAGAGAATGAAAGATATAAACATGGATTCTTTTAGGCTATCCATTGCTTGGCCACGAGTTATACCTTGTAAGTGTATTACTGCTTCTGAAACCTTATTTAATCGACATTCATTGCGGTTCCATATCGATAATAATCTCTGGTTGATTTTTGTGAAAACAGATGGCAAAAGGGAGAGAGGAGTTAGTGAAGAAGGAATTAAGTTTTACAATGATGTTATAGATGAACTTCTAGCCAATGAAATCACTCCTCTTGTTACTATCTTTCATTGGGACACTCCTCAGGATCTTGAAGATGAATATGGCGGTTTTCTAAGCGAGCAGATTATGTAAGCAAATTTGGTTTTACATGAATCTCGAATATATATATATATATGGTGGATGTACCCGTTCGAGGGATTTATCTTAGATGTTGTGTTGTGTACATACAGAGATGACTTTAGGGACTATGCGAGTCTCTGCTTCGAGAGATTTGGGGATAGAGTGAGTCTGTGGTGCACATTGAATGAGCCATGGGTCTACAGTGTTGCGGGTTATGACACAGGGAGGAAAGCACCAGGACGATGCTCGAAGTATGTCAATGGGGCTAGTGTTGCTGGAATGTCGGGATACGAGGCGTACATCGTGAGCCATAACTTGCTTTTAGCGCACGCAGAAGCAGTGCAAGTATTTAGGAAATGTGACAATGTAAGTAGAGAGTTAAAACTTTCTATTATATAAAAAGATATCAAAATGCACTTCCCAAAATTTTGTTGTTGTAATGATCTGATTTGAATACTATGCAGATTAAAAATGGACGAATCGGCATTGCGCATAATCCGCTTTGGTACGAGCCTTATGATCCGAGCGATCCAGATGATGTAGAGGGATGTAATCGAGCTATGGACTTCATGATTGGTTGGTAAGTAATTCAAATTCAGTTAAACAAACTTCACTCTCCTGCATTAATCAGTTTTGAGATGAAACTTGATAAAAGTTCTTAATGTCAAACTGAGTTTGATTGTGTTCTTACCGCGGTATTTCTTACAGGCATCATCATCCGACAGCGTATGGAGACTATCCAGAAACGATGAAGAAATCAGTCGGAGATAGGTTACCGAGTTTTACACCAGAACAATCCAAGAAACTGATAGGCTCTTGCGATTACGTTGGCATAAACTACTACAGCTCGCTTTTCGTAAAGAGTATCAAACATGTTGATCCTACGCAACCCACTTGGAGAACTGATCAAGGCGTAGATTGGATGAGTATGTCTTTTTGATGATAATGGTGATGATTAATGATGAATGGTGATGATGATGATGATGATGGAAACTTTGTGACTAACTTCTGTCTCCTACTAACACATTTTGCAGAAACCAACATAGATGGGAAACAAATAGCTAAACAAGGAGGATCCGAGTGGAGTTTCACATATCCAACAGGACTCAGAAACGTTTTGAAGTATATGAAAAAAAATTATGATAATCCTCCGATTCTCATAACCGAGAACGGTATAAACATTTTTACATGAGTAAACTGCATTTGTCTCTGTCTCTATATTGATCTCTCATGCAACATTTTTCTGTGATAATCACAGGGTATGGTGAAGTAGCGGATCAGAGTCAGAATCTGTTTATGTACAATCCTTCAATCGACACAGAGAGATTGGAGTATATAGAAGGACACATCCACGCTATTCATCAAGCTATTCAGTAAGCAAAACTTATGATTATAGTCATTTTGAGTCTGAAGTAAGGCTGTTTCATCACTTACGGTTTGAGTTTTATAGCTGAAAAAATATCAATTTTCAAAAATACGAAGTTGGTTTTGCTTTGGCTTGTTTTAATTATTGAATCAGAAACAGAGTTGTCCCGTGAGTCCGTGACCAAAAGAAAAAAAAAAAACAGAGTTGTTCAATCTAGGACTCAATTTGGTATCCATTAGGATACGAATATTGAACCGAATCAAATCATCAAGCATGAATTGGTTTTGGTGTAGATTTTGGTTTTGACAGGTTTTCTTATCAAGTAAAATTTTAATATTCATATATTTGTTTGGATAATTCCTTAATTTTTTATGTTTTCCGGATAATTAAAAAAAAAAACAAATCTTTCAAAGCATCAGAAGTTTTGTTATACTTAAATGTTGCTTTGTATTGATATTAACAGCGAAGATGGAGTTAGAGTGGAAGGCTATTACGTATGGTCATTGCTGGACAACTTCGAGTGGAACAGTGGATATGGTGTGAGATACGGTTTGTATTACATTGATTACAAAGATGGGCTTAGAAGATACCCGAAAATGTCGGCTTTGTGGTTAAAAGAGTTCTTGAAGTTTGATCAAGAAGACGAGTCGTCTTCTACTTCGGAGTCTAAGAAGGAAGAGAAGAAGGAGAGCTACGGGAAACAGCTATTGCATTCTGTTCAAGACAGTCAACTTGTGCATTCGATTAAAGACAGTGGTGCGTTACCCGCGGTTTTGGGGAGCTTGTTCGTTGTCACTGCGACTGTTGGTACTTCTCTGTTTTTCAAGGGATCGAATCATTGAAATTGAGTGTTCGAAAATGTTGCAAAATTGTTGAAGAGATGAATATTTTGTGATTTTTGTAAACATTCTTTTGTGTTTGTTCAGTGTTATTGGGATTTGTAAACACTCATTTTTCAATTATATTGGGATTTACTACTATTTTGATTGAGAAAAGATTCAGTACTGTTTTGGTTTAAGAGTCTCCTATCTAGCGAGAAGGTCTCTTACTGGCGCTGTCAATATGGGCTTGAAAAATCGGCCCATTAAGTAATTCTTAAAACTCGCTCATTAACAGTGATTACGATCATGGCCTTATTATCATCTCTATGATGGAAAATACACCATTCCCTTTTTTAAATATGCAGAGAGATGGAGAAAAAATAGCACGTCCCGTTAGTAGTATTATATGTTATATAAACTTATTTATTGAACAAATAGCTAGATTGATATCTTAGAACTTATAAATTATAACCATAGTGGGATAAGATCAAAATTGTTTATACGTAGGAAGACGAGCACATCAATATAAAACCCAAATTTGAAATCTGTAGATAATTCAAAAGATTTCCAGCCCATATGGAGATGAAACCTAAATTTTTCATAAGCTCAAAGGCCTAACTTAAGTATATATCTCCTAGATAGCCAAGAGAGAATGTTAAACGTCATAGAGTTAACTAGTTGTTCTAAAAAAAAAAATAATAATAATAATAATAATAATAAAGCATGATGTGATTACTTCCTTAGAGATCCAAATCTGAATTTTTATGTTCGTAGTTGGTATTAAACTCGGTGACAGTAGTTTTTATTCCTGGTAATAAAACTTCAAGTCAAAACATGGTCAATTATTATAGATAAGGGGTATGTATTCGTGATGTCGTTCCTGTTGATAAGTCAGAAGTCAAATGAAATTGTACATAAGCATGTGGTGTGTAACGCAAAATTCAATGACTGTACAAAAGCAAGAGTACTACACTAGTAATACTTTTCTTTGTTTTAGCCAAATAAGGAAATAAAAAATGTTACATTTCCATTTCCACGCTTGTTCCACGTTGAATGGCTTTATGCTGTTGGCAGTCCAAATCGATAGGTGGAATTTGCCAACGTACAAAAAACGTTTGATCAATGCTCACTAAAGTTCACTGACCAATGCAATGACATTTCTCCATTCTCATTATTCGATTTTTTTTTTTTTGTTACAAATCTTACGTCATGGTACTTGACCTCATATTTAACATTCTGTGACAAAGTAGTTGAGAGACCACATGCCAATTAAAAAAAAATAATAGTCGAGACCATGACAATTCGAATTACTCCTTTTTTGGAAATTCAATTAGTCCTTTTGAGTGTGTTTTTTTAAAAAAATTATGATTAGTGCTGCTTGGTTTCAGTAATTAGTAAACCCTTTCTATTTTAACATATTAACCTCACAATAAAATCTTTTTTTTTAACTTTAGTTAGTCTAAATTAATATCTGCGCAGGTATATTTTGATTGATTGACGTCAATTTATGGCGGCATGTCCCCCTTATATTCAAGTAAAGCAAGCGCACAAAAAAATTTGAGATAAAAAGGGAATTAGGATCCAAGAAAAATCATATTCAAACTCAAGCAACGTGAATAATTTTTTGTTTTTTACCAAACAACTTGATGCTTGGATATATGTTTTTTAATTAATTTCTGTAATTTATGTAGTTCGTTTCCACAGCTGTTATCATGTCATGGATCTACTTATCTTCAAGTTATAGCTGTTAGGAACATAAGACAATACTAACATTAAATAAATTTTCAAAATATTGATAAAATAAGAGGACGTTGAAGATTATTTATCTAAATTTGAAATCTGTGACCCGAAATATTGATAAATATTGACTCGAAATATTGTTAAATATTGACTCGAAATATTGTTAAATTACTGCTTTAGAGTATATGTTTTCCACTTCTCCTTTAATATTAATTTGTTTTTTTGGTCACGATTCAAAGAGCAATAAGAGAACTGATGTAGAGTATTTAACATTAGAATTAGAACAAAATTGATTTAAGTTTTAAGAGACAGAAAGTCAAACTATTGTCGTATATTGTTTCAGTAGCTCAACATTTATGACTTTCCTGCACCGGTATTATGCCGTTTGTATCCGCCGAAAAGCAAATAAAAAGATGAAACACTTTTGATTTTACTCTTTAACAACAAAAAAAAAAAACAAAAACTTTCTGTTTTTATTTATATAAAAAAACAAATACTTCTATCTATTATTTAAATCATCCATGTGACAAATTTGTATAACCGCAACAACATGCAAATGTTACCTTTAGAGAACCAATCAAACTCTTAAGAGTTTTTAGACTTTCAAGGCTTTAATCTTGTTTTATTATCACCAAGAGTTGCTAAATTCTTATTTGTACTCTAAATGATAAGCAAGCATTAACTAATAAATTTTACTACCCTTAAAAAACTTCTTAAATTCAACGGTCGTTTTGCTCTAGTAAAATAATTTTATATAGTTTATGTTGGAAATTTTGATCCAGAGCTGGTTCAAAGTTTAGAGAACGAAATGTTCAATATAAAAGTCTAGAGAACAAAATGGACCAAAGCTTTAGAACTTCCCGATAAACAAATACCGACGAACAAAATTAAACATAATAGTTAAATATGAGTTGGTTCATTTACTAAGGCGTGAACAATATTGGAGATTATAACCACAATGAAAGTCTATCACTAGATTTAATTTTTTGTATAGTTTCGATCCTAATGATTGGATTCAAGCATATAATATAAAATATTAATAGTTTTGTCTTTTAAATAAAGCTTCAGTATTGATATCCCGGCCCCTCGATTCATAGTTGAACAAAATGTAGTTTTTTTACAACATATTTGGATTTATTTAATATTTCAAATTATTGTAAATTAATGGGAAAAAGTTATCTAAGATTTTTATAATGTGTTTAAACAGAGTCTTGTTTGTTATTTTGTATGTTAAGAAACAAAATTATTTATCAAAATCTTACTATAAAAATTATCTATTATATATTTTCGAAATGCGGGTAAAATTTTATATTAAATTATTTGATACTGTAAAAATAATCTTGTTCGTTTTAAATGATAAAAAAAAATATTTTAATAGGATTTTAAAAATATATCTTCTAGTGATGATAAATTAAAAACAAAAGTAGACCAAGACTAGTCCAAGCATGTGGGTTGGAAAAAAAGTAAATACTTCCTTCCACCGAGTATATTATCAAATAAAATAAAACGAGGGAAATCAGTAAATCACCATAGTTACTAGTTTTTTCTTGGTCAACATTGACTAGTATATCTAATTGTTTAAGTCTTTTTAACGTAAACATTCAGCTTTGCTTAGTAACACTTAAACAACTGAAATTTCGAATGCAATTAAATCAAACGGTCATTTTAATCCGTGTGACTTCATACATTTATTTTAGCAAACGTTTTGTTCAACCATTCGGTTCGACCAACCAGTTACATTAGTGCAATATCTTTTTATATAATCTTCGATCTAACCCTATTTTGTCCTATAAAATCCAATTTTGTGACGGTCTCTAGACAAAGTTTATAAAGATTAATTCTATAATTATTTGATATTTCAACATTTTGGAGACGGAGTGGTGGTTTCATTAAGAAAAAAAAAAACTGAGTAGAGGATTTCAATTTAGAAAAAATAATTGTCTAGCTAGGATTTAGAAAAAAGGATCCATCAAAGTTGTGATTTAAATACTATCTTCGCGAAATGGTGAGAAAAAATTTAGAAAACCAAAAAAATACATGAATTAAAATGAATAATCACAGATATACAAAGTAGGTTTAAAATTTTTTTGGAGCTGTAAGATCGATAACGATAAGTGATATTGAGCGTTGAAACTTAGCGACAAGTAAAAACAGTAAAATATAATATAATAATTTAATTATAACTCATGCTGAATATATTAAAAATCAGAAAATTAAATCTGTGTAACTAGTTTAAGATATAATAAGAATTGAAGTTGACATCTGTAAATTACAGGCAGCAAATTCACGGGATGATTTTTTTTTAAAAAAAAACTATATAATTTATCGTTTTGATGTTAAAATCATATATATCAACATCTCTTATCATTGTACGAAATAGTAACTCACATTACGGTAAACAAAAGAACATTGCGATAAGAATTTACCATTTACCAATAAGATACTTGACTAGCAAAATTAGAGGCACCGCATAGGACTCAAACTCGACTCGTTGTACTGCTCCTAGGTCCTAGTGCTGGAAGGAAAGAAAAGTCCCGTTTGGATCAATTTAGAAATTTGACCAGTAGTCATCTAATGTTTATATATTTTCTTATACATAAATTTTATTATATTATCTGTATCACATGTTACTGTAATTTTTTTTAAAAATGTTTTATGTTGGGAAATAAGGGGACGAACAGAAATTATCTTTTGTTATCAATTACGTAGGACGATAATTTTTTGTATAATGTTTTTTTTTTGATTTGTAACATCATAATGTAAAATACATAAAATTTAAATTCAAAATGATCAAACTTTCAGAAAAATAAAGATAATATGATTTAATTTTAAGATGATAAATAAAAACTCTAACAAAAAGAATTGAAATAAAAATAACAAAATAAAAATCCCTTTGGATTTGGATTTTCTATTTTACTAATTAAATCTTGAAAACGTATCCATTTAAACATTTTCTCTAAGTCCTACATATTTTTAAAATCCCTAATACTATTACTTTGACAACTAGATAATAACCACGTCTTTAATATATCTATTTATGATACTATATTCTTGACCCCTTACTGACTATTTGTTAAGTTGCAGTTAGAAAATAACGAAATGATGTTGGTAAAATTTGGGCATAAATGCATTCTTGATTTTTTTGATTGTACTGTTAAAAATTCTATATATAAAGAAATTTGTATGACAATGCTTAATACGTTTAATGATAATGTAAAATTTTTAAATTATAGATAACAAACTTATATGGTATATGTATAACAGATACAAAAATTAATATGTTACACAAGTAAATTACCTGTCGCACATGTTTTAAGCATAGAGTAATTAAAAAAGTTTAAAACATATTTTCATCTATGCATTTTACTTGTCTTTTTAAAAAAAAAACTAAAATCATACTTCATATTACAAAAATCAAGAGAGATTGGCTAAGATTTTGCTTTGGAACACCGAACCTTCTTAAACAATAACGTCAACAAAACATAGCACAGTTAACATTGACGTTGCAAAAAAAAAAATACAGTGCAAAATAAACATTTTGTTTCTTCAAATATTCTTCTTTATTTAAATAACGATGTCTATAAATAGCTGCCCGGATCACATAATTGATTCCATCGACAAAAATCTTCACCATTGGTATATTATGATATATTTTCTTGTTTCAAATTTTCTTAGAGCCATGTCCATAAGCTGAACATGACATTAGATACGAAGCCAAAATTTAGTTAAATAACTAGGTGTCACAACGTATTTTATATAAATATATAATATATGCATCTATGTGTGTGTGTGCAGATTCAAAGGACTGGCTTCTGCAAATTTAGAAGATCAACATTAAGTGAAATCATTATCTCTTGAGAGAGGTCTTCTGTTGAAACAATGACACAGTAAGTGAATTCTTTGAGAGAGGAGCTATATGTATTATAATGTTTGGTATATATATATATATATATATATATATATATATATATGTTTGTGCGTTTGTAATGTATGAGCATGTAGCTTTTAGAAAATCTTAACCATTTTTTTTAATACAATTTGTTAACAGAAGAAAGAAGAGTTGTGACAAAAAGGAATCATTCGGACGAGCTGATTTCCCCCAAGGTTTCCTGTTTGGAACTGCTTCATCGGCTTACCAAGTAAGTACACTGTACACATACAACCATGTGCAAATGCATAATTTGCGTACCTAAATAGAAACAGCGATCGACTCAGCTTCTGTGTTTTTTAATGTTATTTTGATATAATTAGTATGAAGGAGCTGTGAAAGAAGGTTCACGAGGAGAAAGTATGTGGGATACTTTTGCTCGCAAGTATCCAGGTTTTGTATATTATCATCCATATCCCATATCGCAATCTTCAACAATCTGTTATAAACCATTTTAAAATATATTTTCCTTTTTTCAGAAAGAAATTGCCACTCTAACGCGGACGAGACAGTCGATTTTTATCATCGTTACAAGGTGGGTACATATATATATATGTAGTTTGGTTGCTTAGGTCTTATAATAATCTAATTATGAAAAACATGAAATATATGTATGACAGGAGGATATTCAAAGAATGAAGGATATCAACATGGATGCTTTCAGATTTTCCATCTCCTGGGTCCGGATATTACCTCGTAAGCGAAAAAAAAAACTATTTTCTTGTAATCTCTTCATCAATTTTTTATAATTAATGCAAAACATCATCACTTTTGTATATCTCTAAAAGTATTCTCATATTTTAAATTACAAGATGGCAAACTGAGCAAGGGAGTGAACAAGGAAGGAATTAGATTCTACAATGAGCTCATTGACGAACTACTAGCCAATGGTAGATATATAATCTTTCACTCGTATATCATTAGTCGAATCATAAAATAAGATAAACCAGTTCTTATGACATCTTAAAACATCAACAGGAATCACACCTCTCGCTACTTTGTTTCATTGGGATACTCCTCAAGCTCTAGAAGAAGAATATGGCGGTTTTCTAAGCGAAAAAATAACGTAAGCTATACTTTAAATATCTCGATAACATTGCTTTAAACTAAAGTTTTTTTTATGAAATATAATATGTATATGGATGTTTATATTATGCAGCGTGGATTTTCGAGATTTTGCAAGCATATGCTTTGAGGAATTTGGAGACCGAGTGAAGCTATGGTTGACGATAAACGAACCATGGGTCTATAGCGTAGGTGGCTATGATGCTGGAAGAAAAGCACCAGGACGTGCCTCAAAATACATGAATGATGTAGCCACAGCCGGAAAATCTGGTCACGAGGCTTATATCGTTAGTCACAATCTTCTTCTTGCTCATGCAGAAGCCGTTGAAGCCTTCAGGAATTGCCATAATGTATGAAACACTAATCTTGATAAAAAAAAAGTGGACCAAACAATTAATTCACATGGTCAAAATGTTATATATCAACATATAATGTATAGATAAGTTAGTACTTTAACTATATATATATATATATATATTAATATAGCATTACAATTAACTAATGCATATTTGTGTTCAGTGTAAAGATGGTAAGATCGGTATGGCGCATTGTCCTTTGTGGTACGAGCCATATGATTTAACTTGTGTCGAAGATAATGAAGCAGCCGAGCGAGCTATGGAGTTTATGTTTGGATGGTATGATCGAGTAATTCATAATCATTATTATTGATTTTTATTTATAAATTTATCAAAGCTCAGTGAGTTTTTTTTTTTATAAAGAAGTGTATATACATGTGGATTACGAATACTCTTTTTCCCCTGTTAACTATAGGCACATGAACCCTACGGTGTACGGAGATTATCCTGAAGTGATGAAGAAAATAGTAGGAAAGAGATTACCGTCTTTTACCGAAAGCCAATCAAGAAAGTTAAAAGGATCTTTTGACTTTATTGGAATTAACTATTACAGCTCTGTTTACGCTAAAAGCGTTGCTCAAGTGGATCCCGAGAAGCCGTTCTGGAGATCAGACCAACATGTTGAATGGAAAAGTATGTAGTCAGATTAAAGAGAATCGATAAAGTTAATTACGATATTCTCACTAATACAAGCATCATTTTAGGGTTTTTTTTTTTTGTGTGTGACTCACAACCTTTTATATGCATGTTTGTAGAACAAAACAAGGCGGGCAAGGCCATCGGTGCACAGGTTAGTTTTTAATTAACTTTGTACTCTTTTTACATCATACTAATTTATTTATTATTTACAATTATTTTATTTTATTTTTACGTTTTTAGGGTGGGGTGGAGTGGAACTTGATGTATCCACAAGGACTACGAAAAGTTTTAAATTATGCCAAGAATAAATATGGAAACCCTAAATTTATAATCACCGAAAATGGTAATAATATAAAACTCGATTTATATGCTTCAACTTGTTCCCCAATTTATATATTTTTTGACATTTAATACGAAAAATAATTTGATCAGGACATTGTGATGCATACGAAAAGAAGCCAAAACTCTATGAAGTGATGGATCTGAAGAGAACTGATTATCACAAGAAACATATTATCAACCTTCACAAAGCCATATAGTAAGCTCAATTCTTAATTTCCTTAGAAACCCATTATTTCTTCACAAAAGAAAAGGATTATTGATTCAAGTAAGATTTTGATACGGATCTAGATTGAAAGATATGAAATGTTTTTGTAGCGAGGATGGAGTCCAAGTAGATGGATATTTTGCGTGGTCGTTGTTGGATAATTGCGAATGGAACTGCGGATATGAAATACGGTATGGATTGTTCTACGTAGACTACGAAAATGGGCTTAAGCGTTATCCGAAATTGTCAGCAATGTGGTTTAAAGAGTTTCTGAAGAAAAAAGATGAAGATAAGGTGAAGAAACCACAAGCGAAAAGGATTAAGATGTCGGAATTTTGAAGCTAAGCAAGTATAATGTAATAAGGTTGATATGGCCATTTGCTTACATACATTAATCATTATTTTCCTTTTAGTTTTATATCACAGGTGAAGAGTTTTTCTCCTGTCCAAATATATATATTTAAAAAAAAAAAAAAATTCGAAACAAATCAAGATTCCAGAAATTTTCCGAATTTGTATCGATACATAACAATACGTGATCTAAGTCGTGATCCAAAACCAATGAGAAAAAACAAATTGGGGTCGTAAATTAAACTGTATATGGGCCTTTACGCAAGCATATCTGTATGAATCTTGAAGCTCATTAACGAAGAGAACTCTGTTCAATTTCAGTCAGTTACGGCTCATGTACCATTTTACATTGCTGTGCTTTCTTATTTTTAATTCACGATAAGCAAAACAGGTAAATAGAAATCATTAATAGTTTGAAGAGCACCTAGTAAACATTAATAGTTCGAGTGCGGATAAATAGATATATCAAAATAAGATATTACTAAGAAATATTTTTACTAACATATGAATATTTTGACGTTTCACAACGGCTATTAGCTTTTTAAACCAACTGATCTAGGTCAGGATTATGAGGTTGCAATTATTATAAACTATGTGGGTACTAATACAATGCAATAAAGAAAGCACATGGAAAGTAAAGAGAAGACAAAGGTCACATGCCATAATTCTCGTGTTTGTTCCCTCTCTACTAAACCTCCATTCTTCTTGTTCCCTTCTTTCTTTCTCACTCTTCTTCTATCTTCTTTCTTTTTTTTTAACTTTTTTTTATTTATTTTTAGTAAATAAGAAACCGTAGACATTTGTTCGTATTCTTTCTATATACTGAATTGATCGCTGATAATACATATGAACAAATATATTTCTAATTACGTTGTTTTGTAATAAATGGTTTGGTAAAAAAGCTCCGGCGATAAATCACTATTCTAACTTTTCAAAACGTTAAAATTAATTATGGAACCATAGTTACACAAATAAACATGACTTATTTATTGTTACTCGTCATTGGTCATTAACAAACATGGTTTACTAGTACTATTCTCTATATTTCATTAAAAAGTCATTTTAGACTTTTAAAATATAATTTTATGTGTCAATATGATTTTTATCATCATATTCTAATTTTTTTCTTCATCCAAAGCTAATAATTTTAAGTTTAAATAATTTCTGTTTAATTAGTGGTATATTAAATAAATGTATATTTATATATTAACTTAATAGCGTGAAATTTGATAAGATAACAATTTTGTGAAACTGATGAAGTATTAAATGAAAAATCCAAAAAAAAACTAAACTTAAACATAACATTAAAAAGGGACCCATGTTAGTGCCCCTATAAATTAGGGTGATAAGATAACTAAAATTATTGACAGAGTCCAGGTTCCTAGTCTAGTAATAATGATGGATAAGACATTGTCGTCGGCTTTAAAATGGGCCACGAACCCATATGTGAGACCTTCATGTGAGCTATCAAATATTGGGGCACCCTTTGTTTTTCTATTAATTTTACTATTTCCTCCTTCATTCTGATAATGAATTCACACTTCTCTGCATTGATCTTCTTACATATTCAAGGGGCTTACTCGTCTTTTTCAAGCATAAGGGTAAAACTGGAAGAACAAATTCGAAAAACGATCGATGATGATGTGATTGTCCGCCACTAAGTTTGGCCAATCGGCGTCTGTTAATGTCTTTGGTTTCCATATGATTGGCGTTTTGCGAATGAGACCAAAAGGCCAAAGCTTATATCTCTTTGGTCCATTATCTGCAAAACTGGTCTATAGCATTAATTACTTTTGCCTACTTAACAAGGCACCTTGTGGGGATCGTATTGGCCACCAACTGGACAATTACTCAATCTTTAGATCAATTATCATTCAAATGTGATCTTAATCTTTTGTCCACATGAATTTTTAAGTATGTAGTCTATAATCATTCTTGGTATAAGATAGTTAACGCAATAGTTTGTCTTGTCCAACCTGATAAAAGAAGGGTTAGGTTTTTGTTTGTTAGTCCTACTTAACTTCAATTCTACTTAAACTATTTTGTAGTTTTTGTTTCCTATAGTTATGTAAAGTTCATGATTTATTCTGAATTGATCTTGATTAATATTGAATTAGGTGGATCAATATTTTTTTCTTTTTGTCAGAAGTTAGATCGATACTTCTAAAGGTACCATCATGTCCATATTTTAGTCTACATAAATTAATAGAATGATAACCCTCTCCAATACAATTCAACTGAATATATCAAACCTTAATTTGGTACTACTTAAGTGTTTTTGCTACATCTATGATTTTTCTCATAAAATAATTCAGAGATCACTATGTTATTTATAATAGACAAAACATGTGAAAGTGATCTCCCTACCATGGCGATAAGAGAAGAAAATGCTCAGTATTTCTCACATGAGGATGGTCCCATCATGTAACACATCTTTATAATAGTTCATTGAAACTTGGTCCATCGACGTCTCGTCATAATATATCAATTTTTTTTTGTTACGATCAAATTGAAACTTTGGATTTTGGGTTTAGTGGGAGGCCTTATCACATTTATTTTGATGCAGTAATGATTCGCCAACAAAACTAAAAAAAAATCATTTTCTATCATTTTCTAATTACCTAGTGATCGTGTTTACTTGATTCTCAAGTTCGAAGTACCTTTCCATTTTTTTTTTTGTAGCGTGTTATATATATTTAATTGTTTTCAGTCGTCACGTCCAAGAAACTCTCAAATTAAGCATGTGTTTCATCAGTGTTTTGTTATCTCCAAAAACTCTGCGAATCTAAAATTACCACGTGACAAATTTCAACAAATCCACTGGACAAAGTAAACACGCAAGTACATCAGTGTTTCATACGCAAACAAACATCTCCACTTCTCCATTCTCAACTATGATTGCAATATTTGAACCCAATAATGCTCTCAGTTATTATTTTCCACAATTAATATAAGATTAACAGAAATCAATTATATATATCAACATTTGAAATTTAAACTCATTACTATTGCATCATCATTGTTTTTGTAATAGAAGGGGAAATCATTATTATTATTTTGAACAAAGGGAAAATAATGATTATTCCATGATAAAATTGGGTTTTCGACCCATGCATGTATTTAACGCGAACAAGTTTTATAATTCTTCAGTTTTACCTATACAAAGATATAGCAAAAAACCCTATTAATCAATTAATAGCATAACCAACATCAAAATCTTTGATTAAAAAGTGAAGTAATCAATATCTTGATGTTGTAATAACAGTGACTTGAATTTGGGTTGAAATTACTCGGCAAAGAAATTATCGATTGCCATCTAATATACAAGCAAGCAGCACTACACTATCTCCATCCAAAGCAAAGTTCTACAATACTACGTTTATATATATATATTACATTTTGGTTTTATATTTGATGGCATGTATTAGAATCCCAAATATTGGTTCTATATCACTAACTGAAATAGCTTTTTTTGGGGGGGAAGGGGTCAAATGTGAAGAACAGTCAAAATCTAAACATTATTGGTTTATAAATAAAATATCTTATAATAAAAAATGTCCTTGAGGTGGTTGCTACTGATCTTCCCAAAGATTACTACGTGAAACACTCAATATCTTTCGAGATACTTAATATTGGTATATCAGTTCCACTTGTGGCAGTAGATAAAATTTAGCGAATTGAATAAGTCGGCAAACAACTAATGGAACCACTGTCCTTTCTTGCCCAAATTATTTAAATATTAGGAAATTAATATTATAATAAGAAATAAATTAAGAAACCTAGAAGAATTCTCTAATGTTTGTTGTTAAAAAAAAAGTTTAAGAAGTCTTAATTAGAGGTGTAACCATGGAAATAAAGTCTAATGGTGGTTCAACTAATGGCTGTCATCGATATGTTCCGTCGTAAATGCCTCAATGCATCAGGCCAAGGAAAAATAATAATAATAATCCTAACTATATATACTTAATTAAAAGTTCGTAACTAATCCCAATAAATTATTTGCAAATTAATAATTCCTAACTAAGTTGATGTACCAACTGTAAGTACCATCACTATGCATCTACAATTTTCATCAACAGTATTTCACTATTGTATAATATTAAGGTTTTTTTTTACCCTAATGTATCGATTATTCCAAATAATATATTTATATATATAATAAATCTATGCATGCGGATTAGATGACTAAATGGGCGCTTGTGGAATTAAAATCATATGCAAAATTTACACCTAATACTGTCACCAAACGAAGACCAAGAATTATATTAATTATGGATCGTTATTGTTAAGCTATGTAAAATGCTTAAAAATGACAAATTCAATATATAAATGAAAAAATTAGTATGATTAAGATAGCTTCGTCCTTATTGCGTAATAATTATGGTTCGACTCATCTGTTCTCTATAGTTAACTAATGAAAACCTCTGGAATTTTCTGTGACCGGTATACAATTATGTTGTCGAGACAGCGACTTTGTACTAGCTTCGCTAGTGATCATTACACTTCGACGTGATATAGAGCACTAGTTAGATGAATTTTATTAATAAAAAATCTTACTAAGTTCCTTGGAAAAAATTAAGTTTTAATTACTAAGCTCGTTAAACTAATGTTTTAGTTTCTAAAATATACGTTTTAATTGGTGATTCGCGTTACACCGATCTTGTTAAAATTTCAAATCATAAAATTGTGGGGAATTGTGATAAATTTTAAATTATTATGCAATTCTACAAATTTAAAGAAATTTATTGGATTGATATTTTACTAGGATTTGAAGATTTTTAAGATTGGGGAAATTTAAATGGATTTTGAAGATTTTAAGGATTTTGGTAGGGATTTCAATGTGTAGTTTTGTTATTTTGAAAATTTGTAGGATTTTGGTGAGTTTATAAATTGATAATTTTGGTAAATTTTTTTAAAAAAATAATAAATTTACTGGTGATTTGTAAGATTTTTTTTTTAAGTACAAATTTGTACCATATATTTTTGTTCAAAATTTTGACTTTCAATAAAAAAAATCTTTTTATTTTTATTTTAGATATATAAATATATATTTTTATAACCATTTCAAAAATTACGATTAAAACTAAAAAGAAAAACATTTTTTTTCAAATACCATCCGGTTATATTTCTATTAAATAAATTTTAACTAAAAATATCTTTCAAATACCATCAAATCCTATTTGATAGATTTTATTAATGAAAATTTTATTTTATAATAAGAGATAATTTAAAAATTATATAAATAACTAATCCAATAAACCAAAATACAAAATATTTTTTATAAATAAAAATTTGTCTAGTCTGTGTGCACACGTATATATAACATGTCCGCATATAAAAAAACATATCCGTATATAAATAAAATTGACTAGTTAAGCAATATAGCAAATGATATGGAACTAATGGGCATTAATGATTCCATATGGTAATATTCCAGCTAAATTATATATAATATGGCAAATTGGTTTCGAATATTCTCTTGCACGTAGGTCCAACTTCATTGCCGTCAAAAAGGGATGATATAAATTCTTACAATTATTGAATTAGTTATTTATTTGTTTGTTTATTCTTGTGTATTAATTAAGAATAATTTCATTCATAAATTCTTTAAGAATATTTTATTCTGCCGAATTAATAAATTCTATGGGATTCGGGATTAGTAGAATCTCAAGAAACACAACACTGTGCACTAATGCAGTAGATTTAATTTTCAAATAAAATCAAATTATTTTTGTATATTAAAATTACTGTTGGTAATATTATCTAATCATGGAACACCAAAAAAAAAAATAACCGTAAGAAACAAGTTACAAAAATAAAAAATTGCTGTACAAAATTATTTTTATAATTTGATAAATTTTCAAAATAGTATAATATAATGCGCAATCACAAATTTTTACATATATTTTACACAAGTACATTTACATTATTAAGATAATTTTCATTTTAAAAATATTATCTGATACAAAATATTAAACATATATTAACATTTTAAAAAGTGTGTGAAACATTTTGAATAGTGTTAAAAGGACCTAATTTTATTATAGACAGTTACTTTAATTTTTTTATTTTATTAGTTTATTTTCTTATAGGTACAATTAAGAAAAACTATTCAACAATCTTTTTGCAGATAAACTCTTAAACTCTCATTTATTTGTTTAATGAACATTTTGTATTTTCTTAAATAAAATACAAACCTGTGTTTTGTTTAATGTTCAGTTTTATTATTGATTAATTATTTAGGAAATTACGTTAATAAATACAGTTTTTCAATTTTGTAGATTACCAATCGAAGCCTTGGTAACGGTAAAGGGGAAACATGAGAATAACACAGTAACACATGAAATAGATATTAAACAAATAATTTAATAATCTAGTATGTTTTATATTCTTACAATAAGATTCGTATTTTGTTATAGGTTGAGGAAGTGGTGCAACGTGGTGACATTCTTAAACTCCAAGAATTCCAACGAATATTATAGAAACGTAATATTCTCTTAATACATTTAATTTTGTTTTCTCATCAACTTCGGATAATGTCATTTGGATACGGACGAAGAAGCATGAACTCATAAGTCGGCTACCTCTCTCTCACCATAATGTAAAATACAAAACCAAAAAAATATTATTGATCCTCAAAATAATCATTTTGTTTTAAATATATATATATATATATATATCAGAAGTTCGTATATTTAAAATTCAACTAATCATGAAATTAACAAAGCGGAAAAAGAGTTTTTATCTAAATGGCTTCTTCAGTTATATCATCGTAAGATCAAACAATCTAAAAAATGAATCATTTACATGTAGATATAGGCATAATCAAATTCTTAAGCATCTGAATTTCACAATCCACTAGACTAAAGGGAAATATCTATTTATTGCGTGAATCCGTAAGCAATTTATCTCTATTGTATCTTTGAACTCTTCAAACGTCTACAAACGATGTTTACAAGTTGCTAACTTAGAATATTTTTAAAAACTCTCGACTCGTTTTCTTCTTCTTAAAACTTTCACACTTTAATCCTTAAAAGGATGTGAATAATAGTTGAGGTTGTCAAACAATCGGTAAAAACACAATAACCACATTTAGTCGTTGTTTACATTTGTTTCGATAGCTTTAAAAAGCTCATTAGTGCCATAACTCGTCTACTATTTGTCTGTTTCCACAATAGAATTTGATATACATGCAAAATCGTATTATTTGAGACGTGAAAATGTTAATTGAAATGCGATAATTAATTTACCATTTAACTATCATTCTGTTGTTTATTTCTCATATGTTTTGCAGTAATCAGCCATGTTTATTTCATTCCTATTTATTTTACATGTTCCAATTATTTTGCACTGTTTATCCCACCATCGCTATTCATATTTTCGAATACAAAAGCAAATAAAATACTCGTGGGGTCATAAATTATCACCTGTTGTTTCACAAATTCGACGGGAAAATACTCGGTCACTTGATACATGCTCATCTCATATATTAAAATGTAACTTTTTTGTGGATATTCTTAGTAGTAACATGACACAATGGTATCCTTATCATCGAATATTGTAGTGTTGTAAAAAAGTGGCACCAATCTCTATGTTTTGGTTGAGAATATTAGACCTTGAAAAGTTATATGCTTTAATTTTTCCTGAATCCGACTACACTGGTCTCAAGACATGCCAGTGGTGCAGATGGAAACGTGGCAAATAACAAGACCACTAACGTGGAAGCAAATACCGATGTGTCAAGTGGATTCCAGCTGGCGTTCACTTGGATAAAATTTGGATATAATTTGCAAAGTAATCTAACAAACAAAATTCCAAAAAAAGAAAAAAGATCACTTCTAATAAATTACCTAATTACTGTGTTTAAAAAATTACCTTACTAACATGTGATTGTGACATAGCGGTAAACTCACCTTAGTTGCGAGATGTAGTAATAATTTATATTTTCAATGTGTATTCTTAAGTTAACATCTATAACTCATTTGTAGATTAATTGTTGACCAAACTTGGATAATTTTATATTATTAGCAATCATTTTTCATTAGGGCATATTTGGGGAGCCAAAATGAAATAACTTTCTTTTATGAATATAAAAACAAATATTGTGAATAATGATTGTGAATATAAGTGTATTCACAGGCTGTCGTGTGTGAATTTTATTAATTTTGTTGTTCTTTGAAATTCGAATGATGCAAGTAAAACAATTGGCCGTATCAGAACAAGACACTGTCATCGTTGTTGGTGTACGCAAGGGATATATATCATTTTGTGTTTCTAGTGGTATTTATGATTCGTGTAATTTGAAAATTATATTAATAAATTGGTCTCTTTCAGAAATTATCTTTTCATTATTAATTGGAATGAAAAATGTTTGTAGGTTTTCGTTTTCCTCTGTCCTATAACAACTATCTAACAAGATCTGAAACTTTATTGCATGGGAAAATTTATCGTAAATTCTGTAGAAACTTTTTAATCTCCATGTGTTTTTTTTGTTGTTGAATATAGTAACACGACTAGCTAAATATCTAAAGAGAAACACACAAACTTTACTTATCTAAAGAAACACACAATTTTTTTTTCGATTAAAAAAATATTACAATATGTTAAATTCCTTGGTTAACAAAAAATAATGATTGTATTATCATTCCAATTCACTATCTCATAGATTCTTGTTAAACACATATAAAACATTTTCTTATACAATTTTTCTAAAGATTTTGATATGCTTAGAAATATTTTTCTCAATAATTTGATGTGAACCTAAAACTTGATGGACCCAGCAAAAGCTTCCCAATAACTTTACATGTATGTAAAAGCGCTTTAACTTTAAGTTTCGTTTTTTAAACACATGTAATCACTTAAGTTAAGAAAGGAAAACAAGGGATTAACTTTAATTAAGTATACAGTTTAACAAATTAAAAAAAAAAACTGCCATGTGGTCTCTTCTTTCTTCTGTCCTCTCTCTCTTCCTTTAAGAACGCGCTGCAGGACTTTGATCAGACTTCGCGTTCCCGCCGCCCATCTCTCTCTCTTTCTCTCTCACACGTTATTTTTTCTTGTCTCTCCCTTGTTCATCGCCGAAGCTGTAAGGAAAACATTTGAAAATTCTGAAAAAACCTTTCTTTTTAATATCTCTTTTTTTCCAATACCCAAATCACAAGATCTCTTCTTTCTTTCTTTCTTCGTTTCATCTGAAAATGGCGTTATCGAAAAACAGTAACAGCAGCAGCAGCAAGAAGAAAGTTTCGTATATCTCAGTCCCTTCTCAGATAATAAACTCTCTATCTTCTTCCTCTTTACAATCTCTTCTTGTTTCCCCCAAGAAATCATCAAGATGCACCAACAGATTCAGCTTCTCGTACAGAAATCCTAGAATCTGGTTCTTAACCATCTTTCTCGTCTCACTCTTTGGTATGTTGAAACTCGGATTCAACGTTGACCCAATCTCCCTCCCTTTCTCTCGTTACCCTTGCTCGACGAGTCAACCATTAAGCTTCGACGGAGATGAACACCACGCCGTTTCCCATCTGGGTTTCGCACCAAAGAACGACATGGAATCGAATTCGTCTTCTGGGTATTCGAATTCGAATGCGATTATCCAGTTACACGGTGGAAAAAACGAGTCTTTGTTGACGGAAGGTGGTTTCTGGAAGCAGCCTGATGGGTTAGGATTTAAGCCGTGTTTGGGATTTAGCGGTCAGTACAGAAGAGATAGCAAATCGATTTTGAATAACAGATGGAAATATCTGCTCGTTGTCGTCTCTGGTGGGATGAATCAGCAACGAAATCAGATTGTTGATGCAGTTATCATCGCTAGGATCCTTGGTGCTTCTCTGGTTGTTCCCGTTCTGCAGGTCAATGTCATTTGGGGAGACGAAAGGTATTAATTTAACTCAGAAATTTCAGATTCAAGTAATAAAGATGTGACATTGTTGGTCTAATTGTGTTTGTTTTTGTTTGCTGCAATTTAGTGAATTCGCGGATATATTCGATTTGGAGCATTTCAAGAATGTTTTAGGGGATGATGTTCATATTGTTTCGTCTTTGCCTTCGACACATGTAATGACGAGACCTGTCGAAGAGAAGAGAACTCCACTTCACGCTTCTCCTCAATGGATTCGTGCTCATTATCTCAAGCGAGTAAGATTGATTACAAGTTTCAGCTACAAACTTCGTTTGACTCGTTAAATTGTCTTCTGGATTAAGCTAATTCTGTTTCCTCTGCTTCTGCAGATTAACAGAGAAAGAGTTTTACTTCTGCGTGGCCTCGATTCAAGACTCTCCAAGGACCTTCCTTCTGATCTTCAGAAACTCCGATGCAAGGTAATGTCTTTTTTCGCTATGTTACCTCCTCCAAAGTTATCCTTTGAGCTCAGTCGTTAACATTTACATTTACTTTTCTTGCAGGTAGCTTTCCAAGCGCTGAGATTCTCACCGAGGATTCTGGAACTCGGCAACAAACTAGCTTCAAGAATGCGTAACGAAGGACAGTATCTCTCACTTCACCTAAGAATGGAGAAAGATGTTTGGGTTAGAACCGGTTGTCTCCCCGGTTTAACTCCTGAGTACGATGAAATAGTCAACAGCGAAAGAGAACGCCATCCGGAGCTTCTTACTGGTCGATCAAACATGACATATAACCAGAGAAAACTCGCCGGTTTATGCCCTTTGACCGCTCTAGAAGTCACAAGGTATAACAACAACTAAATCCACATTTCCTTTTGCTTTTAGTTGGACATTTAGGTTTTTCGACTTTTGAGAAGTATTAACCTTTTTATTGCGATTCCACAGGCTGCTTAAAGCTTTAGAAGCCCCAAAGGATGCGAGAATCTATTGGGCAGGAGGAGAGCCTCTAGGTGGCAAAGAGGTTTTGGAGCCATTAACCAAAGAGTTCCCTCATTTCTACAACAAGCATGATCTTGCTTTACCCGGCGAGCTCGAACCATTCGCCAAGAAAGCTTCGGTTATGGCTGCGATCGACTACATTGTCTGCGAAAAGAGCGACGTTTTCATACCGTCTCACGGTGGAAACATGGGACACGCGTTACAAGGGCAAAGAGCTTACGCTGGTCACAAAAAATATATCACTCCTAATAAGAGACAGATGCTTCCTTATTTCATGAATTCGTCGCTTCCTGAATCGGATTTTAACAGGATTGTTAAAGACCTTCATCGAGAATCTTTAGGACAGCCGGAACTGAGAACGAGCAAAACCGGTAAAGATGTTACCAAACATCCTGTTCCAGAGTGTATGTGCTCAGATAGAGAACAACAACAATAACAACAACAGTCAGAGGCTTAAGCCTGAAATGGCATCTTTGGTCATCTCACATTGTTGGCTGCTCGGACAATGGAGAGACTGCCAATTTTTGTTCCGATCACCGGAGGTTTATCGAGGAAGACGATTCGTGGTGGTTCGTGCAATATTCTTTTAGCATCAGATCATTTTTTTTCTTCTTTGGGAGTATATATTGTTCGTTATTTTCTTTCAACTGAGATCTTTTTTACGAATTACGTGGGAAGTAGAATAGGGGGGAGGTATGATATGATTCTTTAATTCGATTTATTTGGACTGTAATTATATATTACAGAGTTGTATACGATTATACTTGTACTTGTACCATAAATAAAGCAACAGTTTCCAATTGTTTTTCTTCCTAGTCAACCAGTTTCTTCTTTGGAAACTTTCGTTTCTGAAAAAACAAAATGGAGGGAAAGAAAAACCGCACGCATATGAAATTATTGAATTGTTTTGGTCAATAAGTAAACAAAACTACAAATCAATGTTTATTGGGTCAAAAGATGACACATTAGTATTGTGCTACACACCACACACGAATGTCTTAATGGGCCTTTTCATTGTAGCATAGGGTTTCTTTTTTGGGCAAAACGACATCGTTAGTCTCTTCCCCAACTCTCCTCGATAGGGTTTTGGGTTTTCAGAGACAGAGAGCTTCTTGGTCGTATTCGTGTTTGATCAGAAAGTTGAAATTCGAAGGGTTTTTAGCTTCCGCTCACTGCTATATCAGCAAGCTTTTCCAGGTCGGGTTTCTTTTTCTGATTAGGGGAACTCATTAATGGCCTTTATTTTATCGTTAGCCGTTCCTTCGTAGATTCTTATCTCGTCTCTCTCTCTCTCTCTTTCGGTTTATTTTCCAAAATTTACAGTTCCTTGAACTCATTTCATCGATCAGGACAGATTTTAATGTGCGTTTATGTATCATAGGTCTTAGTGAATTAGTCTGAAAGCTTGTTAGCTGTGAATTTGAATAGATGCCTCGGAGACCATCAGGAAGAAGATCGTCAAAGCATCATCCTTTAGGATTTTCAGCGTTTATGCGGTCACTTGCTTTAGCTTCAACTTCTAGGCGTAAATTTCCGAATACTAAAGACTGTCAATGTTCTGAAGAGATGTCTTTTGGTGAGTAGTAAACTTTAAACTGACAATTTCGATTCAGAAACATTGTAATGACGAATCATTCTAATTTTGTAGTTGAAAGGCTCCCAAATTTATCTAAAAAGAAGACAAAGGAACAGCTTTCGGACTCCTCTGATAAAGAAGACTCTCAGGTAAGCGATTATTTAGGCTTTTATGTTGATTTTTGTAGATGAAAAGCTCCCTTATATCTCTTTTTCAATGCTTGATTTTTGAAGGGAGATGTCCAAGCAGACTTTGAGTTCTTTGATCCTAAGCCTACAGACTTTAATGGAGTGAAGATTCTCCTAAAAAACTATCTCGATGACAAGGAGTGGGATTTGAGCAGTTTTGTTGATTTGATATTGGAACAGACAACAGTAGGAACCGTCGTGAAAGTAGCAGATGATGAGGACGAGTCGGTATTTGCTGTTGTCTCTGCCCTTAACTTGGCAAGATTCAAGGAGAATAAATGCTTTAGAGAGCTAAAAGAGTTTCTTCTTCAAGTTTGTTCAGAGAAGAATATTGTTAGTGATCTTGAACTACTATTAGAGAAAAAGGCACAAGATGTTGGTATCTTGGTATCTCAAAGAGTGATGAATCTTCCTCCACAACTTCTTCCTCCGTTGTACGATGGATTGTTCGATGAAGTCTCATGGGCCACCGAAGACGAGGTTTGGATCTTTAATATTAAACTCTTAAGGTAACTTGTTGTGAGCAGTGAAAATTTAACAGTTGTAAGTTTTCTGTTTTTATAGCCTACAGAGGAGCTTCGAAGCTCATTCCGCTTCAAGTCGTATCTACTTGTCTCCAAGATTTACAAGGTAATTTTGTTTTACCGTAAGAATTTGTTTTGTTCGGGCTCGAATCCTCTCTCATTGTGATGTTTGTTTCTTGGTTGTATAGCTGAAGAATCCTAAACAGAGGAAACTTCGTCGTGGTGAAGAAGATAATGAGGAAACAATATTCCTTAAGCCTGAAGATGAACTTTTTCTCCAGGTAACTTATTCTCTCACATTACTTTCTCGAGTTGCCGGTACATAATGAAAAAATATTCTCTGAACATTTGTTGAAAAATTGCATTTGCAGCTTAGTTCTTGGTCTTTCACATTCCCTATGCGCTCACAGCTCGTGACTTCTCAAGAAGTAAGTTTCTCCCTTCAGACTACACATGGAATTGATTTCAATTGTTTCTGATCTGTAATCTTTGGTTTTAATGGCGATTGTCACAGATGAAGAATTATCAGCTGATGGGTCTAGTGATGGCTGTCGAAGCAAAAAAGATTCCTAAATTCAGGCAGATGTTGAGTTCCCTCATTAATGAATGAATAATGACGAACGTCTTCATCTTCTCAAGTTATTCGTTACATTTGTCACTTGTTTATCGATTACTGCCAGTTTTGATAAGATTATTCCGTTGGTTTTCCAGCATAATTCTAGTGTTGTTGTTTATCCAGCAATCTTCTTCGACATGTCACTGGAACTCTAGTTTCGCTTGTCTGAAACAATGTTATGTGAAACTCTCTATTAATGTTCAGTTTAGTTAGAAAAAAGACAGGTAAACTCGATTTTTTGAAGCATTTGCCAAAATTCTTTTTACTGTTAGTAAGATTACATCTTGTCAAACCATAGTTGATTGTCTATCATTTAATCTCAGTTTTTATTTTCATAAGAAACCTCAGTTGGCTACAAAAACTAGGTTTATTCCAAGAAAAAAACTAGAAAACCTGCAAAAGAATATGCTCATATGCCGAGAACAAGATTAACCTCACTTGTTTATAGACTAATTTAGGTTAAGAAATGAACACCTACAAAAGATTATGCTTATGTGCTGAGAACGACTTTAATTCTCACCTTTTTGTGGGTATACAGAAAATTGGGCCTAAGCCCAGCCAATAAAGTATTTTTCCATTGATACTTTAATTTATTTATAAAATGTATCCTTTAATTCTCTGATATTATTCGACTGGATCCTAAAATAAGATCAAATATTATTATTAGCTCCACAAATTTTTTCATTTCTTTGTAGACGAGAAGAGTCACCGTGACTCGATATCTGAAGCAATCAATCTGCGCATGTGATGAAGAAGTGTCTGTCGTCGTTCTCTCTCAACGCCTAGTGATTTGGGTTCCGGACGTTTGTTCATGCGATGTGGCGAAGATCTGCTTTGTCTTGTTTCTCCTCGAGGATCTCTGTCTCTTCTTCTTCTTCGGTGCCAAACCCTAGACTGATTCCTTGGTCCCGCGAATTATGTGCCGTTAACAGTTTCTCCCAGCCTCCGATTTCGTCGGAATCAACCGCTAAGTTAGTGATTTCTGGGGACGGATCCGATGCCAATCGAGTTTTTGCCTCAGGTACTGTCGCGGCCACATCTACGGCCGGTGAGATTTCGTCGAGAATTGCGGCTGCGGCTGGAGTAGGTCACCACTACGCTCGTTGTTATTGGGAGCTTTCTAAAGCTCGACTCAGGTATGTTTGTTTTACCTTTAGTTTCTCATGGAATTTTTGAAAATTGGTTTCAAATCGCCGTCTAAAAAGAGTATCTTTCGTGCTATTCATTGGTTTGATCGTTGCAGTATGCTCGTGGTTGCGACTTCTGGCACTGGTTATATTCTGGGTACGGGAAATGCTGCAATTGACTTAGCGGGACTTTGTTACACTTGTGGTGGCACCATGATGATTGCTGCATCTGCTAATTCCTTGAATCAGGTTGAGTTATCTTCTGAATAACAGAAATTTCCAATTCCCTTCTGGATTTTTGATAGTATATGATCGCCTTGATGCTTGGGAAAAAAAAAGCAAGAAATTTTCGAATCCTAGTGTGTTCATGTAGTTCATATCGCTTGGTTTGTTTTCTATTTATTAGATTTTTGAGATCAGCAATGATGCTAAGATGAAGAGAACCATGAAAAGGCCATTGCCTTCAGGACGCATTAGTGTTCCACATGCTGTTGCGTGGGCTACTATCGCCGGTACTTCTGGTGCTTGTTTGTTGGCTAGCAAGGTGACTGCTTGTTTCTATGGGATTATGTCCAAGTGATAAAAGAGATTTTGAGTCTAATTTTTTGCTTCCACGACAAGGTTATTGCAGACTAATATGATGGCTGCTGGACTTGCATCTGCCAATCTTGTCCTTTACGCGTTTGTTTATACTCCGTTGAAGCAACTTCACCCTATCAATACTTGGGTTGGGGCTGTTGTTGGTGCCATCCCACCCTTACTTGGGTATAACTTTTTTCCTTTCCTCTTCGTTTCACTTAGTTCATGTCTGCTTTTTCCTCGCGTTTTGCAAATTTATTTAAGATTTCTGTTTTGTAAGGCTTGCATACTGGTGTTTTCCCAAATTTATGTTTTGTCTATTTTTGGGTGTTCAGGTGGGCTGCAGCTTCTGGTCAGATTTCATTCAATTCGATGATCCTCCCAGCTGCTCTTTATTTTTGGCAGATCCCTCATTTTATGGCCCTTGCATACCTCTGCCGCAATGATTATGCAGCTGGAGGGTAAGATAATATGGACCATATGGTTTTATATTAGATGGATGACTCCTTGACATATAGTGTTGTTCGTGAAAGTGGTCAATTCAGCTGCATGATCTCATTGCCCTAAATAGTGCTAGACAAATCTGTGGTGGCAAGAATGCTAGATAATGAATTCTTTCTGTTAGAAGCTAATGCTTGTGAACAATGCAACCGGGACCCAAGTTCTGATGTTGTGCCTTATAAACCTTGTTTCAGTTACAAGATGCTGTCGCTCTTTGATCCTTCAGGGAAGAGAATAGCAGCAGTGGCCCTTAGGAACTGCTTTTACATGGTCCCTCTTGGTTTCATTGCCTATGACTGTGAGTCTTTTCTTCCTTGTGGATTCATTTTTATAAGTTGATTGACTGCTTTTCTGATTTGTGCTGTTCCTTCCATTTTTGTGACAGGGGGGTTGACCTCGAGCTGGTTTTGCATGGAGTCAACACTTCTCACAATGGCAATTGCTGCTACTGCCTTTTCATTCTACCGACACCGGACCATGGAAAAAGCAAGGAAGATGTTCCATGCCAGTCTTCTCTTCCTTCCTGTTTTCATGTCTGGTCTGCTTCTGCACCGGGTCTCTAATGATAACCAGCAACCAGTCCTAGAAGTAGCCGGTTTATCAAATTTTGCATCCGGTGAAGTAAAAACTCACAGAAGAAAGAAACGTGCTGCTCAGCCTCCTGTGGCTTATGCGTCTGCTGCACCATTTCCTTTCCTCCCAGCTCCTTCCTTCTATTCTCCATAAAAATCGTTTGAGCAAGCTCTTGGATTATTGAGGACACACTTCACTGAAGAATATTCTGAAATTATTTTTGAGTTTATCTTTGGTAATAAGGAAGTGGAGAACGCATACTACAGGGTTATGTAATTTTGGCTCCACAAAATATATTTTTATTTTTTAAGTTTGTGTTTCTCCTAGAACAAATATATACATACCAGCAATGGGAGATATTATTAAAAATATAGTGACAGTTAATCATGACGGGGAGTTTTAAAAGATGAAAATGTCTTCGTATAACTTTAAAGTTTTATTGGTGGGTATTTATGTTGTATATCTATTTTTAGGAGTTAAATAAATCTTCTTATTATAAGTTTCATGTATTAGCGAATTATGGAAGCCACTTTAATACGAAAAGCGAACCAAATATATAGATTTGTACTAATTTGTCATACTCGTATCTCACGAATCTTTTGGTTTTGGCGATAAAATCCGATAACCGATGATTGTAGAGTTAAACGACTAAACCGGTTGGTTAAATGTTTCGACGGCTGCGAAAATCGTAAATGAGGATTCAGGACAGGTAAGGTGGTTGGAGGAATCCGCGGAGATGGCGACGAGGCTGAAATCGATGGCGACTTTGCCAAAACTGATTCAAAGCATGAGAAAAGAAGCTCCGAAGCATTCTAATCCTATTTTGCCATCTCTGAGACGAGCTTTCTCCCTCTATGACCAGATCAATCTCATTGACAATGTTCCCGAAGACCAGCTCCGCTTCCAAGAGTAATCAATTCAAAATTCGAACATCTGCTTTTTGGGTTTTGGGACCGTTTTGTAGGTTTGATTTACAGTGAATGATTAGGGGTTTAGATATGGAAAATGTAAAAATCTGTGGTGGTTTCCGCAGATTTAATGAGACGAGTTTCACTGTGAATGGGACAAAATACGAAGGTAGCTTGCTCTGTGTTGGGAATTTGCTAATGTCATGGAGCCCTCGTCAATTCTCCGAGATCACCCCTGATAGGTCACTCATCCCTCTTCTCTAATTAGGCAACTGTTCTTGAGTCATAACAAAAGCTTCAAACTTTAAGCTATGTAGGTTATAATCAATCATTGTTTCTCAGTCCTAGATTTCTAACCAATGTTCTGTCACAACCTTGTGACGCTTTAAGCCGTTTTGTATTACTGTTTCCAGTGAAAGTTATGTGCTTTTAACAATAGATTAGTGAAATGTTTCAATTTTCATTGTCATCAAAGGCTTTGAAAGCTTTATCGAGTTTATGTGTTTAATCAAACATTTGGTATATTGTTTAATTGAAAGGTGTGGTATATGTTTGATTGTTGTTCCCTGTCGCTATTGCTCTTATGCTCTTTGTCTGGCTAGTTTATGAATAAATGCTGTCGATAAGCAGTGGCTAAAAGTCTCTACATTTCTATTTCCCTTGATGCAGCTTGTCTATTTTCCAGACTGTACGACCGATTCCAGGTGATGATACATCAAATACTATTTGTTTTGTGTTCATTGAACAGCTAGATTTGCGAATTACAACAAGAAACTAAATGATACATATGGAAAAAAGAGCTGCATTGGTTGATCAACTAGTGCTGTATATTAGCATCAACGATAGGTCTTAGTATATATTCCGTTGAACTATGTGTTGTCCCTGCAGAGCTCTTAATTGTTGGCTGTGGAAGAAACATTCACCCTGTAACTCCAGAGGTCCGTCAGTTTGTGAAGTCCATTGGCATGAAGCTAGAAACAGTTGATTCTGTATGTTTTCTTTTAATCAATTACAGACTTCTCTAGTCCCAGGCTTAGTTCATAGTTTCTAATGCGTTTATATATCGATTACTTGATTCAGAGAAATGCTGCATCAACTTACAACATTCTGAATGAAGAAGGAAGGGTCGTGGCTGCGGCATTGCTTCCATATGGAGTTACATCTTAAGAAAAAAGCTAGCAACTTGAGCTCGGTCTGTAGAAACTGTAGATGAATATTCAAACTTTTGCTCAAAATCTCTTGTGAAAATAAACCGAAATCCATTGGATTTTTCGAGATTATAAACGTTGTAACGAACAGAAATTCTTTTTTTTGTTTATCAAATATCAGAGTTTTTTTCTGTGATGTTTCTGTTGTAGCAATGAGATATCAAGATTCAATATCAGTTTCGTATTCTCAGAGTGTTTGGTTATAGATATAACGTTACGGTTAGTTTTTCAGTTACCGGTTAGTTAAAATTTACAAAGGCTTTTGACTTTTAGTTGTCGTCATTTCGTATCCCGCGGGCAAGTGGAGTAGAAAACACGAAGTAAAGAGTGTTTTTTATAACTGTTTACGAGTTTTTTTAAAAAAATTCTAAAATCTCTCAATCGATTTTCAGGCGAAAACAAATGGCGTCTCTTGTTCATGTTCAACCATCCCCTAGTTTACCGGCGGCAGATCTCCGGCGGTCTTCTTCTCTGATTCGTGGCCCTACTTCGGTTCGATTTCCTGTTGTAAGTCTCCTCTGTTTCTCACTCTATCAGTAGTTCTACAGTCTTCGCTCGCATCTGATGAGAATCTTGTTCCGCGATCGGTTGTGGGGGAAAAAGAGGTGTAACGCGGTGGATCCGTACAAGTTCGACGTTGGGAACTCCGACGGTTTCCATCTGCTTACAGGCGACACCGTTCCCGGAAGTGCTCTTTTTTCGAGGACACGTTTGGAAGATGCGATTTACAAGAACACCACACGGCTCCGTATATTTTCCGGCACTGCGAATCCTGCCTTGGCTCAGGTTCTTTCTTTATATGTGTTAATCGCTATAATCATGGATGACATGATTGACACAGCGGGTGAGTTATGCAAGTTTCGAACTGCGTATATATATCCATTCTTAAACATTCTCCATTATGCTTAGACACTTGTGTTGTAACAAATTAGGAACCATAAGCAAAGGTGCAGCTCTGTTACACCAAGAAGGAGCAAGAGAAGTATACGCATGTACCACTCATGCCGTTTTTAGGTAAGTCCATGTGAAATATTTGCAAAGTGTTGGAAGTATATGGAAACAGCCCTCCTGCAATCAGTAGACTATCGAGCGGTCTGTTTCAAGAGGTGATCATAACGAACACGATTCCATTGTCTGAGCAAAACTATTTTCCTCAGCTTACAGTTCTCTCAGTAGCAAACCTTCTTGGCGAGACCATATGGCGTGTTCATGATGATTGCTCTGTGAGTAAACAAAAAATAAATAAATATTGCTTGAAAATGTAATTCAAAAGGAACTGACTTCTGTCATCAGAAATAAATATTGGAACTAATTATAACTTTTGGATTTTTCAGGGAGCCATTGAGCCATTTTCGACATTGGGGATTGATTGACTGATGCAACAATGGTAAAGAATCGACTCAGCCTCTCTTCAATAGTAATGGATTTCTGAAAATGTACAAATTCCATTTGGTGCTTGTAAATGTAAGAATTGAGCGTGAATGTTCAAAACGGAAACACTTGCATAGAGAAGATGATTAAAGTAATTTATATTCTCCTTTTTCTCACTGTTAAATCCAATCATATGGCTCTCTTTTTTTTTTCTTATTGGCAAGTCAGTCATCAATTAAGGAAAAATACTACTATTAGTCAAAACGTCCACGTAATTAAAGACCACTAGTCACATAAAAATAAATTATGTTTAGGAAATCAAATAGTTATCTTATATCTGTCAGTTTAATCTATCTGATATTTGATATTCAGCCCAAAAGGATAATAGTTTCAAGTAACTATTCACTAGATGTTAGTTTTCGTGGATTACAGACTAACGTTTGTCATAATTTTAGTTTATTACATTAAAATATATTTTAAGTCTAAAATTAAATTATGACACATTTACAATTTTAACAATCCTTTGAAGTTGACAAAAACAAAAAAAAACAAAATCCTTTGAAAAGATCTTTTTTGGTCAGGATCTAAAGAACTTTTCTTAAGATATGGTATTTATAGTAGAGAGAATGCATTATGTAAGTTCTAAGTCGTAATAAATTAAATGCAACAAAAATAAGAAAACCGAGTTTTGTCATAAAAAGCCGAAAATTTCCTTGTAATAGTGACACCGTGTGGAGCCAACTTTAAGCGATGACTAAAGTGTGTGATAAATGAACAATTGAAAGAGAGGTTCACAATGAAGCTATAACTCACAAGTCAAACCTACTATGTCAGAGTAATTGAACGAAAATTGTCTAAGACAAAAAAAAATAAATATAACATATATCTAAGACTATAAACATTTTATACTGTAGAACTATATAAAGAGACTCCCTAATGTATATATTATTACGAAAGTACAAGAATTCCCGAATTATTAATTAGATTATTGTAACTTTGGTCTTATATAAATGTTTATTGTTCGCCAAACCATTATTTGAAAGACTAAAACCACTTAGCTTGTAGGAGACTTGGACCAACTTTTTTCGATCGTGGGTTAGATAATGGTCGGTAAGAAAATTGTAAGGTGGTGAAGAAAATTTTTTTTTTTATCAATGGGCACTAATTGATACTTGTTTGTTGGTTAAAACAAAACAAAACAAAAATTTCCAAACATTAAACTTACGGATTATTAAACAAGGATAAAATACAAATGCTAAAATAGATATTGCATTGATATTATGTAAGATTATATATTAATTGGATGCTGATTTTGAAAAAAAAAAAAAATTATCATCTGGACTATACTGTATACAGTTATTATCGAGCAGTACAGTTAAATTTCTTATAAACGATGATTTTCTAAGAAAAAATTATGAAAAATACCCATAACAAATCAATTTGATTTTTCAGAAATGTAGATAATTCTCCACGGACCACATCGTAACATTATTGGAGTTTAAGATCCTAATTTCAGGCTGTATTAAACTAAACATTTTTAATCACTTGGCGGGTCTACAGTAAATATTAGTGTTGCTAAATATATATTATATATTTTATTAGTATTTTCAAAGATATAAACTTATAATAGAAGTTTTTTAGCCAATCGATATTTGCCATTTTTTATAGTGCGACAAGTACAAAGGATACATTGATTACTGATTAAGGAACATTTGTACTTCTGTATTAAAAAAATTGCCTAAAAATCTAAGAAAACTCAATTAAAGTCTAAACTAATTAATTAAATAAAAAATGTAATATGATGACGAAAAAGCTAAAAGCCTACGCATCGGAAGCGAAGGTTCCTTTGGTGAACAATTCGATCACGCCGAGAGGAACAATTAACGCAATCAGAGGATTTCCCGGCGGTACCGGCGGGATCTGAGCTCTGCACAGAGGACACGTCGACCGTTTCTCCAGCCACGGATCGATGCAATCGGCGTGGAAACAGTGGCTGCACGCCGTTAACCGCCTCATCTTCTCTCCCTCCGCCGCATCTTGGAGACAAATCGAACAGTATGGTGGTGAATTGTCTTCCTCCGCCGTTTTCTTTCCCCATCTTCGGCGGTTGCTAATTGTGAATGTACGGTAGCGGCGCCAGGGACGGCTCGCGAGAAAAGAAGCGAATCTAAGGAAAAGTCTGAGAGAGAAGACGACGACGGAGGCGATAATGACGGATTCGGCGATGAACTGAGAGAAACTAATCACAGATTGGGCAAACATTGTTGAGAAAATTCTCAGAGAAAATGTTGTGAAGATTTTGGCACAACAAACGAAGCTCTGTTTGTGTATATGTATATATAAGGGTTTATCTCGATGAAAAGGACGGTCTCGATTTCAACCTTTCGGGTTTATCTGGGTTGAATTAACGGTCAAGATCTCATCTGTTGTAATTTCCAAGCACGTGCTATAATCCAAGGTGTACTAAAACTCGTCAATTTTGATGAATTTGACTTGATAATTTTTAATCCATGAAATATATCAGATGGGTTATACTATCGCCACGCGAGAATTCTCGAGTCTACGATTTATTTGTTAAATAATTTAAATGGAGCTTAGCTTAGATTCATTAGTTTATTAACGTACAAAGCTCGTATATAGCTGTTTAACAATAAGAATTTGGTGCAACAAACCCTCAAAAGTATAAATAAGAAACACGCTTAACACTTTTAACGTAGTCCATTTTCCTACTTCTAGTTTCAAACATAGTATCAAACTAAAGTCTCTTTCAGTCTTTCTCTGCACACAAAACAGATTCAACGTTTTTCAATTTTTTAACGTTATGAGATATGACTCGCTAAAAGTGCTAGTCTATTCAAATTTGGGCCCAGCCAATAAATATAGATTCCAAACAATTAGGTAAGTGCTGGCCCAAGAAAAACAAGCATATAGATACGAAATTGAATGATTTGTGACCATTAATTTCACAATTTATAACATCAAACAACACAAAATTAGATATGGAAGATTTAGAAATAGAGAAACTATCTTGCACTAAAGACAGGTTGTGCATCAGCTCTAGACTGTGCTCTGCGTGTGTACTTCAGAAGCATACCTTCCATAGAAAGTCTAGGAACATGAAGATCCCTGCAATAACATAAGAAAAGAAAACAATCAATTCACAAATCAAAAACTCATAATCTGATCTGACCTTTCATCACAAAACTGCACTAATTACCTTAAGTAAGGCTCCAAGTCTTTCCATTCCCACTTCGGTCTATGTTTAAAGAGCACGGCGAAACGTTCTGCTGGAGTTGATGGCAGAGAACGTATGCTGAATTTATAAATCCGTGTCTCGATCCCAATCTTCTCTGTTAAAACCTCTCCTTCAAGCATCTCGAATCTTCCTTCCATCCCTTCTGGAATCTTCTTCTTCCACTCTTCCATAAAACTCTCTAGTCTCATCTTCTCTTCTCTCAGTATCTGTCTAGCAAAGTGCAAGCACACAAGCCTCGGTTCCAGCTTCCATTTATTATCTTCGTTTACCTTAGAGCCAAACACGTGCAAGCAGTGAGTCGCGAGTTTACTAGAGAATTCATCAGCTACTAACGCACTCACAACTTCCTCTTCATCTAGATCATCAAAAGACCAACTTTTCAGGACACAGTTGTGAAGGAGCATCCTCAGAATCATGTCTAGGTAATTCTCGTCTATAACCCTCCAGTAACTATCAATCTCAATAGCAGAGAGACTCTCCAAGCCATTGCGTAATTCTTCATCGCTGGCTTGGATTGTGTTAACCAAATCGCTCCATGTGTACAAAGCTAGATCTTTCTTTCCATTATGGTCTGATTCATCATCATCCATCATCATGGCTTCTACTTCACCAGCACCAAAAGGATTTTCCAAGAGAAGGTGCTTGAGTTTGTCAAGTCTAGGAGAAACCTCAACAAGCTCCATGTTACCAAGAGCAATTTTGATGACAGATACTTTATCATTACCGTTGGAATCAGAAACATGTGCATCTTCGAGGAGACCAGGGCAGTTTGATGGAGGAATAAGGAACATGGAATTGGAATTACCAACAAACTTGACTGCATAAGTCTTAGAATTGGTGCAGAGAACAGCATCTTCATCAGGAAGTCCCCTCAAGGTTACCCTAAAGATAAATGCAAACAAACTGAGAAACTCTTCAAAGACCCTTATCACACAACCAAAGAAGCATATCATGAAAAATCAATCAATCATTCTCGCTTCATTTGATTATGATTGATATAACTTTTCACTCCAAACTGATTCTATAAACTACAAAAAACGAAGCTTTCAACTCTTACCTTCCATTGAGGATATCTGAGACAAGAGTGTCATCTGCTTCAAGAAGCAGCAGATCCTCGTGAGGCCCAAAACATGGGTGATACGAAATTGGCACCGAAGATCCACTTTCCAGATTTATCACTGCTTGAGCTCCGCCATTTCTCCCACTTTCTTCCATTACTCGGAGTTCAGTAAAATTACAGAGATCAAAACTCACGGGTAAGCGAAGATGACGATTTCGCTAACAGTGATGAATAACGTGACGAAGTCCGATATGGAAGCGGAGCTCACGATTGTAATCAAATCGGAAATCCAGAGAAATCAGAAAGAAAAAAGAAAAAAAAAACCGAAAATCGAATCCACCAGAGAACTATAAAAAAATAAAGATGCTTGAAGACATGGGAACCAAACCTGATGGCGACAATGAATCTCAAGGTTTACTGGTTTAGGATGAGATGGAACATTTTCGCTTGGGTTCTCCAACTGAACAACTTCGCGCCTTGTTTCAGCCATTAGTAGGCGCGTTAGTAGGTTTTGCTTAGATTCCGCTAAACAGATATCGAGGCCCAAGTCATTAAAAAGCCCAAACTACAAAAGACTGAAGACTATAAACGGCACCCAGTCTATCATCCCTTTTGTAATAAAACGGCAGGGCATTTAGGATAGCTCAAATTTGGCTAAACCCTACTGTCATAAAATCGTTCGTCGGAATTTCAGGGTTTAGCTAAATCTGGGAGTAATGGAGAGAAGTGCAGCTGTATGAAAGAAATCTGAGGAATTCTTTATGGTTAACGTTATTCAATATATGATGATAAAAAAAAATTTCAATGCAACAGAAAAAACTTTTGATAAATCAGAAATAAAATAAAAAGTATATGAAATGTAAGCCCAATAATAAAGCACTGTGGCCCAGTAAGAACGAAGAGAAAAAGGCTTAAATCCAGTAGGCAATAGTGTGACAGAGAGAGCAAGGCCTGAAGATGAAATGAAGGGTCGGAGGCCACGTGGCCTAACCCAAGTAGAAACGGACAAACAAGCGTGTGGGTTACATAAAACGACGACGTCTCATTTCACCTAACACTTGTCGGCTTCACCATCAACGAGCCTCCATCTTTTTTTTGTTGCCGTCACATGCTTGTCTTTCCCTTTAATAAAATCTATATTACATTGAAGCAATTAATATTTAGCTAAATGTATTTTTGTTTTTGTTCTTCGCAATCACCACTACGAATTATTTTCATGATTGATTTTTTTCAAAGAAAGTGGACTATTTTACATTATTTCCACGTAGATGTGGATTGGATTCATACCGTATCTTTGCATTCAAGATCATATAATTATTATTTGGCATAATTTTATCATAAATATTTCAAATATTAACGCACATAGACTGAAGAATATCACAATTAGACAGAAAATAAGAACCATATATGTACAAATTTTTAAACGTGTTGTTATTCAGAATTATAAGGAAACTTCATTTTGATTGTTTTCCATGGAATTTTTGATGCATTATTCATATATCGTTGACAAACGACGTCCCAAGTAATGTTTCTCTAATCCGTATTAATATGGTTTAAATGAGTCAAATTAAGAGGACGTTTAGTTAAAAGAAGTTGTTTAAAGTATTACTAACTAATAAGCTAATCATTACATAGCCCATTTGTGATGAAGTGATGTTTGTTTTGACAATGATAAGAAAGCGAATGTCAACGACAATACGAATCATGAAAACTATGAAATGTTCATCTTCCCACTACAAGCACACCCAAAAAAAAAAGTATAGTGACGTTAATTTTTGTTTGTTTGACAACAAGTGACGTTAATTAAAAATGGATGATTATCTTTAACCAGAAGTATAATCATCATTGCAACAACATAGGTTCAATTTAACCAAACGCTAACTTGGCCTATATTGTCTGAAATTGTAATTTCTATTTCTTCTTAAACCAAATCTGAAATTTTCCATTTACTCCGGCGATTGTCTTCACCAAATCTTCTTCTTCTTCTAACTCTCAGAAATCGAAAGACTCTCTCTTTCTCCCAGAGTTTTTCTATTTTCAAAATTTCCGATGAGGTGTAAAAGACATACAGTTGATTTCAGTAGCAGTATCGGCGTTTGCGCTTCTTGTCTACGTGAACGCCTCTTTTCTCTCGCCGCTTCAACCGCCGCGTCTGAAAATGACTATAACGATCACCATCATCGTCATTCAAGGATTTCTCCTCCTCCTCCTCTGGTTTTTCCTCGCTCTGTTTCTCCTTATGTTGCTGCTAGAAAATCCGACGCCGGAGGAGGAGACTCTTTAGCTTCGTCCAATAGCCGATTCTTTGCAACGCCGCGAGTAGGCTCCACCACGGATCAATCTTGCGGCGAAGGAGGATCATCGTTATCGGAAAAACTCTTCGAAGCCGACCGATCGTTTAAGAAGAAACGGAGCGGATTATATCGGTTCTCTAGCTTCTTCAGGACGAGATCTGACGATTTCTCCTCGCATGCCAAGTTTTTATCTCGAGATTCCTGCGACGCGTCAACGTTTTCTCCGTCGACGTCTTCGTCGTCACGGTCATGGTTCTCGAAGATTCTCTCCGTTCGATCGAAAAAGCAATCGACTGACACTACGTGCTACATCGAGGATTTGATCGCCTCCGAATCCAATCATCATCAACATCGACCTAGACAGAGATATTGCAGAGGAATGTCGCCGGCGGGAGATACGGCGGCGAACGATTACGAATATGAATCAGTCGAGGAATCGCCAGGGAGAGCGAGAAGAACGCCGGCGATGGGAACTCCGGGAAGAAGAAAGACGGCGACGATTGGGATAGGGAAGAGCGTATCAGGGATGGCTTTCTGCTTAAGTCCGCTAGTGAGAGCTAAACCTAACTGTTCTTCTAACAGGAAAGGGAAATTCCCGCCGGAGCTGAAATCTCCGGTAAAGCCTCACATTTCAACGGCGGCGTCTTTTTGCGCAAACCGGTCTAAGAAGCTTGTCGATTTAGGGAGAGTTGATCACCGCCGTTGATATTTTTTTCTTTATTTGGTCACAATCTGACGGTTCTATATGAAATTACCTAAAATACCCCTCACAAGATTCATATGAAAGTTATTTGGTGGCTTTACTATACCAAAATATAAATAGTGAAATTTTCTTTTTATTATATTGAAAAAGTGTCGTTTTATTATTAAAGTGGGAAATATTGTTTTTTTAGGAGATTAGAAGAAAAATGTCGTGGTTTTTTTGTTTTTGCTTGATGGAAATGTTTTGGGTGTACATATCGCAAATGATAGTCTTAGAAGAAGAAGAAACGTATGACTAGTTCATGTTAGAGTTGTAAAATAATGCAATTATTTTTGAAATTTTCAAATCATGGATCAATGCATTGTGAGTAATAAATGTGACACATACCCTTGTGTTTCCCTTAACCTAGAAAAACAAAGTCGACTTTTTTTTTAGTCCCTCATTTCTCCCAGCCCAGGCATGGAAAAGTCAAAATTAACCATTCACAAATCCAATTTACTAGTCTCACTAGAGACATCGAACTTAAAAGAGAAAAGTAGAAAAAGGGCATATAGATCCAATAACATAGGTATCAATTTCGACGAAAGTTGACAACTTTTTTTGAAGATCCAAGTACCCATCTAAGAGAGTTTCAAAAGGTTTTAAAGAGTAAAAGACTAAGAGTTTAATAAGAAAATATACGAGGTGGGTCCAATTCGATTTAAATTCGATGGGTCCAGTCCAAAGCCGTGAATGAATAATAGTATATAAAGAAATCATTCTATGGGTTCGATTGTAATTTGATATTTTCGTTATCAACGGTCATAAAAGGGAAGATGGCATTTAATGAGTGAGTTTTGAGGGGAAAATAGTGTTATTTCGTGGCTCTACCATCTCCTCTCACCTACAACTTCATTGATTTCAAGTTACTCATTCTCTGTGTGTTTTTTTTTGTAGGGGGTCTTTCTTTAATTATGGCCATTATTGCGAATTATGTATTCGAGAGTTGGAATTTTCACAATTGTCATTCATTTTTTAGTTATTAGTTGGCACCATAAATGGCAAATTTGCTAGATACTCTATAATTAACTATGAAGTGTCATTAGATACACAAGCTTAACGAAAAAAACACAGTTATATCAAATTACTGGATCGAAATTAAAGAATAATACCTGCTGAGTATACACATTGTTCGGAAGATACGATACAGAATTAGGCCCAACAATGTTTCCAACTGCATTAATCCACCAGAGAAAAGCTTATGTTTTGGGGACGAAAAACTTAATTAACATATTTTTATCAAGGTTATGGAACAGAGGAAATACCTGGGAACAGTGAGACTTTGAATTTAATTAGCTCATTAATGTGGTCTGACCAAAAAGACATGTGTTCGAACCTAATTCTCTGTTTCTTTATGGGTAAACAAAAACAAAAAAAAAGTATTCTAAGCTTCTTTCTCTATTCACCTCTCACATGGAAGGAAGAAACGAGAAGAGTGTGTTTAATGTATATAGCTCACAGTTATATAATTCAATTTCAGAGCCATACAAATCACAGTGTTGAACAAAGTTGTTAAGAAAAAGTAACAAAAGTACTCAATCAGAGCCTTTGAAATTCCAAAGACCACAAAAGTTTAGAGTAAGGGACAAACCATAAACTAAAACAAAGAGTATCTTTTAAAACCATCTGATGAAAAAGAAAAAAAAAAGTCGATAAAGAAGGCAAAAATTTTACAGATAGAAGATAATAGCGGATCGGATCATGCGAAGGCTCGAGGACTTTTTTGTGTGTTTTTGGTTCTCTATCAATTTGTTGTGATTGTTGCCAAGTTTTAACAAGAGCATCCTCCTGATTGCTGCTGAGACAAAGATGCATTTGCATTGGACGACTTGAGATTCACATCAACCATATCCTCTTGCTTTGTTGTTGACAGTGTTTCCATTCCGGGCAAAGCTGCTGCTATCTTGCGGAAAAGCGCCTAGCAATCAATAAATAAAAAGGTTAACAACATTAAAACGGGACGGATTTATAACGTGCTGAATACGCGGTAAGTGTTTAGAGAGTATCAAAGATAGATCCATATGAATAAGAAGACGTATAAGTAATATTTTCCTAATTAGCAGGTTGGTATAAAAATCTAGGTTAACCAACTTTAGATGGGTCTAAATAAAGTTTGTGTTACTTTTAGAAACATGTGAAGAAGATATCTTTTTTACCTTTATGTTGAAGCCCGCTTTAGCACTGGTTTCGATGAACATTACATTGAGCTCACGAGCCTTGGCTTCTGCTTCCTCTATTGACACTTGCCTGAAAAACAACCAATCTATTAGGAAGGCCCCATCGGCAGTAACAAATAGTAATCGGCAGAAAGTGTCAAGCGTGTTGACCATAAAGGAACCCTTTGATTATATGCAGTTCAGCACCAAAATGATTTTCCATTTATTATTTGGTTGGGTCGTTTGGGAACATACTCAATGCCACCCGAAAAAGTAAGACGTGGTTTAACAATGGTTAGTACTTCAAAACAAAAAGACACTTTCTCGTCTCAGTAAACTTACCAAATTTTAAGTCTCAATCGCTATTGAACAGTAATTTGCACATCAAGATTTAACAAGGAAAAGATGGTAGATCATTATTACCTTTTGTCCACAAGGTCGGTTTTATTTCCCACAAGAACAACTATGACATCACTACCACGCTCTGTCCTAACCTCATCGATCCATTTAGTAGTGTTTAGAAAGGATTGCCTGCCTATATGTCAACGGAGAAACAAAATAATGATCAAATTTCACAATGCAAGAATTTGGATGGATCAAGATAAGGAAGAAATCAAAACGCATTTACTCATAAGGTTACTTAATATCACATACTTGCAACATCTAAAATATGGGAAAGTATGCATGTGTTTGAAAAATTTAGAAAGCAGAGGAAAGGGCGAAGGTCCACATACTTGCAACATCATATACAATAACAGCAACAGAAGAATCCCTGATGTAGCTCGGAATAAGACTTCTAAATCTCTCTTGCCCAGCTGTATCCCTGTCGTATGTTTCGGCTCTTAATGTTAACTATCAAACCATTAACTGCTAGTTTATCCTTCAGTGTTCGAAAATTATATGAGGTTCCAGGTCTTACCACAACTGCAGTCTGACAGTTCGATCTTCAAGATACATTGTCTTCGATAGAAAATCAATACCAATTGTGGCCTGAAGATTAAGAAACAACATAAACTACTGAGAAAAGGAAGAACATTGGGTATAATGATGATAAGCAAGCATGGTTTCTTTACTATAAGGTGCTTGATTGTAATAATCATATTTTACAAATCAAGATCAAATACTTTTTTCATTCATCAACTGAGAACTACTTCGATTAGACAAACAATGAAAAAAAAAAAATCAGCGCGAACGAATCCAATTCCATTGCGTTTCTACGATCTTCTACGTGCCTAAATTCTGGAGTATGAACAACAACCAATGGTGAGCGATTACAACGCCAAAATCACGAACGATGAGAAGCTAAAGGAGATCGCATATGATCCTTCTGCTGATTGTAACGTCCCATACATTAAAACGATCTACAAATCAGATCATACATAAACTACACAGAATCGAAAGCGAGATCAGGAAAACGAATCAGACTTTCAGATTGAAAACACTATATCCCGTCCGTGAAAATGGATCTCAATATCAACCAAAGCTTGAATATCTCCGACTACAATTCCAGAAAACCAGCCAACGTGTTGGATCGTCGAGATAATACCTAGATCGGGAAAAAAAATAATAACCTGGTAAGTGTTGTCGAATTTGTCGTACATGAATCGAGTGATGATACTGGTCTTTCCCACGGATTGATCTCCCAAAAACACCAGCTTATACTTGGCGAGTGCCGAGACCGGAGCCATGATTCCTTAAGATCAAAATAGCCGGACGGATCTGAGATACGTCGAGATCTCGCTGGGAATAGTTTCTAATATTTGCCGGAGGGAGATCCCGTCGCTCTGGAATTGCAAATACTGTATAGTATGTTTTAATTCGTATGCTGATTTTTATTCAAGAAAACAAAAAAAAAAAGAAAACCAATTGGTCATTTAAGTGAAATTAGAAACTATTGGGGATAATTTACAATATATAAGACGTTAGACGCAGATTATTAAATTCAAAACATTATGGGCTCCATAGTAAGGCCCATACATCGACTTGGGCTGGGCATAGAGTAGCGGGCACGTGAAACATTTTCGCCTCGAGCTTCTTTACTCTTTCGTGTCTCATCAAATCCCTAAATCTCGAGCTCAAAAAGAGACGGAAATGGCACTGAGAACTGCAATTCTTCGTCACCTGAGGGTTCCAGTGCAAAGCCTAACAGTGACAGGATCGAATCAGTCTCAAATTGGGTTCCTTGGTTCGATCCGTTTATTTTCTTCGAACGATGATCATCTCAGCAAGCAGGATGTCGTCGATAGAGTTATCGATGTTGTCAAGAGCTTCCCCAAAGTCGATCCCGCTAAGGTCAGTTCGATCTTCGTAAAAGTGACGCCTGATTTAGCTCAATGTTTAGTTTCGGATTAGACCTGCAACTTATGCGATCAAATCGTAGCTCCTATCTTTTGTTTTCCACATTGTTGAAATGAAATCATTTCCTCCCATTTATCTCTGTCAATGGATAATCTGTTGTAGCTTTTGGTTGATTTGCATTGCGCTAGTGGGAATTTACACCAAATGGTATCTGAAACAATGCTGCGATTTTGTTTAGGGTTATTTATATCAATGGCCTAGTAAGCTTCAGATTTGCTGTTTCTGTCATGACTTTGTTTGCTCAAGTGAACCCTATGGATATTTTATTCATGTTTGTAATTGATGAAAGATTCCTTTTTGTTTGAAGTCATACAAATCTTTCAACTATCTCTTGAGTTCTTCGATTATTAGGGATATTTTGTTGATGAGTTTTCACAACTTAATCCACAGGTGACTCCTGATGTTCATTTCCAAAAGGATCTCGGATTAGATAGCTTAGACACTGTGGAGATAGTGATGGCCATTGAAGAGGAATTCAAGCTTGAAATCCCAGACAAAGAAGCTGACAAGATCGATTCTTGCTCTCTTGCCATTGAATACGTTTACAATCATCCAATGTCTAGCTAAACCTGTGCTCTCTCAAGGCTTCTCCTTCTGTTTCTACCCCCAAATTTTTTTAGTATGAGGTTCACTCAAGTTCTCTCTTTATAATGGGATTTGCAAATAAATTCAGTTCTGTTTTGAGAGCATTCTTGACTCCTTTACCAGTTTCAATTTCCTTAAAAACCCTTTTGGTTTGAATCTTTTGTAATTTGACAATTTCTTGGAGTTATTACAATCTGTCTTTATGCAACCTAATAACACATACCAAAGGTTTTTTTTGTTCACTTTTTTTTTATCAACTTGAGAACAAAGATTTATCCCACGGAGATTCAGATGATAACTGCATCAAGAACTTCGAACATAGATGTAGTCCTTCCACTCTATATTTTGTGACAATTTTAGGGTTTATGAATTGAATTATAAAAACCAAAATGGAATTGAATTGGGTTTGATCAGCTTTTTCAATCTTTTTCAGCTGGGTTTAGATACCTAAAAATCGAGGGGAATAAAACGGAACAATTTCTTTGATGTTAGGTTAATTTTTCACCATGGTTTTGGTTTAATTCGGTTTAATCCTTCTCTGACACGCGCAATTAAGAACTACATATCCAAAATGACGACTTAGGCCCATATTAACTTATGCTAAAGCCCATTATGGTCAAATAAAAAGGCCCATGCTAAAGCTTAAATTCTTTTTGCCTCCTCAGCTTGGTACACAGGAGAGATAAGGAAGGAGAAAACGAAGAAGAAGAAGATGATGGCGAATCTCAACTCAGCAATTGATTCAGTATTTTGGGATGACAATATTTCTTCACCCCAGACCCTCGAAGGCACTGCTCGTTCTGTTCCCGGTGAGCCATTTCCCGTCGACGGTGCACGAGCAAGCCGCGCTCACCGAATTCAGCAGCTCTCTCTTCTCCGCGAAGGCTTTCCTTTGGGAATCATTCCTGCTTTTGCTCCTGCTTCCGACAAGAGACTCGGCTCTTTCTCTCTCAATTCGCTTTTGCTCAGTCCTTCCTCTTCCAACTGGTAAAATATTTAACTCCTCCTGTTGTTTTAGAAATTTGAGTGAAGGAAATCACTTTTGACTTTAGTGTTTGAGTGAGTAATGCTTAAGGTTTTTGCTGAGACTTTGAATTGAAGAACACAGTTGATGAAATAGAAAAGCAACATCACCACATTTGGATATTTTGTCTTTTTCTCAGTGTTGGATTTGATGAGACATGTGATTAGGTATGTTTGCCTTTTTCACTCAAATTTTCTGTCGATCGTTGTAGGTGGCTAGGATTAGTTGGGCAGTTCAAACCAAAGAAGCTCTTTGCTGATATCAAAGCAAATATTAGCAATGCAGAGGAATGGAATCTCCAACTTTTCAAGGATACAACAAAACACATTGTAGACAAATCCCTTTACTCAATTGGTTTATGGACTCAGATTGCGTTGGGCTCTTCGTCCTCTCTCTTGCTGAGCGCTGAACGGCTTGGCGATAGAAACGGGATCCGAAAGAAGTTGATGTTTGTTCATCCGGTACGCATCTAGTCCGTTTGACGTATTCTTGTATGTTTAAGACTTCTAATTTAATTTCGTTTGAGCTGATGAGTAGCTTGAGAAACATGATCTCACTGTGGAAGCAGCGTGGCCAGATCTGTTTTTGGACCATAAGGGACGCTTCTGGGATGTTCCTGAGTCATTAAACTTTGATGTCTCATCGCTTGCTCCAGAGTCCGGGCTTCAGTACCGTTTTGGTGTACACAAAAGCAAGGGTAATCCTCTGCCTGTGAATACTGCTGCTGAGAATGGTGGTGATGCTCCTACTTCTTTGATGCCTGGTTTATGCGCCAAGGCTGCAGTTTCATACAAGGCTAACATATACTTGTGGAGGCCGAAAGACAAAGAAAACACAGAAGAAGAGGGTACATCTGATTTTCTGCCTTACGATTTACGCCTAAAGGAGCCTCATGCAGCAATTTCAGGAATAGTAGGTACTCTCATGGAAACCCTTTCGCCTTTTAGGAGTCTCTTTCCTCTTTCTTGACCTTGAATTAAATGCTGAGTTCTCAGTGTCCACTCTCTAGGTAGTAGCCTGGCAGCTTGGATTACAGGCCGAGGCATGTTGGTTAACGGCAAGAAGCGGAGTCCGATAAGCGCAGATTTATTTGGTTCTGCTTGTTATACGTTTCAGAAAGGGCGTTTTAGTAAGTTATATGGTGACCTAACACGAGTAGATGCTAGTGTGGACATTTCCTCAGCTTCTGCTCTTGCTAAAAGAATCTTCCATGCAATTAGAAGATCTCCAGGTAGTAACAAAGCAGATGACACATTGGGTTCTCCCAGACTCAACCTGATATTCCAGCAACAGGTATTAGCTTTTTGTCCAAAGATCAAAGCCAAATTCTTTGATGTAAGGGTAAGGAACCAAATTGTAAGCAATTCCAATCACTGTTTTTCTTTTGTTCTGCAACAATTTTGTAGGTGGCGGGTCCAATCGTTTTCAAAGTAGACTCGCAGTTTCAGGTAGGTGCAGGGAAGTTTGGGGCACAAATGGAAGATCTGATTTACAGTTTGAATTACTCCTTGAGGCTTCTTGAGTCTGGAAAAGTCGTGGCTTGGTATTCTCCAAAGAGAAAAGAAGGCATGATCGAGCTTCAAGTTTTCGAGGTTTGATTAAGTTTCCTTTCACTTCTTTTAGTATGTACCATTTTAACATTTGTATCAGAAGATGCTAAACATAGCAAAAAGTCTTTTGTTTTGTTAACTAGTTGAAGATCTTTTGCTTATGATTGTCTTCAAAATGATCTCAAATAATATTAAATTGAAATCTTGTCACAAAACAAGATATGCTGTCTGAAAATTACAGGAAACAACTAAAATCTTCAAGAAACATTGGACGTATTCTCCCCGACAAGATCTCACTCCACGAGGGCCAACAAGTCACTCTCTTTACAAAAGCAATGCCTAGCACCAGTCCCCAAATCGACCTGAACAATAAATTCACAGATATTACAGTTCCAAAATCTTAAAGAAGCATGATTCAATTCATTGCAGAGAAGCTAATTTCACTATCAAGAATAACTAACCTCATACGCGCTCACATCAGAGAACAGAACCTGTGAAAAGGCATAGGCGAAACAAATGAAAAACATTCACAGTAGTTCCAATGGATGATGGTTATGATTTGAGGGTTAAAAAGAACCTAACCTTCTTTCCAGGCCCAACTTGTTGTCCAACCTCAGAACCAACAGACACAACCTGTAATATGATTAAAGCGATACTCGAAGATCCTGAAGTCATATATGATATACACATGTACCATAAGAAGGGAGCAATGCCTTACCTCTCCGGTTAGGTACCTCTCAAACTTAACAGCTGCTTTAGGCAACAACACTCCACCTGAGGTTGTCTGCAGAATCACGTCAACAGAATAATGTAAATAATCATAGATTTTGGCAATCAAATTGCGAGAACCGAGCTAATCAACAACAGTGGCTTGTTAGATTTCTATTTGTTATTATTCCTGCTTCTTATTAATCATGACATTTCAGATCACAAAGGAGCTATAAGAGATAGACCTGAGCAAGCTCTTCAAGACGAACAAGAACCCTGTCTGCTTGAGGAACAACCTGCAATTATCATATCAAAAATCTCCAAATTAAAAAAAAACAGTGAAATGAATACACTTTGGACAAGATTAAACGGAGAATGGCAATCAGTACCTTTGTGGGTTCCCATTTAGTGGAAATTGCTTTGACTCTAAGACAACCTTTTCGACTTCCTGGAGAGAAACATGAGAAACCAATCATTAACGGAAAAAACATTAAAAGCTTGAAACATAATAAGTTTCAGAGTTGTCAGTACCGAGAAGCTTGTGGTTAGCTAGAGGAGGAGTATTGGTTTTAACCGGAAAAGCAAAGAAGGGTTTTGGTAGAGAGACGAAGGTGGAAGCCATTGGAAGATAAGGTTTTTTGCAGAAGTAGCAGATCTTCTTCCTCCGTTACGACTTCGGCTCGAGGTTTCTCGTTGGTTCTTATGTTTCTGATTTGGGCCAATCTTTAGGCCCGTTTTTTGTTTTCAATTCGGGCCTAACTAATAAGACCTAATCGTCTTCCCATTTGAAAATTCAATATGAAAAAAAAATAATCACCTCAAGTTACTAGAACAAGAATCTATGTCATGTCAGGATTCTCCGAAGCTGCCAAATCTAAGAGTACATAATACCAACGGCACAACATGTTGAGAATAACATTAAAGGCATAAATGCAAATTTGTCACCTAGAAAATTCGGATGCAAGAACTAAGACACCACCAAACCAATAAGATAGCTCTTCCCAAAACATCCAATCTTAAACTTGCTCTTGATTTCACCAGTCTCCTTCTTCAATGCCTTCTCTTCTGCGTATTGAGCCGCAAAGCCAAGCCACATTACCATGGAGTGCAATAACAGCAACAGAACCTTGATCGTGTATTCCTGCGGCTCATGTAAGAGTGGGAAGAGCGAATAGCAAGAAACTGCAGGAGATTTAGAGATCAGTACATGAAACGAATGGTTATGCGCAATATGAGTGCTGGTTAGAAAATATTACATACCTATGGAAACCAAAAGGTAGTGTTTAGCATCTTCTAAACTCTGCACTGCAACGATTGCAAGTATGATCGTGAAATGAAGCGATGCTTTGTCATGGACATGCCATCCAAGCAGACAACTTCATGTATATGCATAAGCTATCCATCTAGCGTCAATCCCGGGCTGTGGTTTTTTCCAAGATTTGATGAGACATGGAGTAATAGCAAGTAATACCATTGCAAATGTTGCCAATGGGGTGATATGTCACTGTACCAGTCCAAGAGAATAAAACATTGAGCGGAACATTCATGAGATATGTAAACAGAGAAAGAATAAGTTAGTTGACAGTACATGAGGGAGAACTGCAAAGGGTGAAGAACCCCAAACTAAACCGCCAGTGAAAGAACCTGATGGAATCTGAATGTCGAACCCGAGCTTTCGTAGCAAAAAGGCAAGCCCTTTGTCGAGTACTATATAGAAAATACAGAAGTTATGTGACCAATATGCATGGCACAATCCTCTCCCGAAACGGAACATTCGACTTATGACTTGCTGTATCTGCAATACAACAACAAAAAGACAAACAAGATAATTACCACCATAGCAATGCTTTCTCAGTAACTCTAATCCGGAACAGGTTTGACTTGATATAGAGTGGGTTCACTGATTCAACTAGGTAAGATATATGTCCATTTGAACATTGGCATTGGCTTTCTCTGCCAACAGGACAAATCGCTCATGACATTGAGAAGTCACAGAGATTTCTATGTCAGTAATTTCACAATGTATACTTCTGCATTCCCTTTCCCAAATGAAAGTAGTGAGAATAAATCTTCAACACACCATTTCAAACAAATTCTAACTTTTTGCTCCATCAAACAGTACAAAAAATGAGTTACAATCTCCTAGACATCAAGAACAATAGAATCTTTGACAAGAACTCTAAAGAATTTGTCTATACTTCTCATCACTGTAGATAATAATAACAAAACTTTTTTCTATCAAAGAAAGAAGAACTACACTAACCTGTCCATTGTAGATAATTTGGTTATCTTTCTTTTCTTAACTTTCATAATAATAGTTTTTATGCTCACTATCATATCAATTTTTAAAAGAGGCAGCTAGTGGCTAGAGCCTAGAGTTAGACCATCTGAAATTAATCTACGGCTGAGATCAACTACTGGAACAAAACAACGGCTATAACCAACGATTCTCGTAGATCGAATCGAAATGAAAACAACAGAATTTAGTTCCCATGCAACCTTAGGACCTCAATTAACCGCCACGTAGCTGGCGCACGAGTGAGATACACCACAGGTGTCAAGGGCAGGTGGGCATGTAAAGATAGGGCAAACGGGGTAGCTGTCATGGGCCCGAGAGACAAGGACGTTGATTATTGGGCCTGAGAGAGGTGAACGTGGGTCCCATAAATAATAACAGTTCCTCTTTAAAGGGTTTTGTCTAGTCAGCTCCTCGTTTGATATTCTCAACTCTAGTGGGACCCACTTCCCCACTCGTAGGCCTTGTCGTATTGGCAGATGACAAGTTGTGTGGTCCTCTCCACTTTCTTTTTTGGACCTTTATTATGATTGATCACAAAACAATTTCTCTCTCTTTTGTTTTTATTAATACACTTTTTTTTGTTGTGTATATATTGGTAAAATATTTTTAACTTTGTTATTGGTTTGCCGATCATAACGTGAGTCATTGCTTACTCACAAACGTTGAGCGTTTGACGTGATCTTTGTTAAAAATATATAAATAGGAGAAAAATAAATATAGTGCTAGTATTGTTTACGATTGTATGATGAGATTAGTGTTTTCTTACCATTTATCTAAAAAGTCAAATTCTGCCACTGCTGTGTGTTATTTGAAAATTTAATTTGGAAAGTTTTTTGTAATATGAATCAAAAGTCATATAAAATATGTTAATTCCAAGTCGGTACCGATATGTTTACGTAGTATATTACATATGTAACACGTATAGTTACGCAATTAATTAAAATATAAACGAGGAATTGAACTACGGTGAGTCGTCGTGACTATCAAATTTATGAATAAAAATAGGTCGGTCACGCTAGTGCTCGTTTATAACAAGGACAAGCGTATGCATGTCTTTCATATCTAAATTCAAAGTACATGTTTCTATAACTTTTTGACTATTAGATCGTATTTTGGAATTTGCTTTTATTTTGAACTGAGATTATGTCAAGACTTTTTTCAGATTTTCAACTAAAAGATTCGGACAAGTTGTTTTTTTCGTAATTTTTGGATTTGATGTATATAATGAGTAGAATATTTAGCTTGAGAAGAGATTTTATTTCATCAAGTAGTTTCTTTAAATCTTTTTTACCTGGAGCTCAGCACGTGTACCAAGATGTGTTGTCTCATATAAAAATACAGATATATTTATTCACTTATACTATAGTAATAAAAAACGTTACTGTCCATAAACAAGAATTAGTGAGGAGTATATAAGTACAACAAGCAAAGCATTAAACAAATGAGAGGGGATTTATAAATTTAAACACATGGAATGAAACATTGTCCAGGGGAGATGCATCCTAAGAGCGCATAAACTACATACGAGAACAGTTTAAAATACAGAATAATTTAGTAAGAATATCAGTAATATAAAAATATAAATTTTAGAAACTTTCATTTAGTGTTAATTTTATATTTTGGAAAAGTCCATCAATCATGCGTTATGCATGTTATTATGGCCAACGAATCTCACAAATGCAAGACTTGTTTGATTCCCCTCGTCGAACGAGATCCACCTAAATTATTGTAATGCAAAAGAAAAAAATTCTACTAATTTATATGTTCTCTATTGCTCGACGATATTTAAAAAGAAAAAAAAATGTTTAGACTTTTGTGCCGGAAAAATGTAAAATATATCGTGCCTTTACTCGAATAATTCGTCGTATAAATTATATAACTGGTACGGACAAAGAGTTTGATTTATTGTATTTAACTTTATCGTGAATTCTCCTGGTAAAATAACTAGAAACATAATTTTAGTATTTACCAGACACAACAAGACAATAATAAAACAAAAGTAATGAATTATTGAACTTTAACGTATAGATCTTTCGAGATTGGAGCTAAGGAAAGAAAGAACGGTGAAGATGCATTGTAGACTACAGTACCTATAGTGGTCTGTAAAACAGGTGATTCACTCAAGTCAAGCAGAAAGTCCGAGTTCAGAAAACCGGCTTTATATATCGACACCAAATCAATCAGCTTTCTCCTCCTCCTCTTCCTTCTTCTTCCTCTTCCTCTTTGAGCTGAATCTCGAATCTGCTTCTGCAGTCGATTTCATTTGCTCTTCCTTAATTCAAAAGCTTTCGTTTTTTAAGATTACTATTAGCAATGGCTTCGCATTATGCTGGTTTTTTCGGCTGTGAAGAGCCACACTTTTTGGAATCTTGCTCTCTTTGCCGTAAACACATTGGTCTTAACTCCGATATCTTCATGTACAGGTACTTAATTCGATCAAAACTAATCTCATGCCAAATCAAATTTCTGGATCTGGATTTGAAAAGCGATTCATTTCCTTTGAATTTTCATAAATTGTTCTGATACTGAGATCTCTCTTGATTTACAGAGGAGACAGGGCATTTTGTAGCAAAGAGTGCCGGGAAGAACAGATCGAGTCCGATGAAGCCAAGGAGAAAAGCTGGAAAATTTCTGCAAGATCTCTCCGAAAAAAATCTTCCGAAGCAGCAAAAGATTCAGCCGCCGGCAAAACCGTACGGACAGGAACTCTCGTGGTGGCGTAGTTGAATTTTTATTACATAAGAAAATCAAAGCAAATAGCTTTTCTATATACCGTTTTTTGTCTAAAGCTATATATATATATATATCCTTAAAACCCTCTTAAGAAAAACCTGCAAAGTCTTGCTCTGCTTCTATCTATCTTGTTCTGAATCGGAGATGAATAGAGAAATAGTTCTGGTTCTCAATGTTCCGATGTCGGAATCTGAGAAGTTGTGGATCTGGTTTTATGTAAATGAATGTGGAATTCCGGAGAGAGAGAGGGATGGGCTGTGTTGATAGCTTTTGTTCTCTGGGTGTTTAAATTTTGTTCGATGTCCCAAGTTCCAACAAGAAACAGAGCATCACTATGTTACAAATTCAATTTCTTTATCTTCCTATCTTATAAGTTCATTCAAACTTGTGTTGTTAAGATCTCAGACGCTTATCTTTCACCAGAAGTAGAGAAATTGTAATAATCCGCAGTCAGTTAACAAATTCTGAAAACAAATCTTTCGATTGTTCATTCCGTAATGCATTTCCCGGCATAACTAAGAGCTCCAGCGGTTCTTTTACATGTAACAGCTATCTTTGGGCCTAAATTGGGCTTTTAAAGGAGCCCATGTACCCATGCCACTGACACTTCCCACCACCTTTGGAAGAGAGTTCATAATCAGAACTAATAGCTTCGTCAGATATTTTTCACAAGTCTTTATGAATCGTCGTTCCTTAAATCTTGAATCGTCGTCATTCCTTAGATTCTGGAATCCTCATTTCTTAATTTTGGAATCGTCATTCCTTAAAGTTTGAGTGTGAAGTGTAGAGTTTAATAATGAAAACTACCCATCTAACAACGATTAAAAAACAATTTTAGAAACTTCGAAACCCCACACTTATTAATCAATTCTCTCAATTATCTTCAGTAGCATCAAAATAGAAATGAAATTAGTGGAATTGGTAGCCTTTGATCAATTGCTCTATTGATTCATGAGGTATCTTGAGGAGAACAAAACGATCCATGCCATGACGCATCAATTAGAATAAACTATAAAGAGTTGAATATTGGTGATGTGACTTAGTTTCGTATAACACAAGAAACTCAAAATAACAAGGAACAAAACTCTCGGGAAGAAAGCACATAAAATTCTCAGCAATTATTATACACAACAGTTAAGCAAAATCAAAGCCATATATGTAAATGATTTAATTGAATCCCCACAGGTAAAGAATTATCAAGACCAAAGGTATTCGTTTCTCTCCCAACCCACCAATGAACGGTTCTATATAGATCAATTTCTTCCGAGATTACATAAAACTCAACCTTTCGACCTTTTGTCATTAGCTCTTGTCATCTCCCAACCACAATTTGGTATGAAAATCCGTTTTGAGCCACCGACATCGTGTTAACTCATTGGTCTGGTTTGAGGAGAGAGTATCATTGCTTGTTGTGTACCTTAAAGCCAAAGATTTTAGGAACATAGCTTTGAGTTGGCTTCTGCGGTTTCATGTTCGCATAGGCCATGAGAAACAAATGTGGGAAAGTAGTCCCAAAGTAAGCTCCATCAATGTCTGCAATAATCATTTAAGGAAAAAAACACTAAGACAAGTGGACAACACTCTGATATCTTCCAAAGATTCAAGCAAGCTAATCGCAATGTCTAACCGAACAAAAATGCATCATGTTATGCTATAAAAAGATGAAAAAATAGCCTTTTGACAAAGGAAAAAAGGATACTGCCTTGGTATTTAGATCGCGGGTAGTAAATATCCTCGCATTTTGGGCAGTATATCTTCACCGTACTCGACCTTGGAATATCAGATTGCCCAACCGGAAGACAAGATTGCCCGCAGCAGAAAACTCTCGGGCATCTCCCGAAATCATAGTTCTTGTACTTCTCCAACTACAAAGAGATTCAAGCAAAAGATGTCATTTTGTGAAGATCAATCAGAAACAAAAAAAAAGTGATAATAACATAAGACAGAAAACTAAAAGAAGTCTTCTTTCTTACCATAGCAGCCATTCCTTTAGTTGTGAGAATGTAACGAACATGAATAAGACCATATAACATCTCCGCAGCTGATTCCACGACCTCATTCTGTCCTTCAGTAAACATATCACCTAATTTCGAAAAATTACCCCAAGGTTCATGCAAAGATCAGACAAAAGTAAAAAAAAAACCTAACTTATCAATGGACCTTCACACTTACCGTTTGATGATTCAACATCTAATATGAGATCAAGTGCATACTCATAGTAAGGAACTTGACCACTCAATCCACAGAGATTGAAGTCATCCTGTATGTAATCTTCATCTACTTCACAGAAAAACTCGTTCCCTCTCAAATTACAAAACCACGAGATCCACGATGTATCCTCACCTTCTGAACCACTCACGTCCGATCCTTCACTATCCGTTTCAGATTCAACTGCAAAAATCAAAATTAGACCCAAAATAAGAAATTTTGCAGATACTAAAACGAACAGAGATTGACTGAGATTTAAAAGCAAAACAACTTTCGGGTGAACGAGAATGGCGATGATCGGGAAGCTGAGATTTAGCAGTGGAGGTTGAAGGGAAGGAATCTTTGTCTTTAGAAGTGAGAACCCTAGATGTGGAAGGTGAAGTTTTCTTCAGATGTTTGTCTAAAGCATCATTGATCCGTTTCCGATCAATAGCTCCACCGAGGATCTCCGATCTCGACGATCCACCACCACCCATTATTCCTCCACTCCGATCCTTGTACATAACTCGATTCGATTCCCCCAGGAAGATTAAAGTTTAGATTCTCTCAAAGTCTCGAACTTTCTTATCATCAGAGAAGGAGAGAGGCGGAGAAATATAGGGTTTTTATTTATTTATTCAATTTAATTTCATGATCACAGAGTAGAGGAAAGAGAAGAAGAGGTAAAGAGTGCTCTGATTTTCCCTGTGGTTTTTTCTCTTCGTCTACTGTTTTCTTCTCTTTGATTTATCATTTTTTTCTTTTCTGTTATGTACAAATGGGCTTCCCTTATTGGGCCTTATCTTGTGAATGAGGAAAACAGTGACACAAGAAGCTGATTAATAGAGAAGGAAACATTTTTTTTAGGCTCGTGATCGTCTGTGTACGATTTAAATATGATTCTATATCATATCTTAGGATGAAAGGAACCATAAAGTTTATTTCTTTTCTATTTTTGTATGAACACAGTAGTAATAATTCACTTGCCTTTGCTTCTTGTTAATAATGAGGTGTTTGGTGGTCGATCCATTGTCTAAACTTAAAATCGAAATATCCAAAATACTGGAAATTATAATGAAAAAGAGGTAATTGCTGTTTTGTAAAATATTAGTTAATTGTCTTTTAACATTCTAACTGCGTAGTTTAGTGACCTCGCACCAACCATATTTAACACATAACTACACTTATGTGTAAAAATTTGTGGACCTTTGATTTTTTTTTTATGTCATATTGAACAATTGGGTACATAAGAATTTTCGACGAAAGATGAAATAAAGCAAGTCTATATTTTAAAAAACTGGAAAAAAAAACCCACCAAATTAAAAAAAAAAAATAGTCTCTTTCTAGGCTTTTGCCTCTCTGACTGCTCAAATTAAAGTTGACTCCTTTTTTTCCACTCTTTCAAAAATCTTGTAGCTTTTCCTCTCAATTCTCCTCTTCCTTCTACACTTAAACCACCAGAAGCACAGAAAGAGAGAGAGAGAGAGAGAGAAAAACTAAAATCAGAGAGTATTATTCAATGTCAGCTTCAGTGGCTGCAACAACAGTAGCAACAACAACAGCTACAACGTTCATAAAGTGCGTCACCGTTGGCGATGGAGCTGTGGGCAAAACTTGTCTTCTTATCTCCTACACCAGCAATACTTTTCCCACTGTATCCATCTCTCTCTTGCTTGGATTTTTTATTTTTATGGCTTTCGGGCATTTTGGTGAATGTTGTTCTCGTTATTACAGGATTATGTTCCAACAGTGTTCGACAATTTCAGTGCAAATGTTTTAGTTGATGGCAAAACTGTCAATCTGGGTCTTTGGGATACTGCAGGTAAAAAAGTTCTTCACTTTCTTTCAAAGTCTTCTTCTTGAATCAGATTTATATCCTCAACATTGTGTCAATGTCTTATCTTTTGACCCTTTAAGAAAAATGTTACTTTTGACTTTGTTTCTCTCAATCTTGAAGTAGTTGAAAAAGACTGGATCTTTACACTAAGGCTAATTGATCTCTTAGCCATATGATATAAAATTGTTTCGCTCCTTGAATCTACTATCATTGGTTCATGGTTCTTCAAAACTATAATCAGACCAATTATGAATTTTGTGGTTTATCCCTTTTGGTGTTTTATTATATTACAGGTCAAGAAGATTACAACAGACTTAGACCATTGAGTTACAGAGGAGCAGATGTTTTCATTCTTGCCTTCTCTCTTATTAGCAGGCCTAGCTTTGAGAACATTGCTAAAAAGGTTTAAACTTTCTTTCCCCTTCAATTTCACTGCATTGTAACTTTCTCGCACCATCTCATGGGCTCGTGGAATTATTATTTTTTGGCAGTGGGTCCCCGAGCTGCGACATTATGCCCCGAACGTGCCTATTGTTCTCGTGGGAACTAAATTAGGTGGAAGATATTACCCAATATGTGAATCCGTTATGTCTTGAATATGTTAAGAATCTAGCATTGATAAGTGTAAGAGATCTTATGTAGTATGTAAGGTAAAACTTCATGTTCTTGTAGATTTAAGAGAAGATAAGAAGTTCCCAATGAATTATCCAGGTGCTTGCACAATCTCTACAGCACAAGTATGTTTCCTCGAAATTCTTCTTCAAATGGATGATCAGAACCATTTTAAGATTCAAGCTTTTTATAACCTCAAAGCTTATAATTTTTTAGGGTGAAGAACTAAGAAAGGAGATAGGAGCATTAGCATATATAGAGTGCAGCTCAAAAACACAACAGGTACTAATGCTTGAGTTACATTTCCACTTAAGCCAATCTTTTATAGCTCAATCTGCTAAAGAAAGACTCGTTATCATGATGATGATCTTGCAGAATGTTAAAGAGGTGTTTGATGCGGCTATAAAAGTAGTTTTACAGCCTCCATCAAAGACTAAGAAACAAAAGAGAAAGATTGGTTTCTGCCATGTTCTTTGATCTGAAGCTTCTTTGACTACTTACTCAACTCTGGCTTGCTTTTATTCTTATACCTTTCTCAGTGTGATGCTATGAACGACTCGTTGCGGATCAAAATAGATTCGCTATCTTCGTTATAAGAGTTCGATCTTGTAGTAGAGAGTGTGTTGTAACAAGTTATTACTTATAAGCTAAGTCTAGTCTATGTAATATGTAAATGATCAATGCTTGTTTCTTTGAGTTACAAGCTCAAGTTATAAATGATCATACTCCAATCTTAAATATTCCGGTGGATATTTGCCGGAGATGTTTATTTTTTTCAAAAACAAAAATAGCCAATCAATCACCATCTATAAAATCAACTCCATGGTATATAATACAAAGACTTGCATCTTAACTAATCAGATGAGTTCGAAGGTGGGAAATATTTGGTAATGATGTCAAATTTCGAACTCCAACGAGGTCAGTTGATGAATGATGAACCATAATGGACAGTAGTAGCTAATGGTGTTTTCGTTCATATAATTAACCGGCATGTAAACACCGTCTATGATCATACGAGCAAGAGGCCCATTAGGGGTATATTTGGGCCTTTAGCCCAAATTTCCTACCCTCTTTTTGTTTTTGTTTTTTTTGGTTTACAAACCAACACCGAAGTTAAAGGCTAAAAGCTTGACCGCCACGTCTTTTAATTTTATCAAGTATCTTGATTAATTTATTAATTTTAAAAAACTTTTGGTCCAACAAGCTCAGGCTCTCATCTCTCCGCCAATTAGGGTTTCTTCCTCTCTCGATTCCATACCATTGTTGATCCGCTGAGCTAGGATTATTCGATCCTCTAATTGTGTTGCTTAGCTCTGATTCTTTTTCTTCGAATTAGGTTGGATTGGTCAGATTGGTAAACAACACAAGAAAGCGATGCCACCGAGGGTTGTGAAGAGGGGCGGCGCCGCGAGAAGAGGCGGGAGGCTTACGAGATCGGCGCTCAAGGCGCAGAATCCACCGGTGGAAACCGCCGATGAAGAATCTGTTAATTTCGGAGAGCTATCTGGCTCCGATGCTGTAGAAGCGAAGGAAGAGACACCGGAGGTAGATAAATCTGTTGAGGAAGAAAATCCATTAGATGGCTCGAAGCAATCGGATTCGTTCGATGATTCTGAAGCTGCAGCGAATCCGGATGGCGTTGTTCTGTCGAGAAGTAAGATTCTTTGAGCCTGGCTTTAAATCGATTATTCTAAATTTTGTTTCGTTTTTGGAAGTTGGCTTTAGTATCGTTTTCATTGTTTTGACGGATCTAACTTTCCCTTTGATGAAAATTTGCGACTTAGTCCTTCCAACTTATCTGACCATAGAATGTTTAGATTCAATTTGGATGTCGAATTTAGAGTTTAGGGTTAACTTTCTAATTTCTTTGGGAGATAGACGTATCTTCTGGGGTTGTTATCTCTGAGAAAACTTTAGGCTACCTCGAATAGTCTAGATGTTTTACTCGCTTTTACTCGCAGACGAGACTGAGGTAAAGGATTCCGTGGATGATTTTGGAAAAGATGAAAGATTGGATTTAGATGACAATGAACCAGAGTATGAGCCTGAAGAATATGGTGGGGAGGAATTTGAAGAGAGAGAATTGGAAGGGGAGGATCATGAGTTGGTTAATGAGGGGGACGAAGAACTGGAGCAAGAGATTGAGGCCGAGGACGAAGCAGGTGATTTTGTAGACGAAATTGGAGATGGTCCTGAGGAACTTGAGAGTGAAGGTGATGATGTGCATGCTGATGAAGAAGTCAAGCACGGAGAAACTATTGATGTGGAAGAAGAAGAGCATCATGCTGTTCTCCATGAGAGACGTAAGCGTAAGGACTTTGAAATATTTGTTGGAAGTTTGGAAAATGGTGCTACGGAGGAGGACTTAAAGAAAGTGTTTGGTCATGTGGGCGAGGTGACTGAAATTAGGATTATGAAGAATCCTCAGACAAAGAAGAGCAAGGGTTATGCTTTCCTGCGTTTTGAAACTGTGGAACAGGCAAAACGAGCTGTTAAAGAGCTTAAAAATCCAATGGTAATCGTCTACACTTTAGTTTATGATGGAGAGTTTGTCTAGCTTTACATTGTATATCATGCTCTTGGTCATTGGGACTGCAGATCAATGGTAAAAAGTGTGGTGTAACTGCAAGCCAAGATAATGATACCCTCTTCATTGCTAACATATGCAAGACATGGACCCCAGAAGCTGTAAGTATTCGGGTGTCCGTAGATATGTCAATTAAACCCAACTCCAAAGTTCGTGGTAATTTTGACCATTAGGTCTTTGCTGTTGTTCCAGTTGAGGGAGAAGCTGAAACACTATGGCGTTGAGAATATGGATGAGATAACTTTGGTAGAGGACAGCAACAATGCCAACATGAATAGAGGGTATGCTTTTTTGGAATTCTCATCTCGCTCAGATGCCATGGATGCTCACAAACGCCTCCTCAGAAAAGATGTGATGTTTGGAGTTGAAAAGCCTGCAAAGGTTTCTTTTGCAGATTCCTCCTTAGATCTGGAAGATGAGATAATGGCGCAGGTACTCACAATGCAGGATCATTTATTTGTTGCAACTTTCATCCTACCATTTCTTCTTTAGAGCGTTGGAGGAGTTTTTTTGAGGCATGAGTGGGTGCCACATATTCACTTAATAGCGGGGGGGGGGGGGGGGGGGGGGGGTTCTTTTACGTTTCTGGATGGTAGCGTACAATACTTTCTAAACCCATAAATGAAACCAGACTCAGAATACATAGTCCTTCTGGCCCGCTAACGACATGCTAGATACTGGATTGTTGATTGTTGGTGAATCTACTATATCTATCTGGTCGTACTTAGTTTCATTAATTTTCTGTGTTATAGGTTAAGACTATCTTCATTGATGGTCTTTCACCTTCATGGAATGAAGAGCATGTTAGAGACATTTTGAAAAGATATGGTAAAATTGAAAAAATTGAGCTTGCGCGCAATATGCCATCAGCCAGGAGGAAAGATTTTGGCTTTGTAACTTTTGATACTCATGAGGCTGCTGTGACTTGTTCTAAATTTATCAACAACTCAGAGCTAGGCGAAGGAGAGTACAAGGTATGCATATGTTGATGCCTTATCCTTATTGACGCAAGTAAAGAAAATTTTTGCTTTCTGATTCCTCTTTTTCTTTCCAGGTAAAAGTGAGGGCACGCTTATCTCGACCACTTCAGAGAGCAGGTAAAGGCAGACAGTCTAGTCGCTCAGACCAACGGTCTAGGCATGGGAGTAGACGATCTGGAAGGAGATCATCGGCTCGTCTGCCACCTGGTAGCCTTACTTTCTCTCGAAGTGCTAGAGGCGTTGAATCTCGGGCCCCACCTTCTAGTGCGAAGAGATCCACTGGATCAAGAGGAAGACGTCCACGCCCACCTCTACCTCCACCTGCAAGAGCGAGGCCCTTGCCACCACCTGCAAGAGCCAGGCCCTTGACACCACCTGCTAGGTCATATGACAGAAGACCTCCAGGTACCACTGGTCTTGTTTATCCATGTACAATTATCTTTCTTTCTTGAACCTTTTTTTTTTTCTTGTTGATGTATTTTATCATATCTTCCAAATTGTGCTTTACAGTTCCTCCATATCCAAAGGCTAGCTTGAAGAGGGACTATGGCCGACGTGATGATCTTCTTCCTCCAAGAAGCAGACCAGCTGTGAGCTATAGCTCCAGGCTTTCTCCTGAGAGGCATCTGTCTTACAAAGATGATTATGCACCTCGTGGTTCTGATTATTTAGATATTCCTAGAAGTTCTTCTCGCTTAGAAATGAGGAGGCCGTACATGGATGACCTTTACAGTACGAGATTTGAAAGACCTCCAAGTTACGATGAAGGAAGATCTCGGGCTTATGAACCTCTTCCTGGATCAAAGCGACCATATGCTGCATTGGTCTGATTTATTGCTTTCTCTGACCATTTTGTTTTCTAGATTTTTTTTATCGTTAAACTATATGGCAATTTACTTTAACGGGTGTTTATTATGCAGGATGACATTCCTCCACGTTATGCTGACGTCGATGTTCGTCATTCGAGAGCCCGTCTGGACTATGATCTTGGCCCATCTCAATATGGGGAATCGTATGGGGACCGGTATGTTCCCCTTGTATGGACATTTTTGTTTATCTCTGGCTGCAATGTTTTGTGTGTGAAGTGTATTTTTAGTTTCTTACTTGCATGTTTGGTGTAGGATTCCCAGATCTAGTATAGGGTATGGAAGCAGCCAAAATTCAATGTCAACTCATGACTCGCGTGGCCCATACAGCAGTCGTCAGGGAATGGATTATGGAGGAGGTTTGATTAGAACTTTATGTTGTGGCTTAACATATAGCAATACTTCATCGAGATGCAAAGAATAACATGGCTATAATTCCATAATGTTCATTTCTCAGGTTCATATAGTGGCAGCGATGTAAGAGGAATGTACTCATCAAGCTATGGTGGCGACATACCCACCAGAAGAGACGTAAGCGGCTTCAAAATCTTCGTATGCTTTTTTTTTTTTTCTTTTTGCTTGTTGTTGTTAAATTGTTGGTTGGAACTACAGGGAGGAGGTAGCTCGTATTCTTCAATATACACAGGCCGTGGCTTGGGTAGTAGAAGTTACTCAGGTGGTGGTCCAGGGTCATACTACTGAAAGTGAGTTAGTGGTAAATCTTTTGGTTCCTTCTCCATAGCAAATTTTAGTTGGCATTGTTTTGTTGGTTGGAATGCATCCCTTGTTTGAATGTCTGAGCAGGTGATTATGGAACAAATGAGTCAACCAAGTGATAAAATTTGTAAATGGAACAGATTTCGCGTAACTGCCGAGGAGTATGCAGAAAAAGAAGCTATTGGTTGCAAAAGGATTAAGCTATAGCCTGGGTGAGAGCTTGGAAGATTTAAGAGAGTAGTAATGGAAAATGAATGGCTTCTGGTTTTTTAGCGGCTTACATCTTCAACTTCACTTGTATTTGACTCTTTTTCCAGATAAGCTTAAGTTCTTAAAAAGATGTCTTTATTTATATACAGAAATTTAGCTGTGTTTGTATTGCTCCATCAGTTTGTAGAGGTTTTTTGAAGAAATCATTAGCAAAGAATGTTTTCAGCTAAATCAGTTGTGATAAGCCTCGATTGACAAGTGAGGAAGACAGTGAGATGTTATTACTCCATTAATGTGTAACATACATTAAGATTACTGATGTTAGACATTGAAGGATAGCTCTTTGGATTTCTACAATCAGACAATAAGTTATGGGAGTCTTTTCATCTTAACAAGCTAAGGAAGATATTCTTCTAGCTTTCTTCTTCTTCTCCTCCGCCACATTTTCTGACATGCTTTTAGCAAACGCTTCCACTATTCGTTGTTGGGACTCCAATATCATCTTCGTCCTCTTCATCTCCATCTCCATCCTCATCGCTTCTATCTCTCTCGTCATCTCCATCTTCGTCTGCTCTGTTCTCAACAACGTCTCTCCAAGTAACTTGATCGCACTCGCTATCTCCGCCACTGGATCATCAGACTCCTCCGTCATCATCATCATCTCCCTCCCTCGTTTTCCTGCTGTAATAGTAGCACTACCTGCTCTCTCTTCTCCTCCTTCAGGTATACTCACAACCCTAGCTCCGTAATTGGATCCAGCTCCTACACGACCATATCTCGAGTTCGCACTGATACCGGAACTTGGACTGGCCGTGTATTTCGGATCGATCTTACCAGGAAATCTCGGGCCAGGCTTTGCTATGCTCACTCCCGTCGGTATCCGAATTCTGATTCCCCCGCTACTGCTACTCCCTCCGCCATCACCAGATCCGGCTGTACCATTCCTGTTGAAGAACCTCGGGGTTGTCCTTGCGACTGGACCTCCACCGTTTTTGACCGAACCACCGCTGAATTGATAACGAGCGGCGTAATTGCCATCTTCGTCTCCACTTTCGTTACCCGGTTTGATCTCTGGTCGATTCTCCATGGCTTCCATTCGCTTAAAATGGACCCAAGAGGATATGAACCTCGCCACCGGCACAGATCTCGCTCGCTGGATCTCGGTGCGGTACCTTTTCCGGAGCTTCTCCATCTTGTGCCGGCACTGAACCGCGGTTTTCTTCGGCGTCACGTCGGGACAATTGGTGGCAACCGCTTCTGCAACTTCTTCCCAGTGATTCGCCTTGAGATTTCCACGGTTGAGAGCGTACCATTTGTCGCGGTAAGCGTCAATGAGCGCGATCGTCTCCTCGAGAGACCAGCACGGCGGAGGCAACCGCCTAGAGCTCTTGGACGTCGCTGGGTTGGAGGCGATCTTTTGATCGGTAGCGGAAGCCGGTTCCGCTGAAGCATCGTCTGGAGCGGATGAAGATAATGGTTGCGGGAGGAGAGCTAGCGGCGAAGACGATTGGTCCCGCACCGGTGATGGATCGGGAATTGGATCATGAGTCAACGGAGAATCCGGATCGGACATGGATCGATACAGATAAGATCGGCAAAGATCAGAATTTGAGGATTTGAAAAAAAAGTCAGATCTCGCGAAGAAAAATGGCTGTGATGCGATGGCTTTTCGCGGCGGCGATATCACGTATTATTGAGGAGATAAGGGAGAGAGAGAGTGAAGCAGAGGCGCATGATAATGATGGGTTGCGGAGGATAAGGTGTTAGATAGGAGTGCACATTAGCAGAGTTGGTAATAAAGGAAAAAGCCTTTTGCGGTGGTGGCGGAGGGTGGTGGGGGCACCGTCGTGGACAACAACAACGACACGTGGCATAATAGTAGTGGAAGATAAAAAGAGAAAAAGCGGCTGATTACGAGGACAAAGCCAACAAGCCACCGTATTCATGGTTGGAAGAAGGCTAACGTGAGCCGCGAATGACGGGACCGGTAGGTGGCGTAGGGTAGACTTGCAAACCGCTCTTGCCGTTTCGGGGTCTGCTTAATTATCTTTTTGGCGTCTTCCTCTTTATTGATGTTTATCTCCCTCTCTCTCACATTGTTTTTTTTTAGCAAGTCATTTACTATAAGGATCTCATGATTGTTGATTTTAGGCCTCAAAACCCAATTAAACCCCTTTTATTATTTAAATAGGCTTAAAGTTAAATGGGTTAATATTAATGGGCCTGGCCCATTAATATATACGCAACGCATAAACCCTTTCAATTAGTGTGTTAGGAGAATCTACTACAGGCTGTCAATATATCTCGTGTTTAATCATAAGAAGAAAAGGACTATTTTATTGTACTCGCTTTGTCGATTACTGAGAAAGATACCAACAATTGGGCTAATTATTCGGTGATTTATGAGCTTTAGCTTGTTCTTACCTTCTCGAATCTCATAATTTAAAAATTCAATAATTATAATCACGGAAGGTATTTTTATCAGGTAGCACACTTCATCATCACGCATTCTTACTTCATTTATGTGTACTTGTCTGAAAGTAAATACCTTATACTTAGAGATTGGATATTCATTGGGACAGAAAGTACCTGAAAAATGGACCACAGATTGTTTGATGCAGCTCGTACGGGAGACATAGGACCACTTAAGAAGATCCTCTTCTTCTCGAGCGTTTCTCTCTGCCGTCTCAAGAGAATCCTCTCCATGTCTCAGCCTTCTCCGGCCAAGCTGTCTTCACGGCATTTCACTGCTAATGATTTTGAGATATAAGCTAATTAACTTTTGGCATGAACATGCGTAGGCGTCACTCCACTCATGGCTACGTAAAGAACGCAAGGGAGGGACGCAAACGCCATCTCACTTGTATCTAATTATTTGCTTGCAATCGTCTACATAGCACCAGATAAAGAGGTATTTTGGGTGACGGTTCTAGCGGTATCGTTGCTCTTGGTTCTTCGTCAACTTTATCTATTCATCAATTCGTTGTGCAGAGGGATTCGAGCTGCAAAGAGTAATTATTCCTCTTCTTAGCTGATCCATCTCTTTGTTGTTATTGTGTGTTTTTTCTTTCTCATATTTGCTTTTTTTTTTTTTTTGTTGTGTTTATGTTTTATAACCGGGAGATACTGAACCGTAGTCCAGACTAATCCCGCAGCATGCGTGTGTGTTTCTTCAAGGTTCTTCTCTTTGATCTTTGTCGTGTGAATTTGACTTTTTGAGATTAATAAATTAAGGATTTTTGAAGACGTGGGAAGGTTTGAAATGTTCTGTTTCTCCGAATGCTCTGACTTGACAAAGTTGAAATTTTAATCTGTTTATTTAATGTTGAATTCTTGCAAAGAGTTTTTTTCTTTTGACTTAGCACAAAGAGAAGAAGAGAAAGAGAGAGATGGAGAGAAATCCTTTAATGGAGGCTGCTCGGAAAGGAGATGTCGAGTATTTACTCCGATCAACGGAAGCGGATCCGACCCTTCTCGAAGTTAGTGTCATCAACGGCGAAGAAACGCCGTTACACGTTGCCTCCATGTACGGACACTTGAGTTTTGTCAAAGAAATGTTAAAGCTAAGAGAAAATCTCGGAAGAGAGATTAACAAAGACGGGTTTACTCCTCTCCATATTGCAGCATCCATGGGTCACCTTGAAATTGTGAGAGAGCTTTTGGAGAAGCTAAGTGGTGAGATCTGTTTGATCAAAGGTAAAGAAAGAAAGATTCCTCTTCATTACGCTGCTATGAGAGGAAGAGTTTGTGTTCTTGATGAGTTAGTGTCTGCGAATCCGGAATCTCTTGAAGAAGTCACCGCGCGTGGAGAGACAGTGCTTCATCTTGCGGTTAGATATTGTCAGTTCCATGGATTAGTTGCTTTATTGGAACATCTTAAGGAATTCGATAAGCTTTGTGTGTTGAATAAGCAAGATAATGGAGGGAACACCGTTTTGCACTTAGCTGTTCAAAAACGACAATACGAGGTATCGATCGATTCATCTCATCTCATTTTTGTTCTGTTTGGTTCGGTTTAGTTTATTTGAACTATACATCCATTGATATGAAACTTCAGGTGATTGACTTGTTGCTTGGCTCTAGAGGTTCTAATAACACAATCCCAAGAGGTTTCATTGAAGTAAACTCTTCAAACTCCAATGGTTCCACACCTCTTGATGTGTTACTTCACTTTGGAGGTGAACCAGAAGACGCAGAGATTCATCAGATCCTTCGCGAAGCAGGAGCTGTAAGATCCAATGATCACAACATAAGACAAGCAGCAGCAATAACAACAGAGAACGAATCAACGCAATCAGAAGAATCTCTGACGACTCACAAGCAATGGCTAGATTACTTCAAGTACAAGAAAGACAGAGTTTCACCTAACGAAATTCGTAGTGTCTTACTGGTTATCGCGATTCTGATAGCCACAGCGACTTATCAAGCCGCACTAAGCCCACCTGGAGGTACCTGGCAAGAAGATTACTGCATAACTGGATACTGTCAAGAAACTGACACAAAAGGAAACAAAACCAAACCGGTTTATTACGCAGGAACAACTATAATGGGATCAAAGAGTTGGATTTCTTATGGCATTTTCATCTTCTTAAACTCGGTCGGGTTTTTCACTTCTATTGAACTAATCTCATTACTCACAAAGGGTCTCCCTTTCTACCTTGAGATGCAAGTTTCACTGAATGCTGTTGCCTTAACCTATGGATTTGCAATGGCTGCACTTTCTCCTAGTTTCGGATTAGGTATGTTCTTCTTGGTGATTTCCGTCGTATTACCCTTCGCAGTAGCGAAAATCCCAAGTCTAATCCGGAAACACGCTAGAAAAATCAGAATCTCTCCTCTACGAAGTACTACTACAACAACCACCTCCTAAAACCCAAAGTTTTCAGTCTCATAATTCCAATTCCTCTGTTTTTTTTTTTCTCGTTTGTTTTGTGTTCTTGAATTGTATATATGAAAGATATTAGATTCAAAACGTAAAAACTTTAACCTTTTGTGGTTTCTTTTGTCAATATCCATTATTTGTGTAAGCTCTCACAAGTCACAGTCTCTTTGCCTCATTCAAATTGTCTATTGAATGTGATTTCTTTATCGTTACACTCTGTCTCTGCTCTGCACATGTTCTTTTGTTCCCTTTATAGAACCAGAAACAACAAATCTTAATTCACAAATCCCAATTATTGTACCTCCTAGTTATTATTATTACTAAAATAATAACCCATGTTTATTATCTGACATGGGTAAAATTTGAATATCAGACAAAAACAAATCATAAATAATCATAACACTTCTGGTTATTCAACAACACCAAAATAATATATTTTGGTTATTTAAGTTTAGGGTTACTAGTGACATTTAGAATTCTGTTGCCAAGCCAGTCTGTAAAGATGAATTAAGAACTTACTGTCTTGATTTTGAATTTCTTAATCGAGATTGATTAAGACAAGATAAAAGTCCCTGCCGAATAATCTCTACATCATCTTCAACTACTCAATTCATCTAAAAATTTTATGAAGAGAGAACCAAAAAAGCATTTGGATTGTTTTGGAATCTTGAGTGAATCAAACAGCGAGTTGTTGTTTCTGATGAGAAGCTTCTTCGTCGTTGAAGGTAATGACAGATCTTGGTGGGATAACAATGAGAGAGAGAGGTTGAAGAAGAGTCATTTCCTTTTGAAGATAAGAGAAGTAAGCGTGGAATGTGTTTGGCGTCACGTTTAAGTCAAATCCTAAACCGAATAAGAAATCCAACTCCAGAAGATTCATCTCTTTCGTGCTTATCCCTCCTACTTTCGCGTAATACGCATTGTTGTAGTACCTGTTTTTAATTATCAAATTTAGAGTTTATTTTATGATAAACCAAACAACGAATATAAATTTCAGAGTAACAAACAGAGCAGCCATCAAACAGGAGATTGATTGATTGATTGGACATTGCGATGCGAAAAAAAAACAAAGATTAAAATTCAGTGTAGTGTTTAAGAAAATATAATCAGACTTACATTTATTTTTCAGAGTTTTGTCTTGAGATTCAGACAAAAACATAAGAAACAGAGCATTTCAGAAACAGGGGATTAACTGATCATTAACTGAATTTTTTAGCTGTGATAGTGAATTCTGAGCAAGACCCTCAATTTAGAGGTTTCGATTTCGATTGAAAAAACGGAGAAACTTACAGATCATCGAGGAATTTAGCAGAGACCATGACACTGGTAATGAGGAGACGATGAACGTTAAAGGAATTGATCGGAAGTGAAGGTTGTCTGTAACTGAAACGGTCAAGATAAACGTAAGCCACGACGAAGCAAGAAGGACTACAATTAGCATATTTGAAAATCCTCTCGAGATAGCTATGAATTGTTATGGTTGGCCGGCTCAATCCGTGGAACATGGAAACCCTTTGTGACTGAGTCGTGACTCGCCGGGTCAGATCGTTAGACTCGGCAACTCGTTCTAGCAACGAAGATAAGAAAGCTATTAGCTTCGGCATTACTCCTGGATTCTCAAGCTCAGCCATTTTTTGTGTGTTTGAGAGAGAAAGTTACTTTTTTTTTCTTTCTTCTGTTGTGATTTTTGCTTTTGCTCTATTGTTAATGGCGTGTGTTTAAGTTGGTCGTTATATTGGGTAGTTATTTTTATTTTTATTTAATTTAGTAAATATTTTCTGCTTTCTTTTATTTGATCAGTAGAACCCTTTTTATTTATCTAATCAAAATTAAAAATTTAGTGTTACTCATTAGTCATTAATTCATGTTCTATCACCGTCGGCAGTGGAACCGAAAAACAAAAATGTTTCATACTAATATATAAATAAACAACTAATTTGAATACGGAACATAAATAGGAAGTGGTGCTTTTTTATTTCATAAGTTGGATTAATGATTAGTATTGAATTTGAAAACTTAAGTTGTAACAAGAGGGAAACACAATTAATGCATTAAACACGATATATCAAATCCACGTAATATCGTATCTTTTGATATGTACACAATTATGAATATTGATGTGATTTGGGAAAATTGTACGTTAAAAAGAAAATTATGTGAGTTATAAAAGAAAATATATAATTATGTGTAGCTTTTGATATGTACGCAATTTCGGTGTGTAATGTGGAGATGGGATCCCATACTCATCATGTTACATGACATGTGGGGAGATTTATATAAACTACAAAGTCACGACGATAGTGATCTTACGAAGTGCATGTGTTGCTAATAATGCGAATCTATACCCATCTGGTAAAAAAAAAAACATTTAATCCTTTCTTCTTTATATAAAGCCAAAAATAATTAAGATTGCTAAGAGAATATGAATGAATTATAGATCGATCTAACATGCCAAGATGGACAGCTAATTTTGGACGCATTTAGACAAAGTTATTAGACCAGCAAACCCAAAAGTTAAGGAAGCAAGAAAACAAAAACAAAAGTCACTTTACAGGACGATATGTCAACTTGTGTGACCATTCCCTTTCGAACGTTTCAAATTTAATCGAGTAATTTGAACTACTAGCTATATTCAAACTGATACGTTTTTGTTAGTTCGTATGTAAATTATCTTCCAAATAACATTATAGAATAGTTCCTAGCTAGCTACATTCATGAACTACATGTACACTGAAGTAGTCAAAAATTGATTACTTAGTGTACAATGCGTATATGATTATGCTATTTGGTTGTTCTTATATGATGCGAGTACTAAGAATAAAGATATATTTTTATACATACGATATCGATATACGATTTGAATTGTATATATAATATTTTTGTAGCATTTTGGGGATCAACAATAACTGCGTAACGTGTCTCTCGCTTCTCGTATCTTTTTTTTCGTAGCCAATTTCCATGTGCTGCTCCATGTGACCCTCCCCATCTTTCAAAACTCCTTTCTTTTCATATAACAGTGGTATATATAAAGGAGATAAAATACTTATTTCATTCAGAGAACATTTAATATATTGATATATAGTATAGGTCTAGTCTGGTTGATGCATACATAATCTGTATAATTGTATAAAGATCGGTGGATCACATTATTTAACCAATTGTTTGGTGCCATGTCACGATCAAAGAAAAAACCTCACTTAAGCGGAGGACAATGTTTCTATGACTCATAAATCATTCTTTCGTCGCTTCACAATTATCTTTTGAGCCGATTATGGGCCTAACATGGGCGTTTACTGAATATCTCTCTACCTTACCAAATGCCCAATTTCAAAGTAGATATTATAAAGTTGAGTCAAGAAAAAACAAATCTTTACTATTTATAATAATGTTGGGATGAAGACAAACACAAACAAATCTCGACATATCCCTCTTACTTTTAAAAATCCAATTATAGAGAAAACTATTGTAATGTTGATCCGAGATAAAATTAATCTTTACAATAATAATGTTGAAATGAAGATAAACCAAAACAAATCTCATAAATCTTTCTTTCTGTCCCTCAAGGTTCTATGCATGATGCCATGATGTTGCTATTGGTAGAGGGAATTCAATACCCTATAATACATTTTTGCTAAAATCCAAAAAAAAAACTAAATAAGAAAATTATGTCATAATGAAATGAGGAGTGTTAGCAAATCGTGTAATAAGAGGTGGACCAATAAATGTATAAAAAGTGAAGGTATGTGTCAGGGCACAAAATAGGTGGCTTACTCAGTTTTTCACACTCCACTTGTGTCAGGCACACATTATAAGCAGCGAGTCACATGCCCTGACTCAGTTTTAATGAGTTCACCGTTCGTCAATAACTTTTTACATCTATATATATTTAAGTAACAATCTCAATCTTTATAGCAAATCAAGTTTTCTTTCTTTAGCCTTCTTTTCAACTAGTTTGCACTGAGTATAGTGAATAAAAGAGAATCTATGCAGTAATAGCATTTGACTTGATTCTCCATTACAATGGCCACACTGCATTTGCAATATCTTTCAAGAACGTAGGTGTGATGACGATGATGTCGTCTATTACGCTCCCGCTGCATGAGTCAATCATCTATACTTATAACACCATAATCATTAGGAAAAGAGATGCTTTTCTAACTAGCTAGATATATATATAACCCTAATTAACAATATATATGTGATATATGTAATATATGGACCATGAGCTAGTTTGTAACTGCGTTGGCTGGAGTGTCGTTACTATCTAATAAACTAATGAACTCTTTTGTATATACTTTATGGCTCATATTTTAAACCTGTCATACCAGCTCTATAATGTTGAATCGTGGATCATAATATCTCGCAGACGTTTGTGAAAATCTTACGACATGTCACATGTCTTACTATCATCAACTGTTTCAGATATGTATTTGTTTGTCAGTGTCGAACTCGTTTGTTGTAAAGCTAACTGAAAAACTAGAGTGTATGTACACTCATGAATTTGATTATAATGGAATTTCGCAACAACGAAAAATAATCCTAACTTTTACATTGAATATAAATCGTGTATAACGTTTTTTTTTTCTTTTTTTTTCTTTTTTTTTCCAAGAGTCGAATTTGGGAACACATATATAGAAGATCGATTTTGCTGGCGTATGTTCATTTTTCTTATCAAGAAAAAAGATATTGCACCTATATATATTTAATATCTTCTTCTTGCCGTAAGTAGTTTGCTTCAAAATCACTTAACCTAATGATCGTAGACCGCGCATCAAACTCAGAACTAATATCCACTGAGAGTATATATGTATATTATATACGAAAAGTCCAGAATATAAAACTTCTGATGATATCCTCTTGAAAAACACATGCAATTGGACCCCAAAAAAACACATGCAATATCAAATATGCAATATATCACATCTACATCTGCATATATATATATATATATAAATATAAATCTGTCTATATATATTTAATTCGGGAGAGAGATGAGAGATTAAAAGGAAGAGAGACAATCGTGGTCAGGAGAGTTGGAGTCATCGGAGGGAATGTGGTTGTGACGACCTTCGTAAGTAGTAATCACCATTCTACAATCTTCCGACAGTCGCTCCACTCTCTTCTTCACCTTACAGTTGTTGTGTGTGCATCTGTAATAACTCCTGTATTTATATAATTTTATGTTTTTATTTATTAGTACACATCATTAGAAACAATAGTTAGATTCAATTAACCATATATGTAAATGAAGGAGTAGAAACAAACATATGAAATTTGTGTATATGAGCCTTATAATGTATAAACAAAAATAGTTGGGAAATGTGTAGACATTGCACAATAAAAGAGACAAAAGAGAATAGAAGATATTGTTTGCATTCTTAATGATGACAGCCCTCGAGGGACGTACGATACATACTAAAATTGCAACATACGTACAAAAAGTATTAAGAAAAATGTATACTTATGTATAAGCAGTCATGTCTAGTACTTGAGCTAAGCTTCGGCAACAATCTAAATAGAGAATATTATGATACGCATAAATTTAGTTCCTACCTCAGCTTTTACGAAACTATCAATCATCAATCAATGTGATTATACGAGAATCACTATAGCACATGTTATCAGAACTACTGGTAATGTTAATTTAGACTAATTAATAGGATTCATTAAATAGACTTAAAAATGATGGTATACTTAATGAATTACCTTGGGTGAAGGCTGTTCTTGACGACTTTCTGACCATATTTACGCCATTTGTAGCCATCGTCGAGAACATCGACATCGCTTTTTGTCTGGAAACAGAACCTTGGCTCTCTTAGTTTCCTCCTTATCTTCACTTTGTTCTTCATCTCTCCACTGCCACCACTACTTGATCTCCACCTGCAAATGCAATCACTCTATAATGTATCAGGAACTTTTATATCTCAGGTTTAATCTTATTTCATAAGGCTTTGTTCATAGTCTAAACGTCGTTCTCAAATAGTTTCAAGGGGATCTATAAAATTAATAATATGGTGGTGTTGGGGACACCCAAAACACTGGAGAGATCGAGAATCACTTTCTTGAAGAAATTTATGACAATAACAACTTTCTTACTTAGCTATTAGTTTATGGTAAAAGAAGAAGAAAGGAAGGGATTCATGTTCAAACTTAGATGTGTTAAATTACCAAGAATTAGAATGCGCATCATTTTTAATTCCACCTCTAATATTTTCGTTTTCATCATTGACCACCTTTGATCCCAAGGGTCCTCCACCCTACAAAATGTCAAAAAAAAAACCATATTAAGATAAATTCAATACTTAAAATTACAAAAACAAGATAACCACATAATATGCATATGTGTCGAAAAAGAGATCTTAGCTACACCTGAAGATTATTAGAAAACCCTAGAGGTGCATGAGTATTATTAGCAATAGAAGAAGAGTTGTGAATTGGGAAAGAAGGAGAGGAGAGAGAAGAAGAAAAAGAAGAAGAGAAGAAGGTTAAGACATTAGTTTCTTCAAATGGAACGAGGAAGTTCATATTATCTTGGATCGTCGTCGACGACGATGTCACTTGTTGTAGATCGTAATTATTGACTACTACTCTTCTTCCTCCTCCTCCTCCTCCTACCATTTTATTAAATCTCAATCTCCTTTTTTTTTGTTGACTAATGTGTATCAATTTTTAAATAGTGTATCGCACTAATTTTGTCTATATTTTATATTAATAAAAAGTTACTTTGACGGTTTATCTTCCCTTGCTTTCATATAGAGAGGTAGGGTTTCGTGTGTACGTCCCCACACGTGTCAAAAACCCTCTAAACGTATCATTCGTGTCTTTAGCAATCAACTTCATGTGAAGTATTTATAAGTTCTATAATCATATCGCCAATAAAAACAAAAATTTATTCGGCTATATATACCAGAACATATATTAATTCCTGAATTTATATAGTGGTGGAATAATGTTTTATGTAATTTTCTTTTAAATAATCTTTCACCGATTATTTTTATTTTTATTTTTGCACCGATTGTACAATAAATAAATAATGATGTGTAGAATGTTATCTTAATTCCTATCAACTTAATTAGGCAATTAACGACTTCACTTTCATTTATTTAAGCAAGTAACTTGCATCATTAACTGAACCTAACCATTCCATAATGAAGCCAAAAAAGGTTATGGAATTTGATCTGATTATTATGATCAGCTTTCTGAAGCAACCTAAGGAATAAAAAATCTAAAAAATTAATTGAAGTAAATAATTATCTTAATTAATTAAGAAATTTGGGACATTTTCATTTCACATGACAATATAGAGAGAAGAGAGAGAGAGAGAGAAAGAGAAATTGTCAAGGAAGTAATTGAGTGTGGTGGAGGTACATCAAAGCTTCCATCCATCTCAAGATGTGTCCTAAAGCTGATGATGGAAACGACACCCAGAAAAGTTACCTCTTCCCAAATCATGTCGAATCCACTTTCATAAGTTTTGTTTGTTAATTAATACAATTTATTTATTTTTCTTGGCTTACTATAACACTGCTCCTTTTATTTTATTTATTTTTCAGATCTTCTGTCATTTTTTAAATGCATATACCATGTTCTAATCGTTAGTTGTAAATTAATCGGGTTATAAAAACGCTTAAATTATTGATCAGTCATTAATCTTCTCTTATAATTATAATTTTCGACCCACTAGATTGAGTTTATCAGTCTATTATATAATTGATCGATTTAGCTAACCAAATATTTATAATTTAATCATATTCACAGATGTATTTTAAACGTCCGATTTTCAACATATCACATATATATATTAGAGCACAAACGATAACTTTTTTACAGTGTCGTGAATTTGATAACTACACACAACAACAAAAACACCTCAGGAAAAGAGCAGGCAAACTTCCTCCACAATAGCAACACAAAGCAACAATGACTAATAAAAAAGAATATAATATATCATTTTTTAATCTTCTTTAAGACAATACATAAAACATGATTGAGGTGGATTAAACATATTTACTCTTCCGGTCCAGTCTACTCCGTAATTAACTATTTACTTAATGAGGAACATTTTCTTAAATACCATTACAGGAACTAATAAACTAATTTTATCTTTACCGACACCAAGATGGCCAAGTTAAGTTTCAATAGCTAACGATTTTTTTTTTTAAACGATAGTATGTTAAAAATATGTGTTTACGTCCAAACAGCTTCATATATAAGTTTAGCCCCCCCCTTACAAATAATTTACAACTCCTATATATAATAACACTTTCTCAGTTTAATATGAAAATCGCAAACGTTTAAATTTTGCAAAATGATTTAATAAAAACAAAAACATTACACTTTCATATGTGTATGCAAATAGAAATATCACAATTAGAAGAATCAAAGGATGCAAATGAAAAGGAGAAATTAAGAAGAAAAGACATTAATTAATTGTAAGGTCATAGGTTGAGCAAAGAGACAAAGAGGGGAATATTAAAGGTTATATAATAGTACTAGGGGATATGAATTCCATGCAACAATGATTACACGTTTCATTCAAATCCGTAAGGAATTTTCCAAATTTAATGATGGTGAGATTTCTTAAGGCATCTCTCTCTCTCTCTCTCTCTCTCTCTCTCTTGTAGGTGCCCACTTTGTCTCCCCCTTCCATTTTCACTTCTTTTTCTACTTCTTTCAAGTTCAATTGGAGAGTAAAGCCCATCTCTTTCCCTTGGGCCTTGCTATAACCCAACAATAATTAACTAAGTTGTGGTATATATTCACATGATCAACTCTTTCCATATATAGAGTTTGATACCAATTCCCACTATCCACTCTTTCCATATATAGAGTTTGATACCAATTCCCACTGTCATGTTATTCCCATTTTAGTCTATATTTTAGTTTAGAAGACAGGTTAACCAAAAAAAAAAACAAAAACAAAAAGTAAACATTCATTACCACCTTTAGATACTCACATAATATCAAAATAATCTCCAACATGTGAAATATGAAAGGTTTTTTTGGTTGGTTAGGGGATTGATTAGGAATGGATCAAAAATAAATGTGGGGTTCAAATCTCATAATATGTAAAGTTATTGCGGATTCAGGAACCTAATCTATATAATTTTGATCATTCCTCGTACTGTTGATATAAATAGTGGATATCATAATACTTCATATAGTACTTTGGATTATATAATACTGGATTATGGATTGGATATCACAATAGAAAGAGGAACAAAAAAAGGTCAAAGGTAAAGTTTCTGATTTGGTCCAAAATATGACCCAATGGGCTTAGTGAACCCTAACCCACTTAAATTGGCCTACTAAGCCACTTCCCAAGTTATGATAACAGTTCGATAATCTTTCTCCGGCGCAAATTTACGCCACCGGCAAATGTACGGTGGTGTATGATGACGCCTCATTAATCAAAAAGACATTTTATTATAGCTTAAACAAGCATCAGCTACTGTTACTTACATGTACTAAAGGTTAAAATATCAATCTGAAACAGAGGAGAGACAGAAACATAGGAGTTTTACTTAGGTTCCTCAGTCCATCGTCTCTTCACTTCAGATTTGGATCTAACTTCTTTAAGGTTCCCGTCTAAACCATAATCTCTCTCCATCACAAGATTGATGCCTTCATCTGAATACCATCCAAGTCCAACGCACAATACGCCATCTTTCTTCACATCCACGTATGCAGTCACACCACCTGGGAGCCACATCACAGACACATCTTGCATATCTATCATCTCTTCTTCTCCAAATGAAACCGAACTTTCGGGTAAGTTTCTTCTCTTCAAAGCTTCTGTGCACAGGTACACATATGGAGTGGTTTCACTGCATTGACCTGATAGCTCCATTTCATCTTCTTCTCCATAAATTGGAGTTGCACTTACTTCAAATACTTTCCATGATCCTGTTAGTTCTGATGGTTGCGTGCGCTTCCTCTGTGAGAACGGTTTTAACTCCAATGGTGCGTCGTTGTTACTGAGACATACATGAATCGCTAGGGTCAGAGACACTGACATAACACAGAGAATGATAAATCACAGGTCGGACTTACCTTTGGTCTTCATAATTTGTAGGACTAACCCACTGTTCTTCATAAACACCAACTCTCATTATCTGTATATCTGCACCACCATTGGCGAATTCTATGGTGTGAACTACTCTCAGTCTCTTATGGCAACCCTTCACCAGACACTAGCCAAGAGAAAGGAGCAATGGAGCCATTTATTTTCTCTTAACATGCGAAAAGGACCGAACCTCGGTAAGAAACAAAAATCCAAAAGTAGACATACCTGTTCAAACTTGAAAGTCGGTGTGAGGTAATAGTTCGATTCACTCATCTCCCCAACAGGGATTGTAACTGGACCTCTGGAATAGGATCCATCCTGCGGGTCAAGTGCAAATAAACGATTTAAGGAATGAAAATAACTAGACATTGTACAAAAATCGATTTTTAAGCTACCAAGAAGACAATAATAACGTCGAGAACCCAGTTTTGCAGCAATAAAGTCCATTAGCGCAACTAATGGGAGAACGAGACCTATAAAAATATCGCCATGAGATGGATTTCGGAAGATGATGAACCAAGGGTTCCAAGAAATCCAGAATAAGAAACACTAAGCCATACCTCGAAGTAAACAAGGCCAGGCTCGTCTCCCATGAAATCCTCTTCCATGACATCACTAGCTTTCAAATCAAAAGACTCGAACTTAGGCAAACGGCTATCTACACCAGTCTGGTCAACCAATATCTCCTCTTTAATCTCAGCATTCTGGAAAAACTCTCCATGAGGATTCAAAGTGACCCAATTGATTTTCCTCTGTATCTCAGATGATGTTGAAGATCCTCCAGAAGGAGATGGAAACGCTTCGATACGTGAAAGGGTATAACAATCGTAAAGATTCTCGTTCTTCTTCCCGACTTCGATCGGCTCCATTTCTGCTGTTATTGGCGAGAACACAGCTCCTACACCTTTCCATATCCCACTTACACTGCTCGCAAATGTTCTCCAAACTGGTTTGATCACAGGTTCCTAAGAAATCAAACCACGAATCTTCATCGTTTAGATAAGAATAGCTAGTTTCCCAGGCAAATTACACATCGATTATCGGCGAAATTGAGAAATTGAAGAAGACATAGATCGAAACCTGAGTTTGAAGAACAGTCTCAGTCTCAATCAACATCGTCCCAGAAACCAAAACCCTACCATATTTACCCTTCCTTCCTCCACCTAATCTCTTCCCTCTTCCCCTACCCTTTGGCTTCCGCTTACGCTTCTCATTCTCCGCCATCTCGTTATCTACGCTCCATGTATTCTCTTTATTACCCTTCAGAGTCGCTTTCCCTTTATTTCCCGGACGGCAATTTCCGTCGTTTGGTTTGTAGCTCTGCGCGACGATTCTTCTCCCGGTGCCATTGTTGGGTCGCCGGAAATTGCAGAGTGAAGGGACTAGAAGAACATTGTGAAGCACAAAGCATAGATTGTTGTTCTGACATGAAAGTGGAGAAGAAGTGAAGCTTTTGCAGAGATGGAGAAATGGCGTTTGCATCTTCGTCGAGAGAATCATATACCAGATGATGAGAGAACTTAGCGAAGTGATTTGATTTTTTTTTTTTATAACAAATCTACACAATCGCGTCGAAACATAGATGATATTTGAATGGGCCAACGTTACAGATATAGGCCCATGATATTCAATATATGGGCCCAAATTAGTCCAGAGTATGATCCTAGAGGGACATGATAAATATTAATCAAACTAAACTGTGATTGGGGTTACTGGTAATCGACGTCTCTTTCTTATTTTTTTTATAGCTCAAAAGGTATAATAGTGACTTTTTCACTAACTTTTAAAACGATGTTGATACCTTTTTCGTGAATTAATATTAATTCATATAACTGCATAATGGTTGTCAAAAAATAAAAGTGCATAATGGAGTTCAAGACATCGAAAACGTAACACTAAGACGAAATATTCGGATTAATGGTTTAATTTTCTAATATTTATTGAAAAAAATATATTGGAAACTTGGAATGATGCATTGGCAGATGAAGCATATGACCAGACAGAGGTCACTGGAAAGTAGGTTTTATAGTTTTTCTTTGCGTAAAGCAAAAGTAAAGTAACAAAACTAAAAAAATATATTAAAATGGAAGAGATACATGTACATGATCTTAAATATTTAGTTGACAAAATTGACAGCGGATGAAACATACTTGAAGGCCATAAACTAAGAGCTTTGACCAAATCTCAAGGTGAAGCAGCTTAAAGAGTCATAAGAAGAATTATATTCCAACTGGTGCAACGGTTGTACCCGTTGTGTCTCCGTAGCTTACTAGTTCGTATTATTTATTGTTTCGACAATGAAAATATAAAATATGGAACACATAATATCGATTGTGTTCAAGATTATTTTTGTATTCCGTTGACAACCCATCTATTAGTTTTGTCTGTCAAAATGTTCTATTACTAGATTTAGTCTTTAATTTCCACTTAGGTCTGAAATTAGTTTTTTATATTATATAGGTGACTAAATAGCATATGAACTGGAGTATTTTCTTAACTTATAACCGGTTGCAGTAGCACTGGAAAATGCTTAAAAATATTAAAAAGGGTTGGATTACCAATATATATATTCGAATATTTTCATGAGATTTTGATAGAAGGAAAATAATTTTTTAAGGCAAATGATATATCTATATATATATATATATATATATCTAAAAGTAATAATTTCCACCCCTTTCTATATATACTTGATAAAACCCGTACATAGAAAAGCATGCAGCTATAACTTTGGATTCAAGTAAAGGTGTGGAAATTATTTATATTCTTGCTCCTTCCAAGCATGAAAGGAAATGATATCGCTTTTTGTAGGTATAACATATTTATATGTTATTTGGGATCTATGAACATTTTTAAGCCAACTAGAAGAACTTCAGATAACATTCGTAAAATTAATTTTCCACATGATCTAATATTCAGTCCCGTAACCTAGTTTTATAGTGCTGATATCGACACCGGATAATTGAATATATAATTTTATTTAGTTGGATAGAGAAAAGAATGTTGTGAAAAAGATTGAATGATGTGCTCCCACAAAGTTTCCATAGTGCAGATGGTAATGAACAGTCTTGATCGAGTTCCAGTCACGCTAAATTACATGGACTAAGATTATACACGTACCACAAAGCTCTAAAATATATAAAACGCAAAATCAAATAACTTCTGAATTTTATTGCTTTTGAAAATATGTAACATCTTCTAAAAGATCTCCTTGTAGTTCTAGACATGTCACATGTTGATGATTGATTTATACTCTCGTGGACCAAAAAAAACAAGCAGAGTAATTACACAAAGGCCGGCTTTAGTTAAACTTCATCGATCAAAACAAATGCATGCCTCTTGCAATTATCGCCGACCGGCGCCGTGATGGCATTTACGTTATTTTGATTTTAAAATATCAGAAAATACATTATTTGTAAAAAATATATATGTTCAAATCGTTCATTCGTCTCAGAAGGTTACGTAAATTAAAATTACATTTACAGTATTACAAATTTTTTGCAACAACATCAACACATTTGTTACAACAACAAGACCAACTATGTATTATTTCAGTTGAGATTTTTTTTTTTCAATCTGCGTACAATTAAAATTTTTATTATAAGATAAAGTGACAGAATTGTTAAACAGAGAACTAGAAATTTGAGTTCTTTTTTTTATATAACAATTACGTAATTGATTAAAGAAAAATTGTAATTGATAAAATTCTCTTGTTCCACCATATAATAACAAAAAAAAAAGGATTCAATTTACAGAAGAAAAAAAAGACAAAGTCGTTGACGTTTGACTTTGAGTGCCAAATTTATGAACCAATGCGGCATGACCTAACTGACACAAGTCGCTTTATTTCCCGGTATGACTTGTACCGAAGCTGATTGCGACTGGAGTACACGCGCGGGGTCCTCCAGCTTAATTGCCACCTGTTCCCCAGCCCAGCCCATCGTTACAATGACGCAACTATAAATATCCCAGTTTATTTATTTTATTTTATTTTCCCGGAAAGCCCCCGCAAAAAAAATAAAGAAATTAGAAAAAACGGCAAAAATTTATTCGGAATATTTTTCTTTCTTCCTTACCTTTCGCTTGATTACGCCGTCCGATTATCTCTCAATCGCCGATAAAATCTGGCGTCACTCAGTAGATCTTGAAAGACTATAGTAGTTTTCTTTCTTGTATTATCGGAAAACTGTTCTTCGTCGTGCTCAAGATTCTCTCTCTGTTTCCTCGAGGAGTCCAGAACAGTTCTCGAGGTTGATCGGTCCTTTGATTCGATTAATTGAATCCTCCTTCTCGACGGTGATTGAAATTCTTCTTCCTAGTATCCTTTTTATTCGTTCAAGTTCGCTATATCATTTTTGTTACGTCTTGTGATTCGCATTGCGTCTGTAATTGATGATCAGGTTCCGATTGGTGTTATTCCGAAAGTTCCATTTGATGAGATTTCCAAATAGAGAATTGCTGATTGGTTCTGCATTTCATTGTCGCAGGATGATACAGGAGATGGATATTCTGAGGTAAATCGTAGGAGTGTTAAGAGAGTTTTGAGATGGATGATAGAGAAGGCTCGTTCGTAGCCGTCAGGCGGATTTCTCAAGGTCTCGAACGGGGAAGCGTTTACAATTCCTCATCTGGTATTTTCATCAATAAGCGTTTCATAGAGATAAACGCGTCTTACATCTCTCAGTCTCAAAGCTTATCTCTGATTTACTCTCCGTTTGCGCATAGTAAATGCGTTTTCTGTGCGCTTTAGCTTGGTTTCTGGATTATCTGCCTTATCTTTCGTCTAATTCACTTATTAGAGTAGTATTAGAGTAGTATTTTTCAAGGAGAATGGTGTTGATTAAACCTTACTATATGGCAGACTTTCGTAGTATATTCGACTAAAACGTTTTGTTTTCCTGTGTAGTTTTATAGAATTCTGATGTTTTTGTAAGAGGTGTGTGTATTAGAGATTTAGAGTAGCTTGCTTTCACTTGTTGAAGAGACACTAAATCTGTGAACAACAGCTAAAAGATGTTTGCCGACTCAGTTTCACAAATAAGCAGCTAGTATTCATCTGTTCGAAACATTCAAATTTATTTGTTTTGTTGTAGCTGAGGGTGTGCCTGGATCAGCAGCTTGGTTAGGCCGTGGTCTTTCCTGTGTTTGTGCTCAGCGAAGAGATAGTGACGCACATTCTACCTTTGATCTAACACCTGCTCAGGTGCTCATCTTTCCACTGTTTTTGAGTTTAAAATTGGATTTTTGCCGTTCATTACAATGAAATAACGTGTTTGTCCTCTACATATTAGTTGACTACTTGTAAGTGTATCCAAGTTGCTAATAACTTTTTACACTGTTGTTGGAACTTTCAGGAGGAATGCTTGCAGAGTTTGCAGAACCGTATAGATGTAGCGTATGACAGCACAGTACCTCTGCATCAGGTAAAACTTTACGTCAGGGTTATTAAGCTATTAAAATTCTCATATAAAGACAATGGACTTGAGCCATCAATTGGAGATGGTAGAATACTGCAGTTTTCCATCACTTGGTTTCTTATTGCATGCTTGCATCATAAGTGCAGATGTACCAACTTTGATAATAACATTTCTGCTTCTTCAAACTCTCTTAGGAAGCTCTGAAGGATCTGTGGAAACTTGCCTTTCCTGAAGAAGAGCTTCATGGATTAATATCTGAGCAGTGGAAAGAGATGGGTTGGCAGGGTAAAGATCCGTCAACAGATTTTAGGTACAAGACTGACTTTCCTCGCCATTTTTGTTGATATTCCTATTTCTTGCTTCCATCCTCTTTGACTTACGGTGCAGCATCTTTCAGGGGTGGTGGTTTCATATCTCTTGAAAACTTGCTGTACTTCGCTAGAAACTTTCAGGTATACCCATATACTACATTTGCAAACGTTTCAGAGAAGAATGAATTAGTTTTCCTTAATAACTTTCACTTTCCATGCACAATATTATTTATATGTTTTTATGTGTACCAACAAATATACTACGTTTGATCTATGTAATGGCTTTTTTTCACAGTTTCCTCACTTAGTTTTAACGCCACAAGTCCATATGCTGCAGAAATCCTTCCAGGACCTTTTGAGGAAGCAGGTTGGGGATAGGTCCGTATGGGAATACCCTTTTGCTGTTGCTGGTATCAATATAACATTCATGCTCATTCAGATGCTTGACCTTGAAGTAGGTATATGGCCACAAGAATCAACTTACCTACCGTGATTGTAATAGATACTATTTGCATGAGTACCGTATTGAGATAATCAGGGGCTCACTAACAATATAATCTTTGAAAAATTTACAGTAAAACCTCGAACAATTGTTGGGGCAACTTTTCTGAAGTTCCTTTCTGGTAAGCTGTCATACAATGCTGTTTCGTTTTCACTTAACAGTGCTGTTTTCTTTTCATCAAACTGAAAATCCCTCTTTGCACACATGGTGCTTTAATTGGATTTTGGGTGTTTGTGGTGTTTGCAGAGAACGAATCTGCCTTTGACCTTCTTTATTGCATTGCATTCAAGCTAATGGATCAGCAATGGCTTTCAATGCGCGCCTCATACATGGAGTTTAACGTAAGTAGTCATTTCTCTAACCACCTATCCATATATTATCGAGACAGAAATTTTTTTAAAAAAAAAAAAATTGTGGTTGGGTCATTAAAAAGATCTCATGTTCATGTGAATGACACAGACGGTGATGAAATCAACAAGGAGACAGCTGGAGAGAGAGCTGATGCTGGAAGACATAACGCATCTTGAAGACTTGCCCTCCTACGCACTTCTCTCTCAATAACCTTTTAATAATAAATAACCTTTTTCTAACATCGTTGAGGGTTTTAGTAACTGTGTGTTGATTGGTCTAAAGACGATTGGGTAATGTTTTCAGTGTGTGGGGATAACAAATCAGTTGGTTTATTTCCTCCGTTAAGGACTCTTTCAGTCAGCTTTCTTGTCCAATAAGTTATCTCAACAATTTTTACCTGCACTGTCACCAACCCTGAAAGTCTTTCCTGTTACCCAGGCTGTGTAGTTCACACCACTGGCTCATCCTGCACTGTCGCTTGAATAAGACAATGAAAGCTTTGGAAGAAAATTCGGTTATACTCATTTACTCGTTCTTGCTTACAATACATAGTAAAGCATTCTCGGTTTACATGTTGTACCGAGGTTAATTACATGGTTTATGATTGAACCAATTCTATTCTATTATACTTTAATAGTCGCCACCGAGTAAGTTACACCCACTGCCGTTGAGACGAAAGTCAGGACTAAGAGAAGAGCGGCTGCAGCCATCCTGGACAAACCATTCGTTGCCATGTTTTGGTTAGAGATATGTTAATTAATAAACGCATGGAAAGATGCGAATGTGGGGGAAATGGTGATGATGGTTTATAACTTTATATAACTAGCGGCGCGAGAACGACTAATGAGAACTTGAGCATGAGGGAATGTGTGAAAAGTCGCTTCTTCTTAATTGCCTTGTGCTTTGTGTTCCGCACAAATTTTCTCATGTGTTGAGAATTTGATATAGGTTAAAGTTGTGGCTGACTATAAAAAAAAGAAAATCATATTTAGTGGCAGGAGGATTCCACATAAAATCCAATGCCACGATGTTTTATATTTAAAGCCATAATAAAATTTTTTAAAAAATGTTAATAAAAACTATATTTTATATATATAGTGTCAATATGTATTTTGAGTTTTAATTCTAAATCTGTGGCTAATTTAATACCAACTTCGTCCAGTTGCATTTCTTAATCTGTCATATAGCAATAAACATTGCTATATGAATTGATAATTTCTTGTAGTTGTTGATGATTCAGCTATAACGTGTGATTCATCATTGACAACATAAAATTAAAAGTCAATTAATTTAGTTTACACGATAGTCATGTAGATTACGAGAGGATAGTGGAGAAGAGCTGTACATGTGACTCCAAAACCAATAAGATAAATATACATGTGGAGAAGAGGGAACATGTATATGATAACGAGTGATGGAGTGGTTCCACACGAACGGAAAGGGAAATCGAAATTAAAAATAATTTATTATAATAACAAAAAGAAGTGAATGTGGTAATGATGATGTTGATAACGATAACCAGATGTCAAATAATAAAATCCTAAATGATGATGTAGTAACTTGACGTGGCATACAAGTTACAACCAAAACCAAATAGATCAAAAGCAAAGCACTGACTCCACCCTGGCTTTCGAAACCAATTACATCCACAAACCATAACCCAAAACCATCGAGACTCCGACCAAAACGTAACTTATTACTCCCTTTGAGGCACCATCATTTTTTGGAGGAGAAGTTGACCCTGAAGGTGGTGCGGGTGTGGCTGGGGTTCCGGGAGCCGGCGGTGAGTTCGGTGTGGAAGAGGGATTTCCGGGAGTTGAAGATGGCGTCGTAGGAGCGGCTGGAGTGGAAGAGGCGGCGAGGACCGTAACTGCTAGCTTCATGCCATTGCCACAGTGACCGGGCGTGGGGCAGATGTAATACTTTTCTCCTACTGTCTTGAGATCGATTTTAGTGCTTCCGCCGGAGTGATTCTCTCCGGATGAACTATCGCAGCCATCATATCCGGCTTTGTCAACCACATCCACCGAGTGTGTAGGACCATACGTGAACTCTGTTTCAAATTAAACCGCCAATATGAAAAGAAATCAAAACCTAAGTGAAGAGTTTTCTCGAAGATTATGTGACAAAACCCCAAAAAGAAATTTTGTTACTAAAACAAAAGTTTCTTGTGGAAGAAGCTATCTATAATCCATCATCTCATAAAAGACCTTTTGAAAAATAAGTCTTAAATATGGATAAACCGAACCGAAATAAACCAATATATAGAAATATATAGAAGAAAAAAGTATATAGTTTATTTTTTCCTTAACTTTTTCTATATTCAAGAAACTGAACCAAATAAACAAAAAAAAAATCATTCATATTTTTAAAAAAACTTTTTTGTATTACTACCAATAACTAAAGCAAACTAAATTTGAACCACCAGTACCAAAAGCAATACCTTATGAAACTAGATTTTGGTTCAGTTAAGCTATTTCGAAGCATGTATAACTTGAAGCTATATATATATATATATATAAAAAAAAAAGTTATAACTAATGTGGCTCGGATGATGGTTTACCTAGAGTGTCACCAACCCTGAAAGTCTTTCCTTTAACCCATTCTGTGTAGTCCACACCACTGCTCCATTGCTGAGAGTCTCCTACCGTGTATGTCACAGCGATCGCGGCTGGGACGATGGCCAGGACCAAGAGAAAAGCGATTGCAACCATCTTGGACGAACCATTCATTGCCATTTTTGCTTAGAAGAAACTAAGATAATTGAAGTAAAGATGTGAAGAGAAGATAGAGATTGTGAAAAAAGGGAATCGATGGTGTTTATTTTATAACAAGGAGATGTGAGAAGGACTATGAGAAATGTAAGTAAGTAGAATGTATGAAAAAGTCGCCGCCTTGCCAACGCATTCAACAACTTCGTCCTCTCTTTTGCATTTTTTTTTATTTTTTAAATACATTTCTTTGTTTGCTAAGACATTGTCATGATGCGTACCAACTCTTTGTTCTTATATATTCAAACGAAAAGGATAATGAATTGAATTGCTCGATGGCTCTTTGATGTAAATTACATGAACCCATCACCTTAATTCGTGGCTTCTTCCTATTTGGTTTTTAATGGTTTTATATCTAAAAGTGTGCTGAGAACATGGGTTTGTTAACATGCGCTCATATATAATTCAAATAATGTATATCATAACTATTGTATTTATTAGTTGACAAAAAAAACTATTGTATTTATTACCTAATTAACATGTTATAGAATCTGAAGGTGTCGAGATTTTCCTTAAAATTGAATCAAAAGGTCAGCTTAAGAGAATTCTATCTAATATTTTAAGCTATGTTTTTCTCTGCAGAATTTCATTAAGACACATTTCAATTTTCACGCAGCTGTATGCGTGTATTTTATACAAATTCTTAATATATTTGAGTTTACATTGTATTCTTTTATTTATTTTTAATGTCTAATTGGGATATGTTAAAGATATTTTATCACCGAAAAATGATTTTATTCTTCTATTTTATAAGTTTTTTTTTATTGCGATTGGATTGATTTTGAAAGTTTGAACAAGACTTTATCAATACAACTCCTTTTGCGCAATCACACGAAGGATATGAAAGCTTTAATGTACTAAATCTCATTATTGTATAAATGGAAGGTTTGTTAGAAGCAATTAGCATTGTGTTGACCTTTGACTAAGTTATTTAATCAACAGTTTTCAGTTAAAACATCGTCGAAGTCATTGTGTCAGATTCTTTTTTTAACTTGTTGGTCCAATTGGGTCAAAACTGCTACAGAAGAAAGATGAACAAATATTCGAAATGACATCTTAACTCTTTTAGAAATTAAAATAAATAATGGGAGGAGGAAGATGCCTAACATGTTCCAGGGCTATTTTAATATATTTGTCAATAATCAAAGATGGCTATGGTGTTAGGTGAAACAAATCTTTACAATATTCGAAGTTTTCTTTTTGAAAAGATGAATACATACGAAACCAAAACAAATATGAAAGTAACTCATAAAAGCAAAACGGTCAACGATAGAACAAAATCCAAATAGTATAATCACTATGTATTATACATATCAATTCTCTGACCAAAACAAATGCTAATTAGGAGATCAAGAAGAAAAAAAACATAATTTAGGAGGTTGATTATAATGTCAAAAAAAAAAAGGAATTGATTATAAAGATGGAAAGATTTTGGAAAATAAAAGAGGGAAGCTACAAAAATAATATAATGTATCATACGAAAAAATACATCTTGCTTTTTATTGTCATGATGTCTTTTCTTCTTTTTCATTTTTAAAATTATAAAATTATAACTGATGATATTGGATGAATATATATTACAATAGAATTATCTTTTTTTCTGTTAGGTTAGCAAATTATTACTTGAGAAACGTGGTCTTCTTTTCCAGATATTTTTGATGACAGATTCATAGTATATTTGTTAAGCTATGCACGTCAATGAAGGAGATAAAAGAGAGAGAATATAAAAAATTAAAAAAAAGTTTAGTTGACTAAGTATTCATACTCAACTTTTGATTACTATATGTATACTACTAACAGCTTCCTTGGTCTATGAAAATAGTTGAAAGCACGAAGAAAAGAATAAAATAAAGATAACAGCTTCACATTGTTAAGTTCCAATTTCTAATCCCGTTAATGATAGATACGGCCCATTACGGTACCGACCTGAGCTTATGATCGGCCCAAATCATACATCTTGTTCAGATGCATTTTGGAATGCATGTTTACTGAAATTTTTAGCCCGGCATGTCCGCATTGACGTACTCCTATGAATGGCACAGAACTTGGTTTACAGAACTGGGCTTCTCTAGCCGACTTAGGAGAACTGCGCCTAAGTCAGAAAAGCACTTCAAAGAGTTTTGTATCAAATGAGGGCACAATTAGAACAAAACAAAAAGGGTTCTCTCTCTCTCTTTCTCGTGTCTACCGAAGAATTCTGTCACTACTTGTCTCTCCTCCAACGCTATAGGAACTCAACTTACGAATGTTTTTTTAGCTATTTTCTAATTCGACCTGAGGAGAAAAAACCAACTCATAGATCTTGTACAGATACATTTCGGCATGACTTAATTTAGTAATCTGTATATCAAAATAATATTATATATATATATCGTCCTTATTTAGTGCTGGTCCATGGATCTCGACCAATATTCAACCTCATAATTGACGTCAACACACACACATTGTAGCCCACCACCTTTGTACGTGTCCTAAATTGCGTCTTGTTGTCTTGTTAATACATTAGACGGTAACGTTCTTGCCAGTATTAATATACTTAGAAGAACAATACGAGTAAAGTAGTAAATGACACCTTTTTTGTCAACTAGTAGATGAGACTCATACACTAAATAAGATTTAAGTCATTTTATATACGAGCTTCTCTGATTATTATAGTCATTGGCCACAAAGTTAGAAAGTGATAAACCAGTTACTGGACATATGGAAAAGTCTTAACAAATTTGATGAAACGAGACCTAAACATGATCACGTTTTGTTATATAAATCAAATTCTAAAAGATGACGGATAGGCCTGTCTATGAAAAAAATGACCAGAAATATCACGGGCCTAAATAATAAAATGGGATTGGGCCAGATTTGGATTGAACAAGAATACTAGGCCATTTTGAAACACATTGCCTGTTAGCTGTTAAAATCACAATCTACCTTTTTGGTTTTGGTTTTGTTTTCTTATTTATTTTCTATTTATAAGTTATTTTAATTCTTATTTCATGGAATGTGTGGCGGATTGGTAGAACGTATATCATCCATACTAGGTAAACTGTAGAATTAGATATTCAAACCCATATCAAATAGTACCGAAATTAGTTTCTTTGATAAAAAATTGTAATCTTATTCCAGTTAGACCAATGACCCATCAGGTTATTCAGGCTTATTCAACTATATAGAGAAATATCTCGAATACGAAAAAATAATGATGTTAGTGAGGAGGAAAGAATAAAGCATACATAATGTGATGAGAATGGAATCAGAAGAGAGTCCAAAAATTAAGAAATGTGTTGCTTTTCCTCCTTTGTATTGTTTCGATAAGTCTATTTTTTGGTGTTCAAAGTTTCAACACCCTTCTTTATTTTCTTCTCAAAACAAAAACAAAAAAGAAAAAAAAGAGAGAAGGCTCAGATTCAAGCCCCCACCTATAAAGATTCCATAGTTAGTACAACACATTCACACCCATTAATTCCACATAACTAAATTAATACAAACACATCATTACCTAAGAGATTGGTATTTTAGTAAAGGACCCTTTAGTAAATGGTTTACGATTTGGAACAAATAGAATAGCGAGTCTATGGAGATGCCCCCAAAATGAATATCGAGATGATTACTAGATGATCGTTATACAAGTATGAGTGCATGTATTTCAGAGAACCTTGGACATATATTCACATAGTATAAGCTCAACAAACGTTATAAAATGCGTCCAATAATGATGAATCCTGAAGAAACCTTTTGTACAAATATTCACATAGCTAGTTTTTTAAATGAACTTTGTATAAAAACGGAGGAAGAATACAATGTTATACTTCCGAGAGATGATTGTGAAAATTATATGTATAAAACATATATTTTACTATTAAAGAAAGATTTCACGATTACTAGCTATCTCTGTTAAAACCCACCAATCATTTATAGTGATTTACTTAAGACAATCTTCAAACAAAATTACGCAAATGATAATAAAATTTATATAGGAAATAACAGTTCGAATAACTCATGAGAATTTTGTTACTATATGAACAATGCCACAGACATAAGTACAAAATTTAATCCTATTACATATTCGGGCCATTAAAATTTGTCCAGAGCGATTACAAAAAAAAAAAAAAAGGACGTGACACTGCATGTGTTTTGGACCGTTTGGTTAGAGAGATAAAGATAAAACTGTCCCAGACATAGATCCCCTCAATCCACGCGCAATCCATCTGATTCTGTATTCTCGATTTTACCCTCCCCAAACCTTGTCTTAATAGCATTTTAACGTCTTACTTTAAAGGATAATTTCGTCTTTTAATCTCTTTAAGCCGACAACTATCTCTGTTTGCCTATAATTTTTGTTCTTCCTTTTTTCCTCCTCTAGAGAATTTTCCAAATTATATAATTAGTAAATTTTTTTTTATTAGCAGTGTTAATTTTTTTGAATATTTTTTATAAATATAGTTATCGTCGCAGCTTTTATTTACTTTGCAGACAAATAAAGCATCAGACTCACTAAGCCCACCATGATTAGAGCGTCGAGGTCCAACATTGTTCTTTTTTATATAAAATCAACTATATACTATTCGGATTGCTGAAATTAAGACAATTTTATTATATTATTCTTATTGTTTAACTCACAAAACAATGTCCAGTAATCATTGCTTTCAAATATAATGTCCATTGAAACTCAAATGTTCCATTATAAATACAGTATAATAAATATAGCCACCACCTGCACAAAGAGTATATTCAACATTAATTAGTGGAATCGAAGAGACATGATTAATTAAATTACTTTTTTAATTATCAAGAAATATTTGACATTTTCAGTATTATTTATCTGATGCAAAATTTCTAAAATTTAGAACTTCCATGCTTACTCATCATAATGATCTAGATATAAAGTTGATAACTATAGTTGTTGATCACATTCTATTGCACTTACTCCATTTAATTTTTGCCTTATTTCACTTGTTACCATTCAAATTCTATGAACAAATGTTCAAATAAAGACAAAGATTTTGCGTAGGGGCAAAAAGAAAAAAAAAAGAAAAGAAAAGTGATGTGAAATGGGGAAGAAAAATAAGAAAAAAGTTAATCAACATATGCGATGGTGGGTCAATAAAGTGTTTCCACAAATCCACAAGGTTTTGATTCTCTGTCCCTTTCTTTCACTATTCATTTTTTTCTCTATATTTTATTACACAACAAAAGGAATTGTTTCATAAAATTTGTCTTATACTATTGATAAAAACTGTATACCCTTATGAACAAACTACGTACCAATATATGTTTGATTGTAGCAATTATCAAGATTCTCTAATGTATTAAAAGTGTATTATTCAAAGATTGATGATAATAGTAGAAAATAAACACGTATAATTAAATTTATAGACGGAATCTCTCACAAAAACCTCTGATGAACCATAACAAAAGAAACGTCTCAAACCAAATTGTAGGTTGAAGAAGGAACACATGTGGGTCCCACTTTAATGACTGGATCCCACCGTATATGGGTCCCACTTCACTATCCTCTCTTAGGAAAAAATAAAAATAAAAATAAAATAAAAAATTAAAAAGTTTTCTCCGTTACCGTCAGTAGCAGCTAGATAGAGAGCGCCCACACATAAAGCGAAAGCCTTTAAGAGCGACCACTCTCAATTTTCGAGCCTGAGGGTCTTTTTTTTTTCATTCGTCCTCTCTGCTTCAAATCGATTTTCTACAATTTTCCGAAGAGAAAAAATCTCCTTTTCGGAAACATATTCCGGTGACAAATCTCTCTCCGGCGTCGGCTGCATTGTACTGGAAAACTACTCGATCTCGGGATTTTCGACAATTTTCGTCTCTTGTTTCCCATTGGTACCGATTCTTTCTGTTTTTAAATCTCTTTCGTTTTTTTTCTTAATCCCTATAATGTTTCTTCACACTTCCAACATTCCAAAAATTCTTACTTAAGATTTTTTTTTTTTTTCTCGGGAAGGTTTCTGGAAATTCCAGATCGAACAATGGAGAACTCTAGGATCACACACACACACTCGTGTTCAATTCTTTGTCTTGAAATCACAAAAGAAAATTAGTCCTGAGGGTTATTCCCAAATCACGTGTTACAGTTTCTATTCTACTTGTATGTGCTTAATTATATATATATTCGCTGACAAGATTCAGAATATGGTCCCAGATATTCTTGGTGGATTATGTAGAGATTTTGTTTGCATCTCTCCAGTGTTAATGTTGATTAAGGTCAGAGATTGATTTAGTTTACATTTTTGGTTTTTTTTAAGGTATAAAGAGATTATCTTGGAGTTAAAGATCGCATGAATGCTGGATATGGAAAGAGTTGCTGAGCTTAAGAGACTTCCTAGTAAAGGTCCTGTCTCTGGTCACTTGTCAAGAAGACAATACTTAGACTTGGAAAGTAGAGATACTGGTATGCATTTGGAATCTTTGAGGGAACAAGCTGCTCGATACAACAACACGGGAAGACCAGTCAATCCTACTACGACATTAGGGAGAGAACTAAGCCAAGTTCTGAATGTGCATAGAGAAGAGATGATGATGATGGGTCAATTTGGTGGTAACCTGAATGATTTTCAAGAGTTTGAGCCTGTGGTTAGAACAATGAAAGCAAAGTATCCTTTGCTGGAGATTGAAGAAGTCGTGGCTGTTGATGATGATGTGACTTGTAAGGAAAGCAATGATATGTCTGAGGAAGCTGGTTCTAGCTCCTTCCGAGGGGTTAGCCATCCTCCAGAACCTGATGATATGGATCTTATAACAACTGTTTATGTGCCCATCAGCGAAAAAAGCAAACCTGATTCGGTTTGCTTGATGAAGAGCATGTCTACCGCTAAAGGACCTTTTATCGACGATATCTCCCTCTGCGTGCCTCCAAAGAAGTCAAGCCCTGGAATACTCTCACCCGCAGAAAGCAGAGTCGAGGAACCTCCCACATCGCTGTCTCCATTCTCTATGGCTCGTGCATCGCAGAACACAGATAACTTTCTGCTACCGCCAGATTCAGACAAGGAATGTGTTTGGGATGCTTCTCTGCCTCCCAGCACCAATGTGAGCCCACATAGTAGTAGTGTCGAAAGCATGCATTTCGCCCGGGCTATGAGTATCGCTAATAGCTCTTCTGTAACAAGTACTACGCAGCGGAGCGATGTTGTGCTTAGTATGGACAAGAACTACTGTGACAGGAGTATCAGTATGGTATTGGATTCGTTTGAGAGTGCCAAGACGAGTGCAAGCAGAGCAAGCGATAGTAGCGGCCTAAGCGAAGAAAGCAGCTGGAGCAATTTCACGGGAAGCCTTAATAAGCCACACAAAGGGAATGATCCTAGGTGGAATGCTATTTTGGCTATCCGGACTCGAGATGGGATTTTAGGGATGACCCACTTCAAGTTGCTGAAACGGTTAGGTTGTGGTGATATCGGGAGTGTCTATCTGGCTGAGTTAAGCGGAACTCGGTGTCATTTTGCTGTGAAAGTGATGGACAAAGCTTCTCTTGAGAACCGGAAGAAGTTGAATCGAGCTCAGACTGAGAGGGATATTCTACAGCTATTGGATCATCCGTTTCTACCGACATTGTACACTCATTTTGAGACAGACAGATTCTCGTGTTTGGTCATGGAATACTGTCCTGGAGGTGATCTACACACTTTAAGGCAACGTCAGCCCGGGAAACATTTCTCAGAGTATGCTGCTCGGTATGTGTTTCAATGTTCCCAAAGCTAAATTTCATTCACTGTGAAGTCTGTGATCTCACTTTCTTTATATATTCACATTGTTGTTTTTGGCAGATTTTACGCTGCAGAGGTGTTGCTAGCACTCGAGTATCTCCATATGCTCGGTGTTGTTTACAGAGACTTGAAACCTGAGAATGTTCTTGTTCGAGATGATGGTCACATAATGCTTTCTGACTTTGATCTGTCCCTGAGATGCGCGGTTTCTCCAACACTGATTAAAACATTCGACTCTGATCCATCTAAACGCGGCGCCTTCTGCGTTCAACCCGCTTGCATGGAGCCAACATCAGCTTGCATCATACAACCCTCATGCTTCTTACCGCGAAGCATTTTCCCAAACAAAAACAAAAAGAACAAGACCCGTAAAACGCAGACGGATTTCTTCAGATCACATTCAGGTTCTCTCCCTGAGCTAGTAGCTGAACCTAACACAAGGTCCATGTCCTTTGTTGGAACCCACGAGTACTTAGCTCCAGAGATCATCAAAGGAGAAGGACACGGAAGCGCAGTTGACTGGTGGACTTTCGGTATCTTCGTGCACGAGCTCGTATACGGTAAAACCCCATTTAAAGGATCAGGAAACCGAGCCACTCTCTTCAATGTAGTCGGAGAACAGTTGAAATTCCCTGAGTCGCCAGCGACTAGCTACGCAGGGCGGGACTTGATTCAGGCTTTACTGGTGAAAGATCCAAAGAACAGGTTAGGGACAAAAAGAGGAGCAACAGAGATAAAGCAGCATCCGTTCTTCGAAGGAGTGAATTGGGCATTGATAAGGTGTAGTACTCCTCCTGAAGTACCAAGACAAATGGAGACCGAACCACCTCCAAAGTATGGACCGATTAATCCGGTTGGGTTTGGTAGTAATAGCAAGAGAATGATGGGACCACCACCAGTATCAGCAGCGGCAGCAGCAGCAGATACAAAATCTGGTGGTAAATTTCTAGACTTTGAGTTTTTCTGAAGCTTGTTTTTCCTCCCCAGAGTTAGTGTTTGGTCCCCTAATTAGCATTTTTAGTCGTCTTACATTGTAACCCCGTCTCAAGGAGCTTTAATAGATCAGGAGCGGAGGGGGTTTACTTCTCATAGTAACTTTAGGTCCTTTTTTGATGTATCGGAGATTAAATCTTCTTCCATGTAAACCAAAACTTTTGTAAGGACATGGAAAGCTCCAAGTCTGGAATTATTTAAGAAAATCTCCTTTGGTACTACTACTACTGCTGTGTTTGTCGGAATCCGTTTTTTTTTTTTACCCAAATACAAGACCGTTATGTCACTGCCATGCATGTTTTGGGGGTCTGCCTGTAAAATGTGTTATTTATAATTTGTATGTTATGTTAAAAGAGCGGCATGATCTTTGCTTGATCTCAACATCACTCATCTATAATACTATTAGATTACAAATTAAGAAAGATTAACCATGCTTGTTTTTTTGTTAACCAAGAAGAAATACCCATGTGGTTCAGACAAAGAAGGAAGATATTATGACTTGTCAGATCGTAAATGTTTCTCAGGGAACACCGACCAGTGTAATGAACCGACCAGTTTAATGCCAAAAAAAAAGAAGAAGAGACAATTCGAGGAAAGCCCTAGATTGTTCTTTGTTCATGTCCTGGAATTTCATTAGAACATGTAGCTGAGAATTACATGAACAATTCATACATAGAAATCAAAAGCCAAGTACTAGATTTGTTAAAGGACTCCACATATATACATTTTCTCTTCAGAAATAAATAATATTCAAGCAACTATATCAAACAACCAGCCTGAAATAATAAAAGACATACGATAGGATCTTTCCCGCTCTGGAGCCCTTTATCCATAAATTTTTTTAAAAATATAGTATTTTTTTTTCCCAAATATATAGTATTGTAACGTATAATAATATAGTGAGCTATTTGATGGAGTATGAGCGAGTGCATACCGTTTGTAAGGATTCCGTGAACAGAGCAGAGAAACTGGTTAAAGCTTGGAACACACCGGGCAAACCCGTCTGCAAGTTATTCAAAGTCATGGCTCTTGTTACTTCTATTGCCTTTGAATGTTTCAGCATTTCTTCCTCCACTCTTCTCTGGCATGCTCCTAGCTCTAACTTTTTCTCCGTGAGCGGGTCCCGGGCGTCTAACACGTGCCCGTTGTCTGGTCCTGAATCCGGGAGACCAAACCCGACCGTGGAGTATGACTGGTAGTATTTCCTTTCGATGTTCCTTAGCGATGAAGCTTTCTTCTCAAGCTCCTTTGATGCTGATTCGGTTCTTTTCTTTATCTTTAGCTCCTCGGATTGTTTCGCGGATATCACATGAACAACGTTGATGAAGCTCTTGATTGCTTCTGACGCCACTGTGTCCGGAACTCGGTCTAAAGTAAGCTTCCACTCATCACAAAATGCGTAGGCATCTACTGGCTCTTTGTGACTGGGATTTTCGTCGTGGCAAACTGGGAGAAGAGTTAGCTTAAACCATGCTTGAACCGAACGTATGAAGTCCCGTTGGAATTTAATCAGCCTACAGAAACTGGAGTGCCATAAGGACACAGCAGTTTCCAAGTCACGTGTTGCTTGTCGGTGTAATTCAGATGTTGATTCCCCTTTGCTTGACCTATTAATGAGCCCCTGAACTTGCTGTACGATGTTGTTCTGAATCTCGTGGAATTGATGCATTGATTTCCACATGTACATGAAGCTGCACAAGGAAATACTAGAGATTAGCGTATAACTCTCTGGTGTACAAAGCAAGTACCTATACTGCATAGTTGTTGAAACCAAAGCAATTATAACAGCATAGTCTTAGGCTCTTCGCATATTTGTCAAAAAAGGTTTTGGATCTCTTTTTTTTTTTTTGGCATCAGTACAACTACAACAATTGAACTTGGGTGGAAATCTTTAAATGCAGGTTCCAAACCACCATGCTTCACATTGGTAGCGATGTCATCTCTTATCTCTTAACATAATTAACACGACGAATACCAAAAAAGAGGAGATCTTTCGTTTCTGGGGAACTAGATATTAGCCAATAAGCCTAATCATAACACTCAGCCTGTAACTTGTTAGTTGTAACTTGGTCAAGATAAGTTATAAAAACCCAAAACTAACTGCTGCAGCTAGCAATTTTTTCATTTAATTTTCACCTACTTGATGAGTCCACACGATTCTTTTATAATTGTGATTGTAGGGGAAACGTATATACGGACTTCTACGAGTAAATTATGATATAGACATGTCAATGCAACTAACAGCGCATTCAATATCGGATATTCAGTGATACACAAATAGCGAAATCAAACAATGCAAACCTACCCGTGACAGAGTTCAACGAGCTGCGGAACAAGATCAGTATCTCGAAGGCGGATAATTGCAGTAGATGTCGTACTGACGGCCTGGGAGGTAACAATAATTAGAGACTGTAACCTTGTTATAGACCCCTTTGTCTTGTCTAGCTTAGTCTCATTCTCCCCCTTGTACTCTTGACTTTGAAGTTTGGACAACTTCTTCTCGTGTTCAATCTTCAACCCTTCTCTAGCCTGCAAGTTCATTGCTATCACCCGTAATTAGTAAAACCATAATCTGCGAGAGATGACATAAACTGATTTGGATAAATAGAAGAGACCTTGACTTCATCGTAAAGTTTCTTTTCCCATGCCAAGAGACGGTCTAGACTAGAAGAAAGGCTCTTGGGACCGCCCGGTTGATCCAGTGCGGTTGTGTCAAGCCTGTACTTAACTTCCAATGGCGGCTTTGAGGTCCAGGTTGAGCTCAGGTTGCTCAAAACGCTACTCGAATGAATCACTGTTTCTGAAAATCAAAATGGACAATGCAAAATCAAATAAATTAGTGAAATGCGTTCACAATTTAGTTCACGCGTATAGCTAATTCAAAGTTATCAAGCGAGAGATAAATGAACAAAACAATCAAACTCACTCTTCAAGTGGCTGAAACTGCGATCGAGCTGAGCCCTTCCAAGATGGAGCATTTGAGAGACCTGATCGCCGGCGGAAGCTGCCTTGTCGAAATTCTCCTTGATAGCATCGACAATTTCCTTCAAATCTCTGTGTCTCACCACCATCTTCATGTCAGAGATATCTCCGCCTTTGTAGCTGCTGGAAGACGTCGTCGCGTCATCTGCTTTGCCATACTTCTCTTGTGCAACGCCGCCATACTCCTGCGGCATTGATGCTGGCTGCTGATGATGCCGTCTCATCGAACTAGTCCTCACGGAAGATCCGAAGTCGGAACGCGTCCCCATCTCGGACATTGACTCTCTATCCTCTTCATCCTCCTCCTCGGCGGCGTCGGATGAGCTCGTCGTGCTGTAATGATCGTGATCCCCCCATTCGCTACACTGCACTTCTTCTCTCTCTGTTTCCTCCTCCTCTTCCTCCACCGCACTATTCAAGGACTCGAACTTCTTCTGCTTCCTCGAATGGAAAAAGTCATGCGCCGATCTCTCTGTTTCGGTGTCATCGCCATCGGCCAGATCGCCAAAGTGGTTATGTAAGTGTTGTTGCCTCTCTTGAGATTTCGTATTGAAGAACTCAGAATCGGGAGGAGAAGGAGGGTAGAAGTTCTCCCAATTCCAGACGGAAGAAGCTTGAGAAGGAGTGACGGAGTAAGTGGAGTTCTGGTAAGCAGTTGGGTAGAAATTCCGCATGAAATTGGATCTCTCACTTTTAGAAGAAGACGAAGGGCTTGAGAGAATATGAGGCATCTTCGGTTGCTGTTTCCGGCGCCGATTAGAGGATGCTGCAAGGATGGGAGGCAGCTTGGAGCTAGCAACAGAAGGAGACCGCGAAGGAGGAGCTGGCGGAGGAGTGTAAACGGAAGAAGGAGCAGGTGACTGCGGCACACGTGGAGGAGGTATAAAGTTGGAGGAAGAGTGTTCAGTCGGAGGAGGAGTGTGGAGAAAAACGGCCGGAGTCTGATCCGATACAGCGAGAGGCTCGCCGGCGGCGAAAGAAGAGAGAGCAGATCCAGTGAGACGAAGCGATCTGCAGTAATCGGCGTGAGCTGCAGCAAGTTGATGTCGTGCGCGAACAGATTCCGTCATTAGACGGCGGCGATCCTTGCACCGCCGAACGGTGTCCTCATTATCGAGCTTCGACGCTGCACAGCCCATGATGTTGTCGTCTAGGGATTCTTATTCTCGTCTGAGTCTCCTTAAACGGTGGTCAGTGATCGGCGGCGGGTGAACTTAGAATCACCGTTCTGCATTTGAATACAAAATCACACAAAAGAAATGTTGGGAGAGAAAGCTCTTAGCTGTTTCCACTTGATCGGATTTTGGACTGTACGTGCTCAATTTGTTTTATCTCCTTTATTAATTAATAATAAAAAATAAACTTCACATAAATTTCCTTTTCTATTTTTTATTTTCCCCATTGAGTAGTGCTGGAAATTGGGTCGGATCCCACGTGATCCATCCTGCTTTGAAATACGACAACCCGCAACGGGTCCAAACCCGTGGGTCTCATGGGTAATGAATCGAATTCTCAGCTCTACCACTGAGTAAATGATAACGAGTCAGTGACTGTCATTTAAACTGGACTTATTTTCTTCGACATATTCCAAATTTGATTTCCCACCTGAAGTTATTTGTTAAAACGCACTATGAAAAGTCCAAATTCATACTTTATTTTTCTTACTAAATACAAATCATTTTATTGTTATTCAAATTAAGATGGTGCGTCGGTTTAAATTTGGAAGGATGCTTTGTGTCGTTTTAGCGTGATTTGGGTAGATAGTGGATTATATTTGGAAAGACCAAAGTTGGACTACTATTAATCATATAGTAGCATTTATTAAAACGTAATTAGGAACCTAAAATAGGAAATGTTTGAAATCTTAGGGAGTCATTTAATCGTTGACCTAAAACGCCAGGGTGTTTACTATCGGAGGTTAAAAACGGTGTATAATGTTGTCAGAAAGAGTTTTATGTCAAAACGAAAAAAATAGATTTTTATTTTAATAAAGTTGAAAGAGAACAAAAAGACACATGCATCTCCCTTTTCTTTCCAACTCCAACTTTCTTCGAAGAGACTCGTCAGCTACGGTGGAAAGTAAAAACCAACGACATGAAAAAGAGAATATTACAAGTCAGGCTCCAATTTTTTAGTATTTCTACAAATTGTTCTCTCCTTTTTTCTAGAGCTTGGATGCCCTCCCCTCAGGGACTAGCATCGAATTATTCTTCTCTTTTAATCTGATTGTTTCCATAAATGTATCGTACTTTGTTCCACTTATCTATTGGTATGGACTATGGACATGACTTGACTAAGCAAAACGTTGATCGAAAAGTAAATACAAAGTGTTGATGCATATGATTCGTGGTGGAGACGTAATACTTTGCCAAAAGTGACCAAACTATTTTATTTTTCCTTTGAAAAACTCACAATTTTTATATTATCTTTTCATTGTTATCTTTTGATTCCGAATATTCCAATTTGTTTGGATTTGAGAGAGCTTCATATATTATTTATACATTATGCAGTTGATGCATTCGGGCTACCATTGGCATCCAAAATACTTAAATAAATATCTAAAAAATAAAATAATAATATATTTAATGAAACTTTATAAGAAATGTCTCCTATTAATTATCTGCCTGAGATGTCTCATAAAAAATACTTTATTTTTTTGCTTTTCTTTTTATTTAACTTTTTATCTGCATTGCGGATGCTCTATAGTTAGGTGAATGGTCAATATTCTACAATATGCATTCTTTTATGTATCAATTAAATTATTATTTTTTTGTGTGTTTCTCTAAAATCTTATGTACTAGGATTCAAACAATAGCGGAATCTATTCTACTATGTCTTTTTAATCAATTTTTTCTCTTAAAAAAGAATCAATCCTAAACATAATTGAAAAGAAAATCATAATATTTAAATAGATTATTTCGAGTTTATGGTGTGTCCCTTTCCTTAGCCGAGCACCCATGTGGAGTGGACTGTTGTCTTTCCTCATATACACTACAAATTGTTGCGTTAAACGTTGGTCCTATTCTTCTCTCCTTGACTGAACCAATTTTAACGGGCTTTTCAAGAGGGGTATCATTTTCTGGGCCTTTGGCCCATTATTAAATCACAGTTTAGATAAACAGAATCTATCGAGAGATGGTACAACGAATGAACGAATAGAATGAGTAAAACAAAAGTCACACTTGACAAAACGTGTCTTTAAAGACGTACGAGTACGACTTGCCCTTTCCATGTCAGACTTAATATTAGTATTTTATAACATTCGTTGGCACGTGAAAATTGAGTTGTTCCTAATAATTTATCTTTAAAAGAAGAAAAGGAAATGATTAATTGTTTAAATCCGGGGAGCTTTTGCTTTATTCCTTAATGAAAAATAAATCTTATGTTATGTCTATTGATACCTATATTCATTCCATATATACCTGGTATAAAATCTGTATTATATACAAATATACTTTAATATAGCCGTCTTTGTTTTAACGAATCTAGTTTGTTTATATCACTTTGTTGTGTTGCACGTTGTAAGTATTTCTAATAGATATATTAGCTTCTTTTTTGTTAAATATTCCAAAAGTTAAGATTTGACATTGACAAACCGGTGGTAAAAGATGATCGAGTAAAACAACTATATTTTAATTTACATAAGTAACCCACTATTTCATTTGTTTTTTTTAACCCAATAATCCATGCTAAAACCTGACTAAATCGGATAAGTATATTGTATACAAGTATCGTATTGTTTTTACTGGAGAATCAAATTGAAAAGAAACGAGTTTACATCTTGCCTTGAATCAACTAACATTCGATCACTACTGCTGAAACAGATAAAAATTTAATTTTGTTTTTTCTATGCTTTGTCTAGTATATACTCAAATCATACTAAACTTCATTTATTTATAGTTTAGACTATATTGTTTTACAGTTAAGTACAACTATTCTAGAAGGAAAAAAAAACTATAAAAGATATAAGATAAAAAGAAAAATAACGCTGTTACAGTTTTACTCCGAAGATGGTTTATTAATGGATCAACCGGCATATTCGTACTCTGATCATCGGCAATTATTTATATAAACCATTTAAATTAGTAAAAATTAATTTGCTTTATCGGTCGATATGCTCGAAACGACCAAAGTGGTTTTGATCATATATATATGTAATCTGATGGAAAGTCAATATGGACGTTATTTTTGTTTCTACAGTAAGACTAATAATTAAAGTTATACTTATATGATCATTTCTATTTGTTTCTACTATTTAATTTTTATTTCATAAATTAAAAAACTTTTTACATAGATACAAGATGGCTAATCGTGGATTCCTTTTAATATATATATATCCCTTCCTGTTTTGCCTATATGAAGTCTGCATTTTTGTAACGCAAACATGACCTCTGCCAGAAGATTGTTTGATGAGATGACAATTAAAACTGTAATCACTTGGACAACTATGATTCATGGTTACTGCAACAACAAAGACATAGAATCCGCAAGGTACTTGTTTGATGCTATGCCAGAAAGCAACTTAGTTTCTTGGAATACATGTAATTAGCGGATACTGTCAGAATAAACAACCTCAAGACGCTATAAGATTGTTTCAGAGAAAATGCAGGCAACCACATCGCTGCATCCTGACGACGTGACTATTGTGAGTGTGCTACCAGCTATTTCTGACACTGATGAAAGTAAATTACAGATTTCACGTTGGCATCAAATGCTGCACTATATGAAATACTTGAGGGCCAGGCGATAAGAGTGAGTAGCAGCATTCTAAGAGAGGGAACCTCCAAGTTCAGACTAATGACTCAGAGAACCTAGGCACAGATCATCAGATTGTATGATGAATCATCAGCCGAAAGAACAGAAGTTGGTCGCTGTCTGAGATCAAGATTGCTTGCTAATTTGGTTCTAGAAGCTTGTTGGATTCAGGTTGAAAACACGACGAAACTTATGATTTGTGAATCATCACTGAGGCGGAAGCAGATCAGTACACTAAAGAAATAAAAGAGTCCAGAAGCTTGTTGGCATTTCAATGTTTGACTTGTATATATCAGCTTTGAGACACGTGTGTTTCGCATCTCAGTATACTTGTAAAGAGAGGTTCTCAAATTGGAGAATCTCTTTTCCTCTTCCCCTAACTATGTTTTGAAGGAAACCCATATATCATGCCTTGGTCAGAGCTTGTTTCAGTGCGTGAAAAAGTTGCAAAATCTCTCAAAAGTTCCTATACTTTTTAATGTTAGTATATATGTCACAAGAAATGAACAGAGTCAAAAAGGGATGAAGAAGAAGAAGAAGATAGACAAACTCAAACGAGATAAGAGAAACACAAGTCTCATATGTCGCACACAGTGTACAGTCTTGGTTTGATAAATCAACTTGAGTGTTTGGTTTTGCAGCACGGCCTGGCTTTGGCTTAGTTCTGTGTATTTGAGATACAGAGGTGACTCTTAAGTAAATGGGATTTTTCACTATCACTTTCTAAAATAACTTTATTACATGGAAGATTCAGCCTGGTGATGCTCGAGATTACGAAGGATAATTTTGGCAAAGATCTTAGCTTCCCGAGGCATATTTGCAGCAGCTGCTGCAGAACGAAGGACTCTTGCTTCTCCTCCATTCTGCAAAAGGCTTGCGTGATGCATTGCATGACGACCACCTGGTATTGTAAACTGAATGAGAGAAAAAAAACAAAATGCATCAGTTATGTCTCTCAACTAATCCATGAAATGCCACAATGCGTTCACAAATTTACATACCTGAAGAAGCGCAAACGCAGCACATGCTTTAAGTATCGAAGAAGGGTTGCGTAACATAGTTACAAATCTTCCAATTTCAGCACCACTGCAAATAAAGCAATATATTAGAAAATTCAAATCAATTTTCGATCAAACACAAGACACCGAGATTAACCTGCATCTCAAGTGGCCAGCTTCTTGTATGCGAGCTCTCTCTGTCACTTGCGCCAACATAGTAGGAGTAGATGAAACAGCTGCAGCTACAAAGATTTGAGGATCCATGAAAGTTATAACAAAAGCTTCAATATGTCTAAGAGCCATTCTTCTTGCCCCATCTAAACTAATGCTTTTCGATGTGCTCTCCGATGAAGTAGAAGTTCCTATCATCAGGGCGTAATCATCCATCCTGTTGCAGATTGATAATTCAGATGGTAACATATCAAAAACCGTAAGAGTCAAATTAAATTTGGATGTTTATATTAAACTGAGTTATACATATACCTTCCATCAAACATGTATGCCAAAGCCAACGCAGCCATGAATCGAGCCATTTTTGAGACGGAAGACGAACATAAGTGAACAAGAGCTGGAACTCCTCCTTCCTCCACAATGCGAAGTGCGTTACCAGGATTAAAAGCAAGATTCCATAGAGCTCCAGCTGCGGTTTCATGCACATCCTGAAGAAAAAAAAACCAATGCATTGAGGAAAATTTGATCAGATATCCCAAATGGCTAAGCTCTAAGCCACAAGACTGGAGGACAAAAATGCGTACCTCGGATTCAGACCGTGCAAGTACAATTAGTGGTGGGACCCCACCTTCACGTCCAATCGCAATGCTGATGGAGATTCAAAGAGCAATGGCAGGAACGTTATTAAGGAAAATGACAGTAACAATAAGTTGTTAAGAAACTCGTTATCTTCTCTGCTAACCAAAGCCACAAGTTGATGCAAGCGACAGACAAATTATGACCATGTGTGGTATATTAAAGCAAGATGGTCTTTCCTTAAACTGCTTCTACTCCTCTGCATTGATCTTACATATATTACGCGACAATTCATAAAAATTAGATTCAGATGATTCCCACCTGTTTGATTCTGACACAGACAATCCCCAAAGAGCGCCAGCTGCTCTTTCTTGAAGACCTGTGGACGCATTTGAACAAGACTGCGCGAGCGTGACCTATATAATCAAGAAAGGTGGTTAACTCCCTTAAAAAGGTAAATGAGACATATAATCATATTTAGCACATGCAAGCATACCAAAGCTTCAACACCACCAGCTGCAGCAATAGATTCTCGATTCTTATCATCAAATGATAAATTCCATAGAGCACCAGCAGCTTCTTGTCTAACACCTTCATGAGGCGCTTGTGTAAGTTGAACAAGAGCTTCTAATGCACCTGCTTCTTGTCCAACCACAGTATTATTATTGTTGCTATCACCATGAGCAGCCAAATTAGCTAAAGCACGAGCAGCCTGAAAATAAGAAAGAACACGATTAGAGCACAAACTCGATCAGAAACAAAAATCAGTAGCAAAGAACTTGACAAATAAAGAAAATGAATTTACCTGTTCTTGCACTCCCTCATACTTGCAATTGCGAGCTAACATCACAAGGGCGTGTACACCTCCCGAGGTTGCGACTTCCATGCTGCATTTATCATCTGCTGCTAAGTTTGCTAACGCTCCAGCAGCTCGTTCCTAATCACACAGATTAGGTAAAATCCTCCACATAAAAAGAAGAGAAATATCTATAAAACTAATTTATCCTTTTGTTATAGCGTCTTAGATTTAATAATTATAAATTGAACAGATAAAGCATTTACGAAGGTGTTGCTTGATTTGATAATGAAACACTGTGGTGCTAAATTATCATAACTTTACTCAAAAGTGTTTATTATGACTTATTTTCTAGAAAAAAAAAAGAGCTTTAAGGTGGCGAAAGCGTACCAAGACTCCATCACAACCATTTGGCCATCTGAATATAAGATCAACTAGTGCCTTCACTCCTCCAGCCTGAGCAATAGCACTCTAATAGAAAGAAAAAAAAAAATGTGAGCTGAAGAATCAAGAATAATAACAAAAATCTTTTAGATAACGAGAGGACTTGCCTTATGTTCTTCTCCGACAGAAAGATTCCATAGTCCACCAGCAGCTTCCTCGGCGACAAGTCTGTTCATTGACTTTGCCAAACCAGCAAGAATTCTGATTCCTCCTTCTTCAGCAACAGACTTTGCAACGTTAGCATTTACCGACAAATTTGCGATAGCCTAAACAAAGCCGACAGAAAACAAAAGAACAATGTTAATGTGTTCAGTCAAAAGAATCAACTTTCTATACGAGAAAATGAAGATAAGCAACCTTTGCAGCTTCTGATTGAAGCCCTTCTCGCCATGATTTTGCAAGTTCTAGAAGAAGACGGATCCCTCCATCTTTCATGACTGCTTCAGCTCTTCTACAGTCTATACTAGCATTCTCATCATCGATAACTACAAAAGTTGCAAGTCCAGTGGCTGATCTCTCTTGAACATCTTCCTGTGAGCTTTGCATCAAAGTCAGTAACAATGCAGCTCCTTGATTCAGCCAGAAATCATCCAATCCCTTTGGATTGCTCTCTGCAGTCCGTAGAAGAGTATGCGACATAATCCACTCGATCCAACGCATGATGTCATCAACTGCTTTATCCTTGGTTTTTTTCAGCGATTCTCTCCAGTAGGAAAAGATATCCTTTGGTTTCTTTGTATTGTCGGCGAATATTGAAGCAACTCCATCGAAAACATTAGTAAACAAAGCAAGTAAAACTTTTCCCTTGAATCTATTGGAGCTCATGAAACTCGTATCCTCTTCGAGGACATGACAGTTTATAGCACACAAAACTTTCAAGCTCTGCGACGATGTTAAGAACCTAGAAACTGCGGTGGGACCAATGTCAGTCCTCGAAACATCCAACCCGATTAATTTCGGAAGCTTATCCCATTTACTCGATGCAGTTGACCATTTTATGTTTGATGTCCCCGCAACAGAGAGATATTGAACAGATACAACTTTTCCCAGTGCATCCTCGTCAATGTTTAGACAATCTAAGAACCCGATATCACTTAGCTGTGGACAATGTTTGGCCAGAGCTTCAATGGCTTCAGAAGTAACATCTCTTATCCCGGAAAGGCGAAGCTTTTTAAGCTTTGGACAACACAAGGCTACAGCTTTTATAGCATCACTAGTGATCTTCTCACAAAAATCAGGTCCAAGCTGGAGACTCTCAAGTGCCTCATGGCGCGCCACGACCATTGCCAATGTAGCATCTGTAATCTTCCTACAATAGTCGCCGCTAACTTCAAGCAGATTCCTTGCTCTGAGATTTATAATGGAATCAGCTGATTCAACGCCACGAAACCTTAAGTTATGAAGATCAACACACCTCGAAGCAAGAGAAGCCGCCATCGAAGCATCAAACTTGTGAGCACGAAGATCCAATGAACTCCACAAACAAGAAGAAGCACCAAGACCTCTTAATGTCTTACAAGTAGATGCCAAGCTAGCTCGATCGCGGTAATTCAAACAAGTAAACAACTGAAGCACTGTGTCATAAGGTAAACTAGTCCAATCAACAAAACCATGAAGCTCCGGAGCTACTAATTCCTCGTTGCTTGTCTCAGGATAACTCGGAAAAACAATCTTATCATTCCCTTTTTCCTCCAATTTTCTCCGTACCCTACGACTCATTGTCTTGATCAGATATAGTGCACGCTCTAAAGAGCAATAATCCTCTTGCAGCTACCGTACAAAAGAAATAAAAATCGAAACTTGGCTTCTTATATATCTCAACCCTGAAACGCTGATCACAAATTCCTTAAAAGGGCACAATCAAAAAGTCCAAACCTTTGGCAGAGAAGTCCCGATTTTTGGCAATTTTAGATACTTGGATGACTCGGAAGACTTTTGAAAACCCAGTTACTATATCGAATCAAGGACGCATTACACGATGTGATTAGATAAAAAAACGAATTCACGAGCTCAGGCGCAAAAACCCTTGAATAGAAAAGAGGATTGGAGAAACACACAACAAAATCTCTGGCCTTTGATTAAGAGATTTGCATTGACATTAAACTCGCAATGAGAGGATCAAGGGGAATTTCAAAGTGAAGGGAAGAAAGAGGGAGTGATGGTCGGAAAGAATTCAGGCGAAACCCGAAAACTGGCAAAAACCAAAGCCGCCTCTCAAAGTAATTCCGTTGAATTCTCTCTGTCTCTCTCACGGAGGAATTGAGAAGAAAGATGAAGAAGAAGAGGATATTGCTAAATTCCTGTTCGGGGGCTTTGAGAGAAGAGAAGAGGGCTTCGTGTGATGAGAAGAAAACACAGCTCATAAATGACAGAGCATGAAATCACCTCCTTTGCACGGTACATACGTACATCTCTCCTCTATTTATTTCCTTTTATTACAATTTCATTGTCTCCATATTTTTAACTGAAATTACTTTGTTTTTTATAGTATCTCAGAATTCTATTTGTATACCCCAAAAAAAAAAATCGGCAAATATTTTTCTCTCTGAAATATTTGGTGGAATCTCAACCATTTCCTAAATAATTAGATTAAATTGAAAAAAAATATATCAAAATATTTATGGTTTAACTAACCAATAAATAGTATTGATTGAAAAGATAAAAGAAGAGTGTTTTCTAAATACAAGCTTTTATTGCAAAAATGGTCCAATTTTGCTATTATGCGTTCTAGGTTCAATGACCCAAAACGAAGTCGGCAGTATAACTTTGTAAACCTCTAATTCACGAAGTCACACAGACACAGTTTAACAGCAAAGTCGGCCACTAGTTTGGTTTTGAAACCACTCAAATGGTGATGCATGTTGTTGACCATAATAAATTTAGGAATCTGCATTTCTTAGTACAACTCCTTTCTTTTTTCTTATCGACTTCGTCACCTTACTTTCAATTTTACATTTTCTCAGAAGTTAAACTAAAATATGATGTAACTTTAAAATTTTGAGAGAGTAGGGAAAACGAAGGATTATTAGAAGTGGATCGAGCAACTTGGCGTCGACACTTGATTTGGACCACGAACATGTAGCCCAAAATTTATTTATTCGGAATTGAATGTACAAGATTCAGTATTAGTTCTATTTATTGTTCACTGTGATATTTATGTTTCAATTAATTCTTAGCAGAGAAGGATTTGATCTAAATTTAGGCTTTAGGCCGAAAACGTATTTTCTAATTTTAATTATCTAAAGCCCACCAAGTTTCATTACATAAAAACACAAACAACACAGTTCTTACTCAATTTCATTGTATCTGTTTTAAAGAGAGATCACCATTCACGGATCGAGGGCATTTCTGCTCGAGCGTCATGCGAACTATCACATCTAGTTTACCTAATCCGGTTTTCGATTTTCATAATTTTTGAGATTAAAAAACAAATGAAAGCTAGCTAAATACCACTTAGTTTGGTTTCAGTTTCCATTAATTAAGATATCAGTCCTTTGCTAGGGTTTATCAAACTGATTATCTGGCCGCATATGAAACCATGTCGTCTCAAGGATAAGCAAAAAAAAAAGGACATCCATTCGGTTTTGCATTATTATGTCAAAGAATTATTTACAGTGTTAATAGCCTTAGATCCAGATGACGTCTTTTTCATTTTCAATAGATTGACGTTAACCTCGCATTGAAACTTTTTAAGGTTTCAGTTTTCATACATATATTAATGTATCTTATACTAAATTAAAACTACCGAGAATCCCCTAGTGAGCTAATCTTGTCTGGAGAGAATTAGCTGGCCGTTGTGGACTTGGTCGACCCACCACAGTAGGAATCCGTCCACCACCACCAGATGCGGCCGAGGAAGACGAGGGAGGAGGAGGAGGAGGAGCAGCAGCAGCCATAGCTGAGGAGGAGGAAGCTGAGACACGTTCGCAAGAAGGGCACATCGTGAGAGTAGTTGGAGGAGTCATAGGCATGTAGAGATGTGGAGATAGTTTCAACGCCCTGAGCTCAGATACTTCCTTCTGCAACCGTCGATTCTCCTCCGTTAGATTATCGCAACATCTCTTCAAATACTCACAACCAACCTCCGTTTGTTTGAGCTTCGTCCTGAAAATGTAAGAAAGTCCACAATATCTTTTATTAGTACTTCTTTCATATCATTTACAAATCTTGTCGCCTTGACGAATTAAAAGAAAAAAAGAAGAAGATAAAAGTAAATATGTATTTTTGAAGTTTATACAAATCTTTAAGTTTGACTTAACTGATCAATACTTACATTGACATTGGTTTGAAAACAGAAAGAAATGGAGAGAATGACAGAGAAACAAAACAAAACAATATGATTTCTTTTAATATAGACATGCATCTCTGGGTCTCTCTTTTAAGGCTGTAGTAAAAAGTAAAAACTCCACGTGACAGAACAGCGCCAGAAGATCCTAAATACAATTTTCTTTTAGGACAGTGAAATGAAATCTTTTTGAGTCATAAAAGGACAATTATATCCCCAGCAATGTGAATTAATTTCCGTTAGTACCCCTAGAGATATTGAGAATTTTCATTACCTTGCCCTTCGGTTCTGAAACCACACTTCTACTTGCCTTGTCCTCAGATTCAACTGTTTCGCTAGAGCCAGCTTTTGCTTCTGCGCAATCAGTTGATTTCAAAAATGAATAAGAAGACACAATTTTAGGTGCTTGCCTTCTAAGATAAATTTTACAAAAATGACACTAACCGGATTTAGAGTGCTATGTTCTTTGAAAGTTTCTTCAAGAACCAAAGCTTGTTCCTTCGTTAACCGGAGTTTCTTCCTCGTCCCGTCACCGTTTCCTCCGTCTTCTTCGTCGCTACCACCGCTTCCTCCGCCGTGTGAGCAAGAATCTCTCTCCGCCTCGTTCTCATCTCCTCCTCCGCCTCCTCTCGCAGCCGCAAGATCCCTCTTATTCCCACTCACACTCGAAACGGTGCTGTTTGGCGACGACACAACCGCGGCGTCTTCTTCTAAGTCAACCACCGCCGCCGCAGACGGAGCTTTGTTCACGTCCAAACCTCTTAGAAAATATCCAGCGTCGGAGTTTCTCTCTGCAGTTTTGCGTGTAATTCCGTTAGATAATTAAAAAAGCATTATAACTTCAGTTTCGTAGATATATAAACAAAAATATTCTATACAAAAATAAAATAAAGATAAAATAAGATCGGATCTGAAACATAGATTTGTATTAGGACTATATGAAGATTACAGCGAAACCGTCAAAGAAACATAATCATGTTTTGTAAAGAAACAGAATTCTCACACATCAAATGTTAAAAACTCAGGGAAATAAAGTCTGGAAAATAATAGAAAGAGAAAAAAACGAGATTACCAGAGGACTGAAACAGACGAGGGCAAGAGTTGTGATGGATATGGTTATTATTGTGATTGTGCATGTGAGGAAACGAAGAAGAAGAAGAAGAAGTTGTCAAAGGCAATAGATTCAACCCCAGAGATGGTTCCTTTAGTTGACTTAACCCTAAGCTTAGACTCAGACCCAAACCATCATCACTTTCACCCATTTCTTCAAAATAATTTTGTTTCTCTTGGTTTTCAAGATTTTTCTGGAGAAAATTAATGAAGTAGTGCTGGTTAATAATACGACTAATATATATATTCAAAATTTTGATATGTAGAGAGAGAGAGGGAAGGGTTATGTGGGGGCTTGGGGTTTCAATGATGACTTGTGTCAGAGAGACCCTTGTCATTTCAATTATGATATATACTGTTACCTGCTCATCTAAACGTTATAAAATAGATTTAAAAAAAAACATTTAACTCCAATACGTTGAGTTTTTGAGAAATTTAATTTAATTTATTTTCTTCCTAAAAGTCAATAACAAACGTTAACATTAACCTAAACTTTCAGTTTTCTGTTTATTTGTTTTTGACTATTATATGAGTATTATATTGTTTGTTTCACGGTTTTTAAATACATAATGCTTCAAAGATTCATATATTAATCTTGATTAAGATAGTTAAGTTTGGTTAATTTAACGTAACTAATAAAAAAAAAAGTAATGTTTCGGGTGTGAGCATTTAGGAAGTGATATGCACACGCTTCGTAGATCTCATCTACTAAAGATATACTAATTAAACAAAAGTCTTGCAGATATTTGTGTGCATTGTTTTGTTTCTTTAAACATGAAAGAGTAATTTAAGAGGAAGAGACAGATGTATATGGGGGTAAAGTTAAGGCCGAGCGAGAAGTATACCCAGCGAGTCTGTGCGCGTTGGGGTCAAAATGAGGGTATGGGAGTTAGCAAACGATGTCGTATTAATAGGTTACACAGTTAGCAAACACTGTATGGGGTTAGACTTTAGAGTGTCCTCTCAATCCAACATGCATTCGATTCTCTAATAAAACTTCAATTAATTTATTATCCTCTTTTCCAAAAAGTCTACTTTGATTAGTACAAAGTTTTGGTCAACTAACAAAAGCTAATTTCAAGTTTTGCCATTGATTGTTATGGTCCAGTCAAAATATAAAAACGGACATTTGGAAAAGACTAGTGGTGGTAGAGTTTACGGCATACCTCCTGGCGCTGAGACAATAATTATTGTTTTCAAAGTAGTTGATAATGCCATCATTATTACAAGACAGGTCGGGTTTGTTAAATTAATTTTGAAGTTAAATAACGCCCGACTCTTTCAACCACAATTTACTTTCCACTATATTCTTATTGTTAATGAATACAATGTATTTGACTTTTATGACTTCTAAATATCTTCAAATTTTATTTTTTATTGTTAATGAATCTGTATTTGACTTTTTATGGCCTATAAATATCTTCAATCAATTGGAGGATGCATTTTCATTGGTTTCAAAACACTTGCTTTGACCTTTTTCAGAAAAAAAATTATGGTAAATTACTTTTATATGATTAGTTTTATTTGGAGTCTTGGTTGGTTGATGGTTTCTACTTGGTAACTTTTACCATCAAACTCGACTCTGGATTTTCTTTATATTCACTAATCATAACTAAAAAAGGGAGGATATAAAATTTAGCTGAAAAATAGTAAAGCAAATGAATTTGTTTACAAAAGCCATGAGAAAAAACATTTTCCTCTAAAGTCACTTTTCTTTACTCTTGTTCTTTTCCTCCTAATTTTACTTATTACTCTGATTCTTTTACATACTTGAGAGTAATAGTAGTCCGGAAAGAAGAGTAATACAACAAACTTATACTCCTAACTTTTTATTATAAAACTGTTTTTAAAGAATTAAACAACCACAAGAGTCAAGAAGATAAAAAAAAAAACCTACCGCGTGTAGTTGGATGCATGTTACAGTTCATATGTAATGATAACTTAGTCTTTTATATTCCCAGGTTTGATGCGGATCTGAAATTGACGGCTCCAGATCTCGAGGTGATTATTTCTCTATCATCATTTTCATATCAAAAATAAGCAAGTTCAACATGTGACCCCTTTTGGTTATAAATTCGAAATTCGATCATAATGGACCTTCTCACTAATTTTACAGTATATATAATTTCTGGATGACAATTAGACAATTTTTGGGGTTTCCACCAAAATTTTATTTATAATCGAAAAACTGAATGTAGAACAGGTTAAAATTCGTTCAAAAATTTATTGAGTTTTTATTTTACCTTTCAATCTACTTTGAAATTATCTTGTAGTTACAACTATTGATGATATTAGTAACACTCAATGACGTTATGACATCTTAGATATTATTAAATCGATCTAAAAGAAAAAAACATGTTATTATAAAGTAACATATTTGTTGTGATTATATGTATAGTATTTCTTTTGCTATATAGGTCGATCTAATACTACTAGGTATTATCTTTATATGGAATAAGAACATTTCGCCATATAGCTTGGTAGATGTACATGTTGATAAATAGAATAACAAAGTTGACAAAACAATAATACGGATTTTTTAAAAGCTGAGCATTTTGCGCATTGATTTATAACTAATGATAACACTCTTAAATGTTCAAATAGAAAAAAGAAAAGAAAAGCAAACCTTTATTTGTGCGTCTAGAAAACCTAGTTACGCATGGCCCTGCTTTATTACATATGAGTTCTGCTATATTTTGCTAATTTCTATTAAACAAAATCTATGAGGTATAATTAATCTAAAATTGGAAGTTGTTAAGTTCTCGTTTATACTACACATCTTTTCAAGCGCACGATAATATATACATATAGATAATATTTAATTAATACAGATCAAAATACTCTATAAAGTATAAAAGTATTTTCAATAAGATAGTCTTTAATGTTGAGTGTTTTAAAATATGTAATATCAAAATATATAAATGTTTAATTGATGAAAAATTTAAAATCTGAGAAATCCACTCAAAATCTTTCAAAGTTTAAAAAACGTTAGTATGAGTTTCTTAAAATTTTAAAATATTCATTGATAAAGTATTAATATATTTTTAGTTAATATTTTTAAAAAATTATACACGAGAGCCTTCCATTATTCATGCTCGAATTGATCTAAAATTGAAGTTGTACGTTCGAGTTTATACTATACATCTTTTAATTTCGTGCGCAATATAATATATACATATATATATACTATTTAATTAATTCGGATAAGAATAGTGGAGAGTTGGTGCTTGACAATACACCAAGCAAGCATGCATGAGTTCGTAATATCTCTTATTTATATATCTGAGGGAGCGAGTTCATAATGTTTTCAGTACGATGGTTCAAATTGTAGAGCATGGCTATTGTTACTGTAGAAAGATGCGTTAAATCGCTACTATCATGATCAATCAATAATAACTCTAATCTAGGTTACACAACTCCTATAGTTCTATTCGCATGCTTACAATTTTTACTGCTATAAACTGTAATCTTATTCTGTTTAACACGAAAATTTAAATATAATATAGGAGTTTATATTACTGTGGTCGATGTATAACCAATTCATCCCGTATAACGAATACTGTTGATAATATATATATATGTTATTTTTTTATTGCCGCAAGTCCTAAGTCGGAATGAAGTTCACAATGAAACGCAAATTAAAATAATCTGTTTCCTGACCTATTAAATTTGTTTCAGCTTATATAGCGATGTTCAAGAAAATATTCATGAATGTGAAACTTTACAATAATTGTGTGTGGCGGTGTAGAATTGAAGCAATAATAAAAGAACAAGAAGACGTGGAGGTCACGTGGGAGATGGGAAGGAGTTCACGTGCATGAACACGTGGGAAGTCGCCAGCGTGGCAGCACGTGGTCCGCACTCGTGCGGCGTAGTTTTTGTTCCTCCACGACCAGACATCCGCTTCTCTTCAATCATTGGATACTCGCTCTCTGTCTTCTCTCTCACATCACACGTGCTAGCTCTCTCGCGTTCAAAACACGCTCGTAATTGTTCGTGTCAAAGTAGTACATTGAAAGACTTATAGGGAGAGCACTCGAAGCCTAACAATACAAGGATATATAAAACCATTTTTAAAAAAAATAAATTAAGAAAGCCAACAACAGTAATTTCCTATGTCAATCTGTACTTCATTTCATTAATATCCTCCAACAATAATATAGTGGAAAGATAGATTATGTATGAAAATGTAAAATTTAGAAAATAGATGATTGCATACTGCATAAGTATAGACATGTTTCTTATAACAATTTGACGATGAAACTAAAGACTAATCATATGGAGTTTGGTAAGAAACAGCTAGCTAAGAAGAGGATGCGAATAGAACCGACCAAAGCAACCAAGCACATATTTCACCGTATTGCTGAGGTAATCATGCATGAGTATATATACACTTTTGAAATACTTAATCATGGGTTTATGAGCTCAATAATTATGACTCGTCTTTATAATTTAAAATATTGATAGAAAATATGGCCCCAGATGTGTGTCCATATCCATGTGCAAAAGCTCTACATTGCATGTTTTCTTTCAATTTCACGGTTTGAGCTGACATTTATCACCTTCTTGATCTATCTTATACTAATTCAGATTCTAATAATTTTAGTAGTACGTATAACAATTTATTAGAACATGTGTGTATCATTAATTGCCAGGCACTTTGCTGGAAAAAAAGAAATATCCAGGCACATGATTATATGAGCGCCTGTGTTTTTCTGTCCACCTCGACATAATGACTTTTCTGACATAATTGTAAGTACCAAATTTATAATCTCATCTTGCTCAACCGAATTTTATCAATGACGTCAAAAAGAAAGAAAAGAAAATCGGTCATAGTACGACTGTCGATAGTGCATCCATCAATAATTGTTCGCTAGCGAATTTAATCATTACAAAATAATTATTATATTTTTCACGTACCACATGATTATATCTTCGTATCTAACCATTTACTCGAAAGCTTAATCATTACACATGTTCACGTGGGAAGCCCGTCACTTATTTTGGTCCGTTCTAAGATTTGATTGAATCTTATTAATTTATTATTTGTCACTTTAGAAAACATATGCTACGCTTTGAAAAAGAAACATACGGCTAAGCTGAAAATGAGTATTAAGATCTTCAATACAGCTGTTCACATGCATGCAAAAATTATATAACCAAATAAAGAAAGAGAATAAACGGATTAATAATACGACTTAAGATCTTCAATATTTCCTAAATATTGTTTTTTTTTTTTAAAGCTGAAAAGCAGAAAGTTTTAACATTGAGAACAAAAAAGAAGTAAACAGGGCGAGTGAGAGCCACGTGATGTGTAAAAGAACGGTTTAAACTTTAAAGCGATAAATAAAACTTTGCCTTGTGGAATTAAACAACGCCAGATTTTCACGTGGAAAGTCACGTGAAGTAGTGTCCACGTGTCAACATTACAAGAGAAATAATAAAGGGAGACAATTGTCGCACCTTCTCACCAGCACGCGCGTGTCTCGTTGTCTCTCTGTCTCACCGGACACCAATCATTTGATGCCACCCATAAATTACATTTATGCCCCTGACTTAGAGACTCCTTCTCATTAATGTTGTGATGATTCATAACCTTGATTCTTGCGTTTTTGGGATTGCCCGTGAACAGCTGTTATCCATGTGACATGCACGTGATATCGCTCTATCTACAAAAAATTAGATTAATGTTAAATAAATGTATAGTAAGTAATTCACTTATTATGATGGAGAGGCAATTTTTAATTTTTTAGTTGGTAATGCGAAATATCTATATGGATCAAGATTCCGAATTTAAATAAGAGAGCCCGGTTCGAATCTAATATAGCACATGGACATTATGTATATCAGTTTCAAAATTGGTACGCAGAGAAAAAAGATACTTCACAATGTGTAGTGGGCCTATATTGGCCCAAGTAGAGCCTTTCTCAAGTAAGGAATTGCAACCGATTATGTAACAAAATAATAAACAAATTTTATCCACAAGAGTAGTGTTTTTGGCTCATCCACTGAAACATTGATTTGTGAAGAAGACGAATACAAAAAAATGGCAATTCTCAGCAACGTCTCGTTTTCCTGCAGCAATATCTCTCTTAAACCATCTCTCTCTTCTCTCCCTAATTCTCCTTCTTCTCGTTCTCATTGTCTCCTTCGCTGCTCACAGGTAATCTCCATTCTTCAGTTTTTTCTCCAACCTCTGAAACGCAGTGTTGGTTGAAGAACCCAGAACAAAGAAAGAGACTCTTTTTTTTTCTTTTTTTTTTTTGATTTTCTGTTTGTGGGTTTTCGATTCGCAGGAAGGGAAAGAAGTGGTCAGTCCACTTGGAGGTTTGGTTTGGTCATTAGGAGAAGAGGTTTCAAAGAGAAGCCTACTTGCACTTGTCTCTGCTTCTCTCTTCTTTGTTGATCCTGCTCTTGCTTTTAAGGTAACGTTTTTTTTTCCTTAAGTCCTTTTGAGTGTAATGATGTTTAACTGACTTTTTTTTGGTTGAATCAGTACTGCTTTGGTTCCCAGTTAAATTATGTAGAATTGTTTTCAAATGAATTTATGTGTTTATATCAATAACTTACAAAAGAAAAGGTGCTTTTTTTACTATGTCCTTAAGTGGAAGCTAACCCTTTCTGTGATCTAATATGCATCTGCTTGTGATTCAGATATGTGTTTGTTTGAAGTTTGAAGACGTGAATTATATTTTGCTGCAACATTATAAAATATTCTTTTTAAATTCGTCGTATTTTTCCGGATTTGAATGAAACTATAAAGGGTGGAGGTCCCTATGGACAAGGAGTCACCAGGGGACAAGACTTATCCGGCAAGGATTTTAGTGGCCAGACTCTGATCAGGCAGGACTTCAAAACGGTATCTTCCCTTTTATTCATCCAATCATTATATGTTAAAGATCATTTTGTAGACCAATCTTTCGTTTAATCATTCTCTATTTGATGACATTTTCGTGCAGTCCATTCTAAGACAAGCTAACTTCAAGGGTGCTAAGTTGTTAGGTGCTAGCTTCTTTGATGCAGATTTAACAGGTTTGTTCTCTTTTCTTTGTTGAAAGTAGCAGAAGAACTTTAATAGAGAAGGCTTTTGATTCATGGTTGTTAGCTCTTATCAAATCGTAATCCAGGTGCTGATTTATCGGAAACTGATCTTCGAGGTGCAGATTTCTCCTTGGCAAACGTAACAAAGGTCATATTCGATATTACTTATATGTGTCCAAGTGTGTGTAAAGCTAGGAAAGCAAAAAAGATCTTTGACATTAATGGTGAATACTTAAAAGAATGTTTACAGGTGAATTTAACGAACGCTAACTTGGAAGGAGCGACTGCTACTGGAAACACATCATTCAAGGGATCAAACATTACAGGCGCAGGTAAAAAAGAAGAAAGCTTTCATAATATAATAAGAACCTCTCTTTATTATCTTCCTACATTACATAAAGTTTGTAACTTTTTGTGTGTATTTTTTTGAATGGGGATTTAGATTTCACTGATGTTCCTCTAAGAGATGATCAACGAGAATATCTTTGCAAAGTCGCGGATGGGTAAAATATCTTCTGCTCTCATCTCTTACAATCAATCTTATTCTAAATATAAAATTCAGCAGCATCTGATTAAATTGTTTGTTTTTTCTTTTTTTCTGTGATTCATCAGGGTTAATGCGACCACTGGGAATGCCACGCGGGACACATTGCTCTGCAACTAAACTGTGAAGTGTAAAACTTTGTATTGTGGGGAGTCTTCTTCATCTGAGTTTTTGTAAAAGCTTTTTTTTTTTTGTGAGTGTTGTTGTTGCAGAGTGAGTGTAAATATACTTACTAATCTCAAGTTTGACACTGAGAGATTATTTATGCTAATATAGTTCTCACACAAGTTTCTCACTAAATTGTATGGAAATTTTTTTCTGAAGTCTGTTCTTGTTTTGAAAAGGAAAACGCTTTGAAAATAGGAGGAAACACATTGGAGACATGTTTTATAAAACAATTTAGTTTGAAAATATGATGGAAACGGTCGAAAATTTGGATTTTTTTAGAGATAAATGATTAACTTTATTAATTAATAATTAGTAGTAAATGATCAATTTGATATTTTTCTTAGGAGACATAGTAAATAAGATTAATTTTAAGATACATTAGTTTGAAGACCTTTTACTCCTCGAAAGGGAGTTGAAACTTGGAAGCAACTTTGTTTAATTATTTAATATTTATGTATTGTGTTAATTTAAACATTTAAATTAATATGATTTTATCTTTAGTTAAAGTATTTAATATTTATGTATTGTGTTAACGTAAACGTTCTATATTTATCATAGTTTAGATGTTTAATGGTTTCTTATAAATTTTAGTTTTTCATATATATGTTTCGAAAACTTTTTCATACTTAGTATTTTTAGAAAAAATGTCCATGTTTGGAAGCGTTTCGCTTCTGTCCGCATTCTTTTCTTTAACCACGTAACCTAGTTTCTTACGTCTTCTTAAACAATTATTGGAGCCCATTATATTCGCCCATTGGGCCTTAAGTCTAGCCTTAGATTTCATTTGGATTGGAGCTAGCATAGAGTATCATAAACTACAATTGTCACACCTTTTATCTTCTTTCCAATCATATGCATATAATTATTGTATCAGGCTGAATGATAACTATAATAGTTACGATGTTACTTTCTTTTAATAGGGCTTCGAAGATCGTGAACTGTACAGTCATTTATGGGTTGTTGGATTATTTTTGGGGAATAAGTTTATCAAGACTCAAACTACTTTACAAATATCTCATAAAGGTGCGGTCTAAATGTGACAAAATAATGTAGTATTTTATATAATTTATCCATTATACCCGTCCCATTGCGGAAAGACACCTCATTGATTATTTATAATTTTTAATTTCATTTGACTATACGTATTAATTTTCCAGGTATAAAGAACAACAAAAGTTACAATAGCGAGCATATAATCCAAAATAAAGATGAACATATAATAATAAAAAGTAAATAAAGAAGCAGAAACTTCAAGAATTATTCGGGGGGGTTGAAAAATAGGAGAGAAGAAAAGTGGATCATTATAAAAAATTTGTCTCTTTAATGATGCAATTTAATATGACAAATAAATTTATAGAGACAAAGACAATTTGTAGGGCATCCACTAATAGATAAATAAATGATGTGATGTAGATCTGTTTTATCTCTTAATTTAGTTCTTCCTATATGTTATACCTTTCCCTTGCATGATTGGATTTGTTTATAAATTTTAAATCTTAATCTAATTTTCACCCTGAGAAATAATTAAAAAGGTATTCATGAAAGGTGTTAATCTCTTTTTTTTTGTTATATGAGGATCATGATTGGTAACTATTTTCCCAGAGTAATTTTCTCTCTCTACCTAATTTATTAATGGTTTATTTGTAATTATATATATAGTAAGAGACCATACGTGATGAATGACATGTTATAATTTATTTCAACTGTTATGGTGGTTAATTAAGTACGCATCTGTACGTAAATTGTAAGTTGCTTTTTGTATGATGAAAATTATTTTTACAATTTTTTTCTGTAGTAAATGGGAATATAGCCGAAAACCGTTCTCCGATCAAACGTTTTCGCAACAGTTTCAATTATATAAAATGAGAGAAATGTTGTAGTAGTCATCAGAGATTTTTTTCTTTCATTCACTTATCATCATTTTAATATTGAAAATTGTTTTTATCTGTATATATTTGGATATATATTTTATATTTCACAATGTAACATTGTTTCACATGTAAACGCAGATCAAATTAATGCAGTCCTACTGGTTTTAAGTAGAACTCAAAGAGAAATTACTATACATGTTTTTTTTTTTTTTTTCATAAGGGCTTTGCAATCACAATGCGTCTTAATTACAACCGGTGTTATTATTATATGTATAATAATATTCAATCGGACCAAAAGCAAGATTTTGAGAATCTGATTTGGTGTGGCCCAAGAGATGTTACCACTCAACGAACTTCCACAATTACCATAGAAAAAATACTATGATAGATACATCATACATGCAGGAAAAAAGATACATGCAGGAATTTAACGAATTACAAAAAAAAAACATACATACACATATTTGTTTGGATTACTAGCTGACAAAGTTTTTCTTATCAACGGAACGATTTATAAAGGAAAGTGGTTTAAACAATAGTATATAGTTAAAAACCATTTTATAGTCATTATATTGGAAATCTAAAATGAAATATAAATACTAGTAGTTGTTATAAGGGTCTTGTTATAATACAAAAAAAATAAAAGCTGGATCTACGAAAAAAGTAGTACATCTTTGCCCATCGGCCATATGAAAAAAAGTTCGAGTTTCGATTTTATTATAATTATGTTAATAATGGTTACCTCTTTAAATGGGGAAACAGAGAATTGAATGAACAAAAGAGTTAGAGGGAACAACATATTTAAGTTTCTGAACCGCTCTCGTTGCCTTTTTTTTTTTTAATATGTATATATGAATTATATTTGTATTGTAGTACATGTGTACGTAGCTATATTATATACACTGCAATATATAAATGCATACAGTCTTCACAAAGTCTTTTTATATTCCAAGGCATTTAGATTCAGGAACTAACCTTTTTTCTTACCTTTTTTACCGTGGCGCTGGGTTTTTCTTATTTCACAATTTAATTAATATATCGTTTTTTTTTTTTTTTTAAATGTTTCTAGTAGAATTAATGGATTTCCTTTCAGCTGTAGTTTTATTCCTCTAGAAACACAACCACGTATTTTAATAATTATGATGGCGCCGAATCGAATATGACGTATCAAACACTGTAACGTAGATATACAATAACATTTCACATAAATATGATTAGGTACGTGTATGTTTTATGTTTAATCAAAATTTAATACCGTGACCCATTCGTTTGCTCTTCCCTTGCCGTATCAGTTTCTCCTCCATAACCATATATAGTTAGAAAAACTATAATCACAGACCTGTAAACTGATGTACCGATCCAAACTTTATAAAGTAACTAACGTTATTTTGATAGAAGAAAAGAGAAGAGTCTTTTGATAGAAGAAAAAAGAAGGTTTGTTATGTACAGTTTAATCAAATTTGGAAATAATATTTTATGAAATTTCAATTAATTAATATTATCTGGTTAAAATAATACACATATGAAACCATGTTGTTTTTATTTATTTCACATGGAACAAAACTAACGGTGAATCTCCATAATATATTTTTTTTTCCATGGACGACACCATTCCATCCTCCCTCATTCATTTATTATAACCAAAAACCATTATACAGAATATATATATTTTTTTTTATAATATGAAAAAGCCAAAGAAAAAAAAAAGATTGTGGAGGAGAATATTAATAGAAGCCCACTTCACATCTATTTTTGTGCAACCCTCTTTTCTAAAACTTCTCTCTAACAATGGAAACACAAATCAACATAGAGAAGAGTGCTTCTCAAGTTACCTTAACCTCCTCCGCCATCTTCGCCGTATCAGCTTCCTTCTCCCCCGCCGCCTCATTGTCCTCACCTACAGCATCTTCTTCTTCTTCTTCTTCTTCTTCTTCATCAACAACTTTTAATTTCCCTGAGGATGCCAACTCTAAAAGAACAACATCTCGAAGATCATCAGCCGTTCAAGACGACAATGATGATAACGACGTCGTAAAACGGCGAAAGACCAGCGGTGGAGATAAGCATCCGACGTATAGAGGAGTACGGATGAGGAGTTGGGGTAAATGGGTGTCTGAAATCAGAGAACCGAGGAAGAAATCAAGAATCTGGCTCGGAACTTATCCAACGGCTGATATGGCGGCTCGAGCTCATGATGTGGCGGCTTTAGCTATTAAAGGTACAACGGCTTATCTCAATTTTCCTGAATTATCCGGCGAGCTTCCTCGTCCGATCACCAATTCTCCTAAAGACATTCAAGTCGCTGCCACCGCCGCCGCCGCCGTAAATTGGCAAGATTCCGGCGCCAATAGCCTCAGTATCAATAATTCGGATGTAGCTGAATTAGCAGAAGCCGAGCCGAATCGAGCAGTGATGGCTCAGTCGTTGTCAGGCAGTGTGGTGTCTACTTCGGACATTACGACTCAAGAGTCATCGTGTGCTTCGACGACTTCGTTTGCGGACAAAGACAGCGACGAAGAGAAGCTGTTTGATTTGCCGGATTTGTTTACTGATGGAAACGAGATGATGATACGAAACGATGCATTTTGTTATTACTCGTCCACGTGGCAGCTTTGTGGAGCCGATGCTGGGTTTCGGCTTGAACAGCCGTTTTTCTGTCTCAATGACTAAATCACACTCCAGCTCACTCTAACACCGTATTAATTTTCTCTATTACGTATGTTTTTTTTTTGTTTTTTTCCTTTCAATTTGAGTGTAAGTGATTTTTTTATTTTAATTTCTCTTGGTGTTTGATGAATATTTGTGTAATATAAATTCGGTGAGAACATTTTTTTAAGATAGCTTTGAACCAAAAAGAAAAAAAATTCTGAAAAACAAAAATAGGAATAAAAACAAATTTTGGTTATATATGTTACTGCTGACTGTTTGTCAAAAAAAGGAAGTTATTGTTCACTTGTTGACACATAAAATTGTATTGTTCACTGATTACCAAAATTTATGCATAATTATCGTAGTCACACGTAACTGGGCTAGTTTGTTAGCTAACTTCCTTTTCTGGTTACAATTAATGTCATATATATAGTTTGTGTGTTTTTGATGAGATGATGATTATGAAATTGATAGCGAAGGAAACTAACTTTTGATTATAACTTATTTAATTATATAAAAGAAAAAAATAATCAAATTTAGGTGTTGGAAAATAACATGAGTCACGTGGTGATGATGTCTTCGGATCTTTTATTACCAACTTTTACATGTATTGTTATTTTTTTTATCTTTTTTACTTTGTTTGTTTGTCCACTTCTTTAATTTATGTCAAAAGTGAAAGGATATAAACTGTAATAAGGTGATTGCTTTTGGCCAACACCTTACTTTGTTCACCACTACGAGGCAAGTGAAGACTGTTATTGATTCCCAAACATAATTGGACCCTTAGATTTGAGAGTGACAAATAACTTTGTTATAGATAAAATATAGTTTATTGAACACATTATTTTTGTCATTACATTTAACAGTTAATGGCAAAACAGGTGAAAACCCCACTACATGAAACGATATGCTCACACATAATTTAGTTTAGCCAAAGAAGATAAAATCCCTATCAAACTCGTTAAGACAAATTCACATCTTTCAAAAATCGATTTCCCTAAGTTGCAAAAAAAAAAGATTTCGTCCACGATAAAAAAATATTATTAACTATGCATAGTAGACAAAAGTAATTTATAATTTGTGAACAAGTATGATTTATTCATCATATATCATCAATGTTCGACAATATATTCTATTATTTTCCCTGGCAGTTAGTAATATTCGACAATATATAAACCAAGAGCAAATTAAATATAATTAAAGGCATGTATAGTATATGCTATTTGGTGAGACTTATGGATAGTTGAAGACAGGCCATAAAATAAAAAACATAGTGGGTGTACTAGTGAGCTCGCTATCGTTATCTCAAGACGTAGTAATAATTATTATATGTTTTGGGTTAGTTTTCTATTTTTCTCATGATTTTAAGGTTTGAATGTATGAACACATTAAGTCTCATTTTGATAGCAGCCTATCGTTTATTATTCATATCGTGATATATATATATAGCTATATATTTTTAAAAAAATATTACCGAATATAAAAATATTAGTATTACCGTATAATAAGTACTAGTTTTATATATATGTCAAATGGCCGACAGAAAATATATATAAATGAATATCTAGAATATTTCGTTATAAATAAAAATATACATGTACCTGGATCGTTTGGACGATACTATCACTGACAAATTACAAGAAGGTGAATTTGCTGTTTGGCATCTTATGGCATGCAAACCTAACTACGTACAGACAAGTAATTAGTCCAATTTATATTTTAAAACCTACGATTTTTAATATATTGTTTGCCACTATTTTATGGTTCCATATTATTGGAGGGTATGATTATATTGTATATATATACTTATTTATTTGCAACTATTGTGTAAACCTAATCCCTTAAAAATATCATCTAATTCAAAAAAAAGGAAGAAATTAGAATTCGTACATAAAAGTGAGAGCAAATGATGTGAAATTTATCAATTAGTGCGGTTATTATCAATAGATGTTAAAAAGTAAAATAAGAAGACTGGTCGTATGTCCAGGATCAGCATACTTCCGTGGATGAATTAATTAAGTTTTACAAATAGAAAACACATTTATTATTTTAAATTTATATAATTTAAATTTAAACAGATCTTCTCTCGTGAATAACCTTGGGAATGGTGTGATTCAATTGTTTAGAGACACTATATTAGTTGACAGAGTTCTTTTTAATTTTGACTGCTTAATTACAAGATCTAAAAAAATTTCATTTGTCGCATAAAAAACTTAAAAACAGTTTTACCGTAAAAAGACATTATCAAAGAAATTGGAGTGCTTAAGCGAAAGAATATTTTAGATACTTGTAGATGAATGCTTTCCTCTTTTGTCAATATTATGCATTAAAAAGTCATTAAAGAGCTCTCTCACTAATTTATGTAAGGTTATTTTCTTTCTTTGCGGTTTAAGCTCATTTCCTCTCTCTCTCCCACACTTTTACATATAAATTTAACATGCTTCATAAATGTCTTTTGATTATTATATTCTGGCTCTAAAATTTTTCTTGTTCGGTTTTAAATCTAATTTATGTACTAAAAAAGCAATATTAACTGAGCCTTATTCATAAAATAATACCTAGAATCTAGTCTAATACAAAAACTCTATGTATTATAATACGTATGAATATTATATGCTCAGACTTGTGCACTTAATTTACCGACTTTGTTCATGCATGTACATAATGTTTTACTTTCTAACGAAAACAAGGAGAGCATTTTTGTGAAATTTTTTTATTATCTCTATATATATATATGTATATACATTGTTGTATTCGTAATTAGCTTCGATTAACTTAGGTTACGTAGTCGGGGACTCCAATCCAATACTATATAAACGTGTTTTTTTTGTAACCAGCCGGTTTAATTTTTCCATTGATGAATATAAGTTTTTATAAGAATTTTATAATTTTGTATGTAACACAAACATATTTATACCTTTCATCATTTATGTTTTTTTCTTACATCTAATTAGTAACTTTTATACGTATATTATGAAGTTAGAGACAGAACCAGAATGGAGCTAAAACATTTGGTCTTTATCTTTACGAATAAAGTGGGTAAAAAGAAAAAGCAAGCAATTAGAAACACCAAACTAAGAATAATAATAATAAAATAATTAAAGACCATATGGCTCAAATAATTAACTCTTTTTTCTTCTCATCTCACCGATTTTTTAAAGGTAGAAGAGCAGAGAAAGAGCATGTGCGGTAATACCAATGATGTAGTTTTAAGAAAAAAAGGAAATAAAGAAATAAAAAGTAAAAAAAAAACAATAGAAAGGAAACATTTTTTTGCATTCCATATTAAATGTTGTTCAAGATTTTCTACAGATATTAAAACCTATCTTTTGATGCACTTTTTCTACATAATATTCTGAAATTCTTCTACGTAATTATCTCTATGTACAAAAAAATAGATTTTTCTTTGCATTAAAAGTCTAAAAAAAAAAAAAATCTAAAACAACAATGTTTGAAACGAAAACAAAATACCAAAATTACAGTTAATGTCATGAGTATATGTTACTCGGAAACTTGGTATTGAGATCAATTAATATGCTTTGATAGTACATCCCAAAATTGTATATACAGCTCAAAATCAACAATGAAGGAAGTGATTCGTGTCCGTTTAGTTTACATATAAAATGCTCTTACACTTTTGATTATTGTATTCTATTTAACAGTTTCTAGATATCAGTTGTCGATTTAGATAGGTCCCAACACTTTAACAAAAAAAAGAAAGAAAAAGACAGATGTCCCAACATGAGTTTTTAAATTAAATAAACTGAATTTCCTTAGATAGATATAGTGCTAACCCAATTTTACAAACCTTTAATTACAGAGAGGTATAACACTAATACAAATAAATCTAAGATCATTGAAACATCCAACACCAATTTCTAATTTCAACGTTAAGGTTTTGAAAGACCATCTCGAATCATGCTTAGTATTGAAGATGCAGAAACACACATTTGATTGAAATTATTCATAATAAACTGTACGAATAGTCAAACTTTTGCCACTTGATTTAAAGAAATATGAGAACCACAAAGCACGAAGTTGTTTACACACGTTTATATAATGCAGCAAATGCAAAAACAGAAAAAGGAAGAAAAACGACTAATGTTCCAAATCACAAAAGGATCATTGTTACCAAGACATAGACCCTGAAAAGTGTAACGATTCTTGCCTACTCTCTATATTTAAGCACGTCAAGGCCTTTATATTAGATCTCTGTGTAGTTGTTGTAAACAAAGCTTGTCTTTGTCAATATGCAGTGAATCCTTAAGTGGGAGGAGGCTTACAATAAAGCAAAGATGGAAGCAGTGTATTGGTATGAATGCACGCATGGACATCTACCAGTACGACTACGAGATCGATAGCTTGGAGCACAAGTGCAAATATTGGCATATATTGGACTAATGTTGCCGACGAGATCAAGATATCCGGTTTTTCTTGACACATAAGATGGAGGCAAAGCTTGCGATGATGGAAGCGAAGAATTAAGAATAATCATGGATGAGATAGCGAAGTGTGTGGAGGCATGATAATGGAGGAAAATATTGATTTTTTGGGGAGGAAGAAGCTATGTATTGAGTGAGTATCGCCAAATATCTTGAAGATATGATAAAGGATACTAACGAGTCCTACAAATTAACGAATAAGTATATATCATCAAAAAGCATTTTGAGAATTCCTAGACTTATATAAAGTGTCAACTCATGTGTGGTTTTAATTTTTCGATACCACACACCTACTTGCATTAGAAATGATAATGTTACAGTCATGAATGAATTATGTATTATTTAAAATATTTTTAAGTTTATTAAGAATTATATTTATTTCTGTAGTCTTATATACTATATATTGATTAAATTCTATTAATTTGGCTTGTCTCTTTCTTGTATTTGTAAATATATTATTTTTTTATATTATTTCATTCTTTGGTATGTCAGATAAAATATGGATACGGTTTTTAATGTAAATTGACAAAATAACATCAAACAAATAATACTATATTTTAATTATATTTATATAGTAGTTATTCATTTATAATATAAATGGACCATTTACATAAAAAATTAAATTTATTAGCTTATTATTTTATCAAATTAGATAGTATTTTGAATTAGTTAAATTTTGCACCAAACATATTTATTAATTTATTGAATATTAATTTACAAAATTAATAATTTATATTGTATTAGAATATGTGGAAATAAATAAACTGGAATAAGAGTACTCTATATAAATGGGCTTAAGTGTTTTATTTGGGTTTATAAACTATAATTAATCTATTTCTTTTCTCTCTGAAAGAGTATGAGAAAGCAAAAAACAAAACAAAAAAAATTACAAAAACAAAAGTGATTCATTGCTTGTTCCATGTGCATCCGCCCCTCATATGTAGATAGGCTTGATATCGTTGGGTCCGAAACTTGCTGAGCAAGTTGGACACTTTCTTTGTCTTGTTCCTGTGATCTTTTGCACACATGGGTTGCAAAACAAATGGTAGCATTTCGTGATCACCACCTTGTTCATTAAAGAGACAAAACACCAAAACCAAATCAGCACGCATGCAGTTAACTAAAGATTCAAAAAATCATAATTAGAGCAGAGTGAGTCTCTCTTTACCTCTTTTGGGCGATCGTTGCAGGCCTTACACTTCAAAATTTCTTTGAATTCACTGAGTTCTTGTCGAAGCTTTTGAATGGCCGATGATCCTTCTATGAGAGACCTAAGACGAGAAACTTTCTTTTTGGCTGTTTCCATTTCTTCCTCTATCCTTCTCCTATTAAACCTGATATATATATGCATGCACGAGAACGATAGCTTCATCACAAACAACTTGTTTTTTTAAGACTCCCCAAGGATGGAGAAGAGGGATGAAACCAAATTAACTTACCTTTCGATTTCAAGCTCCAGTTCCAGTGCCCCATAATCCACCCGACTTTGCTCAACTTTAGAACGTGACTCCTCTAGCCTTGACCTAGCTTGTTCCAAGCCATTCCCAATGTCTGCTCGTTTCTTTTGCAGAGTTTCAAGAGTGCCATACTTTTGATATCTATCTTCGGCTAGTTTCTGATACTGATCTGTGCAGAACCTCAACTGCAAGAAACAACACCTTCAAATCAAACGTCACAATTATTGTGGAGGTCTACAATTTGAGTATATACCTGCATCAAAACATACCTGATCTTCAATTCTTAAGGATTTCTTGGAGAGGAAGCTGGCAGATGCACTGGCTTGCTGAATATCCTTATCCATGATGTATTTATCGATAAGCAGAGCATCTTGCATTTGCCTTGAAGTTATGCCTTCCAAGAAAAGCTGAAACAACAATGGACGAGCAAAAAAGATATGTAACATTCCGATTCAAGTAACAACTATCCTTATTTCATGATACTCTTGCAAGATATATAAGGCGAGTAAATAACAACAGAAAATTGGAGCTATGGCCATTAACACTAGTAGATATAAAGTGTGAAATACCGAGATAACTCAGATAGAGGAAATAGAAGAAGAGTTTGGATACCTTGATGTTATAGTCATCCCTCTCTGTGACTTGAAGTAAAAGTTGTTGGTTTTGTGGTACAATGTCCTCGTAGGCACTTCCAATTGTCTAAAAAAAGATAGTTACTGTAAATCGATACCCAACATCAAGGTTTTTAATATATGTTAGAAATAAAGAAACAAGAAATTTGATAAGCAAACCTGTATCTCAGAAAGATATGTTCCATGTTCTTCATGTTTAGATTTCAAGATATTAGAATGCTTTGCGACATCCCTGAAACAGAAAAGACCCATCCTTGTCAAAAAAAACTGTCTCAAAGAATTCCTATGGAATGTCAATGAATATGCAACGCGTCTAAATTGCAGAGGAATGCCATACGCAGCTTACGAAGAGTTATATTTATTCACCGTTTACAATCATCCATTTTCTGTCTTAAATCAGCAATCTCAGCTTCCGCAGCAGCCAACATTTGTTGGGAAACTGCTTCAGCTTCATTTGCTGCCTTAACGCGCAACTCCAGATTTTGCTCATCAAGGGAGGATTTTAAACTTTGAACATGAGCCCGAGCCCTGTACTCCTGTTCCTTGGCTTCAGCTATGTCCCTGCCACAGCACAATATCCACAGTGATTCTTAAGGCAATGCACCAAGCGCATTTTAATAATGAGTGTTAAGCCTAGAAAAGAAGATGAACAAATCCTAACACATCTAAAAGCGAATTTCATCTGATGAAACTGTAAAAATAGATATTGAAAGCTGTGAAGGTAAAATGGGCATAAGTCTCTTGTAAATTCAAACAGTTCGGCCCAAAGGCAAGATTAATAACAGTGCTTGTTATACTATATATTCGTCCACATAAAAAGGAAGGGTAAGGAAACTTGTCTCTAAGAATTTAATATCTTGAATATCGATCACTGTATTTGTTACATATAATTGTGCTTACCTTGGATCAGTGGACTCGCGTTTATACATGTCTAGAAACAACTTCAACTCCTCGTGACTATTCTTTAAATCACGAACCTGCATGACAGACTCAAATTACTTGAAAAGTAAACGACATAACAACTACGTCTTCGCCGACCAACGTTATTATGACATATAAGATTTAAAATTGCTAATCCGTCTTCTCGCAATACCTTTTCCAAGAAAATATATTTTCAGACAAGGTTGACAGTATGCAAGTAACGTTAACTAACCGTCAACATATAAGTGACGGGCAGTAAACTGAAAAAGGTAAATGTAATAAATCATACCGTCGCATTCAGGTCACGTAGATGAGAAGCATAATCAGCTGATCTCAGATGCAATGCTTCACACTCTTGTGTCTGTTTATCAATTAGGCTTAATAAGTAAGCAAAACATAGAATGGAACAGCATACATCATACATTGTCTAAGATTATTGCCTACCTTCCTACATAGAACCCCGGAGAGGGACTGGACATCAGCCCGCAGAGAATGAATACCTCCAGCAGTCTCTTTATAATTGTCTAACTGACTTCGCATGGAACTCATTTCTTCTGGGAACGAAGAAATTAATGCCTTCATATCTGCAAAGATTTCTTTTCTACCTGACAAACGGATCACTTAATCAGACTCCAAAGTGAAACAGGTGGATGGGAAATAGAGAACTGAAAGTCAAAGTAACCAATTTGTTACCTCGCTCTTTCGAAATATTTCCCAACCTAGTCTTGATTCGCATTTTTTCATCCAGTTGTTTCTGTATCTCCACATCTAAAGAAGCGATTCTAGAATCAGCAACAGCAGAAGACCTTCGAGAAACATCAACTAGTTCATTTTTTATATTCATTTCCCTTTCCCTCCAGACTATACTATCTTTTTCAACCTGAAATTTTCCAATGGAGATAAGCTTCACAATATATATAATCATAAATTTTATAAAGATAAATACAAAATGAAAATCACAGTCCAGATATAACCTGCAGCTTCTCAAGTAAAGCCATATACTGGAAAACTGCCTCCTTGGATTTTTTCAGCTGGTTTTTCAAAGAAAGGCAGGCTTGAGAAGATGAGATGCCCCTCACAGACTTTGACTTGTTCTGTTAGAAAACTTGTATATCAGTTTTAGCAATAGGAAGAAGCTACATTCCACAAGTTTTCCTTACATCAAACTCTTTTTGAAATATACGAATACAGGTAGATACTCTAATTGGATCATACACTGACCTGTAAAACACTCATTTTTTCAAGAATCTTTGTCCTCTCCTCATGAAGCTCTTTTAGCTCTTGTAGCCTGCTTGAAGCAAGGACCTAGAAAATCCAGGCTGCTATCAAAACAAAACTCCACGCATTACCAATGAAAACACAAAACCAAAAAGAAAAAAACACTACCGTTAACTCTCTCAGAATCGATTCCATGTCTTGCAGATCCCTTTGTCTATCCCTTGCCTTATCGCTGGTAGCAAGCTTATTTCCAGGGCTCAACACTGGGAAGAACGCCCCTGCTGTTGCATCCCTTTCTGCTCTCAGTGCTGACAAGTCACCATTACATTGTTGAAGCTCCAAGACCTCATCCTCTAGCTCCCCTTCAATTACACCAGGTAAAGTATAATGTCTGCTCATATAGCAGTCAAAAAGCGATCATCTTTGAGCGGGCAAGTAAACCAGGGCTATAGTCCAACATAAGAAATGAATTCTACTCTGTTTGAATCTCTTAACCGGCCACTAACTATTTCCGGATTGGAATCTTACATGTTAACGTAAAAACGATAATTTATTTCAGATTTTAAGATGCTTCGTTTTTGTATATGTATGTCATTCTCAAAGAATTACCAGGTTTTCTATTTCCTAGAATATATTGAAATATATGAACAAGGGTAACTCAAATGGTAAAAATAAATCTAAAAAGTTCATGTCTCAGAAGGGTTTGTGGCACGCTCTAGTTCACTAATGCTGCAACTTCCGTAACTACATGTCTTGTTAACTGGCTCTAGCATAGATGTTTTCTTCCAGTCTTAACATATCTCTCTCTTAATCTATATGATCCTATCCTGGCTATAAAAACACTACAAAACACCTGGGCAGTGCAGAACATTACACACAGAGCGTGGAATTGGGAGCTTCACAATTTTATCTCTCTACTTACGCGTATCCTCATCAATCAAAAGTGGGATATGATTTCGGTAGCTTTCCATGTATTTAGATTGACCTTAATCTGTCGTGGCACATATATGAATACAACTTATATTTGATGCATCGATACGATGTCCATGTAAAAACTGCCAATAAAAAAAGTGCTTTTAACAGTTAATATTCGAATGAGAAGAGACTAAGTAGCTACCTCTTATTCTTTTAAGGTCTGCTCTAACTTTAGCATCAGTATCGCGATAACTCTGCAGTTCTCTCGAAAGTGATTTGAACTTCACAAGTACATCATCTAGGGTCACTCTGAAACTTTTAATTTCTGATTCCAACTCATTCAGCGCTAGCTGATTACACAAATCTAGAAGGAAAGCAATTCCATATAAGACCTGAGTTAATACTAAATTAGTAATAAAGGGCAGGACAAGAGCTGAGAATCGATTTTCGTGGAGGAAATACCTTTATCAAGACCGGTTCTGAGAGCTGTGGGATATAGTTCATCCTTCAGACACCTCAAATCATTGGTCGCAGCTACTAGGTTATACAAGGTTTGCGTCAACTGACTTGATGTATTTCCTCTATTTTCTTCCTTCCGATTCGAGCAGGTATTAGATGAGGAGCTCTCAGTGGCACCAGTTTCGAGCAGCCGGTTCATGAAATCGTCTTTAACAGCCAGAGAAGACCCATCTGCGTAGCAATTTAAGGTGTCCTTTCAACAAGACATATTTGTATCATATAACACCAGATTTAAACTAGCATTAACAGAACGAATAAGAGGCGAGCCAAACAGTTCATACCCTCCTTCTTAACAAACCTATGAGCTCCGCTGCTTGAATCACTCACACGAATGGAGCATGATTCCACTGCAGCTGTAAGCTGCTACAAAAGCACTAGTTAGATCTTTTATAAAAAAAAGAACCAAAATAACAGATGAATTTGTCATCACTTCTATAATTTTTTTTTGGCAGAAGGAAGGGAATTCAAGTTATGTTAGAAACCAAATCAAATAGAGTGCTACCTTTTCCCAAGACCTATGAACAGTCTTCAAACTGGGACTGTATGGTAATTGTTTATCCTTGATCTGAGAAAGCCTATCCTCAAGAATGGAACACTCAACCTGCTGAGCCTCTAGCTTTTGTGATAGCTTAAGATTTTGGAACTGAAGGACTGCAGTATCAAGCTGTATCAAACAAAGACAGAATCCCTATAGCTGTAATTCATTCAACCGAAATAGAAAATGCACTTAAATAATTCGTGTACTCAAAAAGCAAAACAAAATAGTTTGTTTTACAAATTCATTAATTCATTAAAGTACACATTAGAGGTAGCGAGTAAAGTCATTGTTAGTATAAAAACAGACGCGTTAAAACCAAATTCAAAAACCCTCAACCGAACTACAAAGAAAACATGCAACAACTAGAGCAAGACATTCAGCTCCGGAATGCAAATAGAATGTTTCAAAATCAAAAAGGGAAAGTTAGAGAGAAAATTCGAGGTTGGTCAAATTAGAGACGCGGCAAGAAGGTATATGAATCTAATAGCTCAAAATCTAACTACTAATCATCGATTAAATTAGTTAGAGAATAAAGAAAAATGTAAGGGCATGCACAAGGGAGATCAAAGAAAGAACCTTGTCCTCAGACGAGGGCCAAAAGAAGGGTTGTTTTTTAACGGCGGCTGCCGCCTCTGTGTGTGATATGGAGCTAAAGTGACGCTTTTTACGGTCCGGCTCGCCTGTGCTCGCCATTCAAAAACCCTAGAATCGCCAACAGGGAAAGAACAAAGCTTCTCTCACATCCGATTGAGCGGAGGAAACTCTTCACAAACACAAACAACTATAATACAAACCCAAACCAATCCAAACTTTCACCCACTGAGAAAACCCTAAACGATCTATCATTACCAAGTTACGTGATTGCTTCAACCGAGAACAATTCAATTGCTCAGTTCCCCAGAATAAGAAAAAAACCTAATCTCACAGGTCGTCGAATTCAACCTCAAAATCTAATCCTCTCTTACATATAAACCTATTGTCTGATCATTTGTTCGACTGATGCTACAAACGGTTGAGTCCCCACCCAAAGCACTCTCGCGAAACACAGCACTCAAGGGAAAGAAAAGAAAAGAAAAGAGAGAGAGAGAAAGAGAGAGAGAGAGAGAGAGAGAGAGAGAGAGAGAGAGAGATGAAGTTAATTCAGGTACGATGGCGTAATTTTGTGAACATCTTAGGGATAATTTGGGGAATAATAACTTACCGCTTACAGCCTTGTATTTAACCACCGGCCGTCCAGGGAATCTGAAACGATCTGAGCCGTTCGATATAGTTGAGGGAATTCTCTCAAATCACAAACATTTGTTTTTATAGTGTAAAGTGAACTGTAAGATGATTAAAAAAAATGACAGTAGAAAGGACACAATCTAGTTATAAAAGTTTTAATATAACGTTTATCAATCGTCCTTCGTGGTGAGTTTACGTTGCTTCTCTTCCTCAACTTGGACAAGCAATGTCAAGAGAGCTTCACAAACTTGAGCAGCATCAGCTTCCAAAGGAACCTCGTTCAAGGAAGAGTAAACCATCCAGGCATGGTCCAGTTTACGCTTGGGTCTAACCACCACGGAACCAGGAACCTCTGCGTCGCAGCAAGTCACGAGCCCGTCACTCTTTTCGCCGTATCTGACTTGAAGCAGCTGAGCGCAAGCTGCCATTGCAGCACCAAGTGGCATTACCACCGGGAGTTTTGTGGCTTGGTTTGTGAGAGGAAGTTCAGCGTGTGCCACGTGTGATAAAGTGGCTAGAACCGCTGGACTAATACTAGCTTCTGTGCGGAATGAAACCGTGGGGAGTTCTTGGGGAAGCGGATGATTCTTCAAGAATTCTTTTCTCCTCTCGTAAGTTAAATCTTCCAAAGCTTGAATGTCACCCTTCACAAGGTCCAAGGAACTCATCAGAAGAGATCAACAGAGCAATATAATCTAGAATTTACATGAAGTATCCAAATATGTCCTTTTCGGATAAGTTATCGCAAGTTTGGCGAAAATTGGGTCCACCTAACCTAAAGATTTAACAGGTAATGCATCAGAGATGATTTAGTTAGATCAAGAAGAGACTTTTTTGCAAACCTTTATGACTTTGGAGATCATAATCTCCATTAGCTTTCTCAAATTGACGTAATCACCGAGTTGTCCCTCGCGAAGGATATCTGTAGCTATTGGGCTTCCACCATATGGACTCTGTGCTAATACCAACCCAGCGACTTTATCCTTTAGATCAGGCCAGTATAGAGATAAAGCAGCAGCTGCATCTATACCTCCTTTGCTATGCCCAAGAAGTAGAACCTTTTTATTGGATCCCCAACAGAGTTCCTCTATGTATTCCTTTATCTCTCTCGCATTTTTCTCAACCGAAGACTGTATATAAACATATTTTCCATCTATCAGTATGCAACATACACCAAACGTAACTGTATTAAGTTGAGTTAGTTATATTACCTCGCTGTGAATCTTTGCAATATGACAGGCCAAACCCATCTTTGAGAATTTCGTTTTCGTATCCACAAAATAAAGAGGTCCATGATTGCTGAAAAGACCTGAAAATTACGTTTATTCAAAAAAAATATGAATCCTACAATATACAGTAATGAAGTCTAGGTGGATGGCAGGAAAAAATAAGTATTGCTACCAGGAACCAATAAGTACACCACAGTATTTGGAAGCCTGTGTACACCATGCCTGGAAATGAAAACCCAATCAACGGAGCCATTCAGTAAAATCAGTATAAAGACCAAAGTATATAAAACATGCAACTACAGTCAATTCATACCCGATGTCTTCCAGAATTTTATTGAACCTATCAGTTCCATCTTCAACAGGAGGCATCTCCGGGTGACGCTGTAACCATCCTATGTCATCTGCCGAGCCACGGACAGTCCTTCGTGCCCGCTCAATGAGCCTGATAGAAAAAGAAAAAAGTAATAGTTCAATCATCCAAATGCTGAAAACTTGAGAAGAAGAAGCGGTGTATAGAGATTATTGTAATGCTTCAGTTTCACATTCTCACAGTATCAGTATTTTTCATTTCTCTCAGTACGGGGAATATTTATGTGTCAGACAAAGAATACATACCCTTGGAACATCGAAATTCCATTAAAACCTAACCGATTCGATGTCACCATTGCATTTGATGCCTGCGACGAAGTCTCTGTAGATTCCCTTGATGGGCTGTTGGCTGCAGAAGTAGATGCCTCTGAAGAAGTTGAACACCTTTCACCAGGAGAAACGCATACGCTTACTGGGGAACTCCCATCAACTCCTGATGTTGATCGTAGCAACTCATGGGGGTAGGAAAGAGAATTACCAGAATCTTTACCACCATAATCTACTGAAGAAAACAATGGAAAAACAGCGAAATCCTGAGTTATGCAATGTGATGAGAACGCAATATAGTGAAACAACAGACTTAACGCCATAAAATATGTTCTAGGCCATTTTTCCTAGCATATGACGTTGAAAATGTATGCTGAGTACATTATCAACAGAGAGAAACAAAGGGTACCTGAATAGTCAGAAAAACAGCTCCCCAAGTAGGAGGTTGCTTGGTTTATATAAGAAGCAGCTTCATTAAGAGCTGGTACAGAATTAAACAGTTGTGGTGCAGCCACATTGTCCCCAGTTCCACCGCCCTGTACTCAAAAAGAAATTACTGCTGTTAGTAAGGCAGTCCCATGCATAGAGAACCAACCAATTACTAATTTCCTCTTATACCTAGCTGAATCAATACATGCAGTTTAATTGTTTCTACTGATATAGAAACATTATTACCCATAAAACCTTATGTTCACACCAAACAGAATCCCATTAAGATGAGCATAAAGCAAAGTATGGGTCCCGAAACTATATATTTAAAAAGGTGGGAAAAGGAAGTTATCAGGCCACAATACTTACAACTAGAGGCTTGATAGATTCTCCCTCTCTGGATTGACCAGCTTCTCCCATTCTGATCAATTTCTAATAACATACACAAACACATAATCAGATCAAAGCAACCGATGTATTTTCCAAACCAAATGTCACTTTCTGAAAACAACTGAAATTCTTCCACATCCCTGTCAATGAACGGGATCAACAGCAATAAAGAAAAATTCCAGAGACTACTTTCTCAAATGAAAAAAAAAAATCAAAACTTGGGTTCCTAAACGTAGAAATCGGCTTCCATGTTCCAACAGCGAGTGTGATTTGTATAAACGGAGAGCAACAAAACCAAGCGAAGACTTAAGCTGATTGTCTAAGGTAACTTTAACAGTAAAAAAAAGGTACCAAATCCCGACGAAAATACAGAAATAGAAATAAAGCCGGAAGAGTGTCTCGGATTCCGGGTAAGAAAACGGGCAGCATCATTAGGAATTGAGAACATGCAAGTGAAAAATAGAAGCTCAAGTTTTCCATCGACGCCAAACCCTAAATTCTTCATCGACGCCAAAATTACAATCCCAAAATCGCCACAGAGTTTGCGAAGAACCGATGCAGGAAGAAGAATCAACTAAAGATTTAAAAAATCAGAATTCACGAAGAATGGGTACCTGGAGCTTTAGGAATGTTGGATCAAAACGAAACATACGCAGAAAGAGCCACCTTCAATGCCTTGGGATAATTTCTTAACCCGCGGGGAAAAGAAACCTGGTGAAAAAATATTAGAGGCCGAGATTTATAACCGCAGGACACAAATAATTTGACGAGCGTGGAACAAGAGGCAGTGGATACGCAACACGTGTACATTGGCTCAGAGATTAAGATGAGACGAGGCGAGTGTAAGATTAGGCGCTGTCTATTTAATTATTATATATCTATATGGGCTACTATAATGGGCCCAATTATATGCCTTACAACAACAGAGAAAAACGACACCGTATTACGTTCTTATACTTTACTTAATTAGAACATTTGTTAACAAAGTAGAACACGAAGTGGAGATTTGAGCTGAGAGCATCAGGGAGATCGACGGTAATAGTACCTGCAAGAAAGCAACAGAAAATGAGTGTTGATGATGTTGCTTTAGGATTTTTCCAATAGAGGAAAAGATGAAGAAACAAATTACAGAAACTTACACGAATATTTTGACGGCAAAGGTGGAGGAGTATTTGCGAAGAAGACGCTCAACAGTGTACCATTGAGATCGATCTGATCCGTCTTGGTAACCAATACGTGGCATGTGTACCGAAGCTTTTAAGGAGAGGAAATTACCAGAATGAAAACGTTAAGATCTTTGGAAACAGATTTTTTAAAGAAAGATATCAAAGTGCTGAAGAAAGCAATGAAGTTTTTATACCTGATTTCTGAGAAGCAGAAAATGAAGCTTTGGCCAAGCAACGTTCAAGATCTGGAATTGAAATGTTACTACGAGGGACTTTACGCCTCGGTCTGTAAGATTGTGCAACTGCAAGTGCCACCCAAAGAGGTGTCCTTTCTTCTGTGTTTTGTTGGTCATCATTGTCTGCACAACAGGAAACAAAACAAAAAAATGAGCAAGGATGAGAAACTCGGTGAAGATATTAGAAAACCCGCAAGGAAAATAGAATAAAAGAAAGTTGCAGACCATCAATTTTTATGAGATGCACATCTCCAAGATGAAGGTCTTTAAATTCAGATGCTCGGTGATACGCATCGTGCACAGTACTAGAAAGTTTTGACAGGGCATCAAACATTCCTCCACGTCCCCAGTTTCCAGAGTCATCAACACAGCTGCCACAAATCAGTATTTGGAAGTTTAAGAGCTAGTTGAGATTTGGTTTTTTTAGTAGAACAACTAAAATGAAGTTTACCTGAAAATGATTGCTGGCTCAAGAGAGACAGTTGATGGGTGCGTGCAGTCTCCATAAACAAAGTGAACAGATCCTGCATCTGAACTAGAGTCAACGTCCTCGGGGAAAATCGGCTCTTCCAGAGACAAAGACTGATAACTGTGTGCTTCCCAAGTGGCTAACTTCTTCTCTTCTGCCTTTTTCCTGGCAGCCTCAACTCTCAGATGTCTTTCCTCAGATACGTTCTTTCTATTTCCCAACTCCATAAATTTGTCATTCTTGCTTGATCGTGAGGCTTCCTTCAATTTCTCAACCCATGAAAGGTAAGAAGCTTCATCAAGCTCGTACTTTACACGAGCAGAAGATGAATTTCCTCCCAGAGTGTCACTCAAATTAATTTCAAACTTTCTGGCTTCCTTATCCGGTTCAACGTTTTGACGAATTGCAACAACTTTCTCAGCAAGAGAACTGATTTCTACCATTTTCAGGCTATCAGGTTCTTCATCCTGAATCTCCCCAGGATCAAATCTTTGTAAACCAAACACTAGAGACCGCAAATCACCACGATCTTCTTCCTTTTCTTCCATAGTATCTCCCACAACATTATGACTCAGCTGAAGCTTTTTCTCTGCTCTCCTCAAAATAACCTGAATAGACACGCATTTAGATTTTGATAATACATTTAGATGACTTTGTGATTGGAAACACTACCACAGACCTCTTCCACAGTATGTTCAGACACGAGGTTTATAGACAGCACGTGACTGATTTGTCCAATCCGATGAGCTCGTTGCAAAGCTTGCTTATCCACCTGCGGGTTCCAGTCTTGTTCATAAAATATAACCTGCTTATTAAAAAAAGCACTCGAATTAGCACTAGAAACAAATCATACGAAGTTTTCTCTATGTCGATATATTCCATTTCCGCAAGAAATAATAAGGAAAAAAGCCAGAAATAACGAACAGTGTCAGCAGCAACAAGATTCAAACCGACTCCCCCTGCTCTTGTCGAGATCATGAAAACAAAGGCATTGCTTGCATCAGCTTCAGAATCCAATCCTCTTTCTGTTCTCGTGCTGAAACTCTTTATGGCAGCAAAACGTTCTTCAGCCCGTACTGATCCATCAAGACGCTCATAAGAATATTTACGAAGCTCCATAAAATCCTGTATTTGGAATAAGCTACATGTCAATGTAATCTACGCTGTACAAGGGTTACAGAAAATAAAATAGCTCTATGAGGAAACCTGCAAAATGTCAAGTGTAGAGGTCATTTGGGAAAATAGGAGGACACGATGTCCAATATCATGGAGCCTCTTGAGCAGTTGATCCAAAACTAAAAGCTTACCACTCGCCTGTCAGAACGCAATTGTTAATGAGCAGAAGTTTTGTTCAATGAAAACATGAAGCGAAATGTTTGGAATACCTGAACAAGGTGTTCACCCTCTTCAAATGGCTCCGGTTCAATACCTGGAAATAAATAAGGGTGGCTACATGCTTTTCTAAGCTGTATCACCTGCTCAAGGAAACAGATCGAAAAATAAATAAAAATTGTATGTCTTTCACTGAATTTAACAAAAGCATTTTATGAAACATGAGAAACTAACTCACAATATTTTGCAAAGACGTATGATTGGATGATCCAGAAGACAGTGCAAGAAGCCCTGGAAGCTCTTTCCTCAATATTGAAGTATATACCTTCTTTTGAAGACTGACGAGGGGAACCATTCTATCATGAAAAAAAAGACACAACAATAAAATATAAATAGAGCACCTGCAAATACTTTTACTTGAAAGGATTAGCCATACAAAGTACAAGACTTTACACAGTTAGCTCCGTGAGAGGTGGCAGCACCAGGTTCCCAGACTCAATTAGCAAAGATTTCGTACGCCGTAGCATAAAGGCGCCTAAGACAAACTTCAAACTTTTATAAGTTTCCTTGACATTTGATGCATGAAGACCTGTTCCGACAACAGAGGGAATGCATATGGTGGTTGGTACCTTTTACATCTTCTGAATCAATATCAACACAAAAACGTCAGAATGCACAGAGCACTATATGGCTAGAGCAAGCCAACCTGACAGAAATTCTCCAGCCTCTTTGAATGCGAAAAGAAACTGGTCCAGAGTCCCAAAAACTAGTGGCATGCAAAAATGCATTAGAGCCCAAAGTTCGGTAAGATCGTTCTGAATAGGTGTGCCAGTAATCAGGAGACGCCGCGGGATGAGAAATTGTTCAAGTAAGACACTGTACAGAACCTGTGACATAACTAACTTTTTTTCTTAGATAAGATCCCAGGATCAAATGTTCATATAGCTAGGTTGCGGACAACTAAAGTACTAACCAAACGGGTCTTACTTATATAAGCCTAAAGAGATGGTTTCTATCAAGGTATAATAATTAAATGGCTAGAACATCAAAGAGACGTTGGAAATGAGTGAAAGTTAATTTTTGAATTCATATGGCAACTAGCAACTAATGAACTATCATTCAGTTCACAAATCAATGAATTTGCATAGTTAACCATAAGTGAACCATACACTGTTGGGATTCTTGAGTCGTTGGGCTTCGTCAATTATAGCATACTGCCACGGAATTTGAGAAAGAAAGTCCTGATCCACCAATGCTATATCATATGTTGTCAACAACACATCAAAGGGTAATAAAGATCGCTGAAAAAAAAAGAACAATATAATACTATTAACACACATTACTAAAGAGACAGTTTTTACTCACTATGCTAAAGAGACAGTTTTTACCCTCACTATGCTATTTCAATGACTCAGTTTAAAAACTCACCTTAGAGATCTTGTTGACATGATCATACATGGACTTACGCAAGGTCCGACGGCAATCCTTATCACCAACATACCTAAGAACTTCAAGTCTTGGAGTGAACCTATTTATCTCTGACACCCAACCATCCGTTACGCTTAAGGGACATAACACCACTGCCAAATTAAGCAGACATAGACCCATATGACATCATTACTTGTCTTACTGAACATACTAATCAGAGAAATCAGGAAACGCAAGAAGCAGATCTCATTGACTCACGAAATGGCCCTCGCAATCCTTGATGAAACTTCAAATAACTCAGGAAAGAAATTGCCTGGAGAGTCTTCCCCAATCCCATCTGCCCAAGCCTTCGATTAGACTTTACATAAATTTAAACACAAAGAGACCAATACAGCATTTCAAAAAACGATGGCAAACCTCGTCTCCTGCAATTAAAACCAAACATAAATGAAATCAGAAAGAAAATATAAAAATTGATCGAATCAGTTTACTTGGACTTCCGATTTGACTCGGCGTATATTAAACTTGCACGAATAAGGATCTGAAACGGAATCGGAGACCTACCGAGAACGACATTGACGCCGAGTAGATATTTCTGTATAAGCCAAGAGACTCCTTCGACTTGGTGAGGCTTTAGAGTCGCCGTGACCCCGAATTCTATGCAATCCGGAGGCGCGTGGCTTGCTTGTGAATCCTCGGCGAGTATGATTTTGGCCGCCGCTTCAAGTCGCCGTTCGTACTCCATCGTCGACTACGTGGAAAGAACTTTTGGCGGTGAACTGTCTCTTTAACAATTTTCGTTGTAATCGGTTTGCCGCTTCGACTCATTTAGGCAGAGGACCGGTTCGAGAAAACCGGGAAATTGACCAAGAGACCGAAAGGAGACTTTGACGGTGACTTGCAACGCCGAAGATAGCAACTTCACATTTTGTGGTAACTAAACTGTACATTATTCGGAAAATTATTTAATTCTTTTTTATTATTATTGTAATGGAAAGTTATTATTTTCAGAGTATGATTCGGAATTCAAGTTGATACAAACGAGAGAATTTAAGATCGATGATCATATGATGATTCATGATTGGGCCTTCACAGATACTCACTACGTAGTCTTTGCCAACAGAGTCAAGCTTGATCCAATTGGTAATAAACTAACTTACTTTTGTTGCAACTTTCATGTCATTTACACGAAGAATAATACATGCGTTGCAAGGAATCTGATATGGATATATATTCTCAGGTTCCATGGCGGCGATGTGTGGGATGTCACCTATGGTATCAGCGTTATCGTTGAACCCAAGCAACGAGAGTTCCCCGATTTATCTCCTCCCAAGATTTTCCGAGAAATCTATGGGAGGTAGAGACTGGAGAGTACCTGTGAAAGTGTCTTCTCAGTTATGGCTAATTCACTCCGGAAACGCTTATGAGACTAGAGAGGATAACGGCGAGTCAAAGATTCAGATACAAGCTTCCGCATGCTCATACCGTTGGTTTGATTTTCAGACAATGTTTGGTAAGCTACCAAATAAAAACATGTGACGGCATTCACTAGTTCAAGATAGCTGACGTCAGATGATTTCAACCAAACTTCTTCCACACGTTAGGGTTTTTAGGTGTTCAAAATTTAGCTATTGAACATTTTTTTTGTCCTTTCCTTTCTTACAGGATACGATTGGCAAAGCAGCAAACTGGATCCTTCTATTATGAATCTAAACCGCGGAGATGACGAACAACTCCCTCATCTAGTTAAGGTAATATACCTGATTTTCGCCTAAAAACTGTTGTTCATTGTGAAACATCTCAAAAATCTATGAGGAGTTTTTATTGTTTTCAAACCAAAAAACAAGTGGAAATCACTAAAAACGTAACTAACGTAGGTGTCTATGACCTTGGACGCAATCGGAAACTGCAAGAGCTGTGACGTAGAACCTTTAAACGGATGGAACAAGCCGTCAGATTTTAAGTTATCAACTCATCTTGGTCAGGAGAAAAGAACAAATACATGCACTGTGCATCCTCTTCGGGAACTCGACGTGAACTTCCCCATTTCCCTTTTGACATGGTCGTCAAGTTCGACTTAGACTTGAATACTGTCCGTACTTGGTCAACCGGAGCTAGGAGATTCGTTGGTGAACCCATGCTTGTCCCTAAATGCTCCAGCGAATGAGAAGAAGACGATGGTTACATTATCGTCGTCGAGGTACGTTTGTATATACATACTTCGCTTTAAGATGCATTTGTACAAATATTATTTGATACGGCTTGTTATTCTACTATATTTTTACAGTATGCGGTTTCGGTGGAGAGATGTTTCCTTGTGATTTTGGATGCTAAGAAGATCGGTGAATCTGATGCGGTCGTGACGAGATTAGCGGTTCCGAGGAATTTGATGCTTCCAATGGGGTTTCACGGTTTATGGGCTAGCGATTATTGACTTTTGTTCGATACATATGATTCATTTGAATTTTACTTATAAGAATTTAGCAAATTTATTATATTTTTTCTGTATAAAAAAGATGTTGATTGTTATCAGAAGAAGCCACATTTATTGTATATAAGTGTAAATCTTCAAAAGTGTATAGTGTAATAGTATTTTTCTTGTTCAAAAGTGAATAGTGTAAACAAAGTATATATATAGTGCAAAGATTAACCACAGTAGTTGTGTTATACGTGTATGTTCTTACGTGGATCTTTTGAGCTTGTAAGAGGATTCGGCGTTTTGTACACGTCATCGAATTTTATTGGGCTGGGCCGAGGTTTCCATCTCATTGACCATAATCCGGTAGCGTTGACTCTACGCTCCAACTTACTAGCCATAAAGCCTCTCTGTGCAGAAGAGGGTATCTGCAAAACCCCTTACTTTTTAAACGCCGGCGAAGAAGAGCGAAACAAGTGAGAGAGTAAGGGAAAAATCGGAGAATAAAGAGAAGAAATCTCAATGTCGGGGTTTCCGTCGTTCGGTCAATCGAATACCGGTGGAGGATTCTCGTTCGGATCTTCTTCCGCCACAGGATCCTCTTCTGCTTCATCTACCGCATCCCCCCTAGCTTTCTCCTTCAATCAATCTTCAAACCCTAGCTCCGCCGGTGCCACCGGATTTGGCTTGGGGTCTACCGTATCGGCTCCTGCTTCCTCCGCAACTCCATCATTTGGATTTGGAACCCCAGCATCCACCGGTTTCGGGTTCGGGTCCTCTGCTGCTTCCTCTCCATCCTTTGGATTTGGAAACGCCGCGTCTTCATCTGGTTCTGCTCCCTCACTGTTTGGATCATCTACCAATGCTTCTACGGCTGCTCCTGGTTCTTCTCCTTTCGGATTCGTGACTTCATCGGCCTCTCAGCCTGGTGCGTCTTCTTCTGCGACTGTTTCAGCACCATCTCCGTTCGGAACCTTCTCCTCCTCCTCAACTCCATCTGCATCTCTCTTCGGAGCTCCAGCCAGTGGTTCAACATCGATCTTTGGATCATCCTCATCGTTATTCGGCGCTCCCTCATCTGCCACCAGCTCGAATTCCCCTCTCTTCGGGACATCCTCATCGGCCGCTGGTTCAACGGCTCCTCCTTTCGGTGCGCCATCATCAGGCACCGGCTCCACACCTTCCATATTTGGCGCGTCCTCATCAGCCTCTGGCTCCTCACCGTCTATGTTTGGCGCGGCGCCGTCCTCAGCCTCAGGCTCATCACCCATCTTTGGAGCCACCAGTTCGTCACCGTCCATCTTCGGGTCGTCTTTGTCAGCCAGTTCAACACCGTCTGTCTTTGGGTCATCCTCGTCAGGCGCCGCAGCTTCTTCACCTTCCCCGTTTGGAGCATCCTCCATCACTTCCTCAGCCTCTGGCTCCTCACCGTCCATCTTTGGAGCCACCGGTTCGTCACAGCCCATCTTCGGATCGTCTTCGCCAGCTGGTTCAACACCGTCTCTCTTTGCGTCGTCCTTGTCAGGCGCAGCAGCTTCTTCACCATCCCCGTTTGGAGTATCCACCATCACTTCCTCTACTACAACCAATCCCACGCCTGCCTCGGCTTCTCCTTTCTCCTCTTCTACAGGATTCTCTTTCATGAAAAGCACAGCAAGTTCGACCCCTTCTATCTCTGCTTCTGCTCCTTCACAAACGGCTTCGTCATCTTCCTCCTTCTCATTTGGTCCACCCGCAAGTTCAGGTTTTCAATCTTCTATGGGGTTTAACCTTTCAACCGCAAGCGCAGCCCCTGCAACCACCACATCCCCAGCAGTGTTTTCTATTGCAACCACCACTACTTCTTCTACGACTCCCGCTGCCACGAGTGCACCATCTTCTTCACCTGCGGCTTCTACAACAACTTTCCCTTCTTTTGCTGTGGGTACATCTGCAACCAACAGCACCCCGGCTACTTCTCCTGCTACAGGATTTAGTTTTGCTAGCTCGACTTCTGCCGCTGTAACTACAAGTTTTGCTGTACCCCAGACAACATCAATTCCTGCTACCAGTTCTGCTACTACAACACAGACATCTCTTGTTGTTGCTTCGACTAGTGGGTAATATGTCTCTGCTCTTCTCAAGTTCTCATATATTGATCAACTCATTATGACTTATACGGCTATGTGTGCTAATACCTTCACCATTAATATTTTGTAGCCGATGTTTCCTTTTATCTGTGTTTTTTTTTTTGTAATAGGACAAGCACAACTGTTGCAGCTGCAGTGGCTGGTACTCCCAAGTTGCCATCTGAAATAACTGGCAAATGTGTTGAGGAGGTAAATATTTGCCCTCTTATGACTGATTCTTTTTTCGGACATGTTATATTTATATAGTGTTCAAATGTTTTCGTTGGCGTTTTAAAGATTATCAAGGAGTGGAATACTGAGCTACAAGAGCGTACAGGGAGGTTCCGGAAACAGGCAAATGCAATTGCAGACTGGGATAAGCGGATCTTGCAGAATCGGGATGTTCTTTTGAGGCTTGAGGTGGAATTACTTTGTTCTACCATGGAGGCTCTCTCTTAGAATCTCGTTTCTTTTTTAATCTTCAAAGACATTGTTCTATCATACATTTTATTTTGTATGTTAAGCTATTATATAGTTAGCTCATTCTTTTTGTGTCCTTGCTCAACAAACAGATTGAAGTTGCAAAAGTGGTTGAAACGCAATCTAGTTTGGAGCGACAGCTGGAATTAATCGAGACTCATCAACAAGAGGTATGCAGAAAAACTACAATTATCTTATTTGAATCTGTAAATGAAAAGTCAGGTTTAACATGCAGTGTGACTCATTTGTGCTTAATTTTAATCTGCCGGACTGCATATATGTTTGACTCGAAAATGGGCAAGTCAAAACCAAAGTCACTGTGTTTATCAGCTGAATTCTCCACTTGTGTTTAAGGTTGACAAAGCTTTGCAAAGCATGGAGGAAGAGGCTGAGCGTATATATAATGACGAACGGAAATCACTTCTTGACGATGAAGCAGCATCAACAAGAGATGCAATGTGAGAACTCTCAAGTCTTTCCACAACCATCACCTTTCTGCAATCATATTTTTCTAAAATTGTTGCGAAGATCACATCGTATTCATTCCCATGTCTATGGTTTTCTTTCGTTATTCATCAAACGTACCTCGCATCCTAGCCTGATTTATGCTTTACAAGATAGAATTGTTCTCATTTCAGGTATGAACAGTCTGAGCTTGTAGAAAGAGAACTGGAGCATATGACTGAACAAATCAGATCCATAATACAAACCGTAAATGCAAACCAGGTACGGTCGAAAAATCATACACTATTCCTTTTCATGTGAAAATACATCATAACTTACCATATGCTATTGTAACTTTTACGTGCCCTATGGACATACATCATAAACCTTTTTTGGGTGAAATAGGGAGGAGAACTTGAAGCAGTTGATGGGATGAGTCCACTGGATGTAGTTGTCAGGATCTTGAACAATCAACTGAGTTCCTTAATGTGGATTGATGAAAAAGTAAGTTTTGTAACCTTTTTTTTTTGTTAATAAATTTTATTCTACGCTTTGTTTCCGCTAACTTCAGTTGTGTTAACTTAAATCATTGAACAGGCAGAGGAATTCTCATCTCGAATTCAAAAAATCGCAACACAAGGCTCTGGTGCTGACCGTGAATTGATGGCTCCAAAGCATTGGATGTCTTGATAGTTCCTGACCAATCTGGATGAATATCTTCTTTAGTTTTGTGCAAGAGATGTCTGATCCTTATTACACCTTAAAGATTTTTACCTTTAAAAGAGTTGTATCTTGGATATTGATTGGTCGTGGTTTGTTGTTATCAGCTTTCATGAAGATTAAAACTTGATTACTTAGCATTGGTCTTTTCCAAAGAACCAGTTATAACACCGCCTTAAGTGGTGATTAAAACGACGACGTCGTCCATTTTTACGATTCTTTCCTTTATTTAAACAATTTTTTATCATTGATCAAAATCAAAGACTTTCTCACGACGACTTCACGCATTTCGAAACAAAACATCGTTGGATAGACAAATTCCAGTTCTTCGCGTGGGACGATTCTCTGCAATTAGATTTGTATTAGACTAATCATACCTTTCTTCTTCGCTCACTCTCTTGACCGGTTTCAATGGCGGAGGGAAACGCCGCTTCGCGTTACGTGAAATTGAGGAAAGAGCAGGCTCCTGTGGAAGATATAACTCCCGGTGAACTCAATCAGCCCATAGATGTTCCTCAGGTGAAATTCTCTATCTGCATTTATCGAACGCACGTTACTAGAGAACTCCGATCTCGCTCCTTCAATTATTCCTTCGGATCTGTATCCTGATCGGAATAGTTTTCGATTTTTTCTTATAGGCTTTTGATAATAGAGTTCTTGTTGATTCCGATTGTTGTTTGTGTCGATCTAGACCTCTAGATGAGGTGAAGGAGATGGAATCGTAATTGTGTTTGATTGTGGATGAGTGTAACTAGTCTCTGATGATCAGACTTCTCTGATCAATCGTGATTTATCGTGCATTAGATCCTCTCGATGTATATCAAAAGATTTGTATGGACTTGAGTTATGAACCTTAGCGACTTTTTTGGGGAATACTTGTTTTGAAGTTTTGGGTTTCCAACACTGATTAGACTCATCAATCAGCTACTAAAACAAGGCTAGACTCTAGTGACATTCCTTTGAAGGAAGAATGAGAATGTGTGATGGAAGGAAGAAAGTCCATAGTCTTGTAGTATGTCATTTTATACTACTGAGCTGAATATAAGTCATGTATCACAATCACTTTACTGTTTTTCTGTTTGAAATTGTTTACAGTTGAATGTTCGCAAGTGCCATGAATGTATGCAAGTTCTACCTGAAACCTATGAACCCCCTTCTGATGAAAACTGGACCACTGGCATTTTTGGTTGTGCTGAAGATCCAGAGAGCTGTAAGGCTTCCTCTTTGTTTTATAACTTTCCAAGGATATGATCCTTAATAACGTGTTCTGTATTAAGTTTTGGAAAATTGTTTGTCTTTCGTATTCTGTTGTCGAGTTTGACGTGCTTGTAACTTCCTTTTTAATGGAAGATAATCACCTAAAAAGACACTTTGAATGCTCTTTGTATGATTTTGCAGGCAGGACTGGTCTCTTTTGCCCCTGTGTACTGTTTGGACGTAACATTGAAGCTGTGAGGGAAGAGATTCCTTGGACTCAACCATGTGTATGCCATGCAGTATGTGTTGAGGGAGGAATGGCACTTGCAGCAGTAACCGCACTCTTCAGTGGATACATTGATCCTCAAACAACAGTCGTGATATGCGAAGGCCTCTTCTTTGCTTGGTGGATGTGTGGAATCTATTCAGGCCTGTTCCGCCAAGAACTCCAGAAGAAATATCATCTCAAGGTAAATATAATCCCACATCAAATCATTCTCATATATTTCAGATATGATCTCTGAATGAACATTGTGATTTTTTTGCAGAATGCGCCGTGTGATCATTGCATGGTTCACTGTTGCTTGCACTGGTGTGCTTTGTGTCAAGAACACAGGGAGATGAAGAATCATCTTTCTGACGCAGATGCTTCATCATCAACTACTATGGATCCTCCTCCAGTTCAAGAGATGAACACCGAAGAGAAAAAAGACGCGTCATCTTCTTCATCATCGTCTTCCTCATCATCTCCATCATCTGCCAAAAGCCAACACAATGATCTGGAGATGGTCCATCTATAGGAAACATTCTCTATAATCTCTGCTGCTTATGCTCTTAAGCTGTTTTCGTTTTTGTGCAGAGAAGTTTTCGTACCAGCTGATTCTGTTGCCCTTAGGTGTTACAGATGCAAGTATATTATGAGAACAAGTTCTTTAGTATTTTTACATTTTACAGAACTTTATTTTTGAGGTCATTGAATCCCTCAGGATAAAGAAGAAAATTAAGTCTCTTAGCTATCGTTGTGAACTTGTGATTATGCACTGTATCACTCAACTGAACAAACTATTTCATATTATTTAATAATGTAAAGAAGTCAAAAGCGCCCGTGGCCTAATGGATAAGGCGTTTGACTTCTAATCAAACGATTGTGGGTTCGAGTCCCACCGGGCGTGATTATTATTTTGTTGTCAAAAAGACATAATCATTTGCAGTTACCATTATCTTTTGTTTTTTTAATTCATTATATCAATATGTTTTGGATTAAATGATAAAATTTGATGAAATTGTTGTCAAAAAAAAAAAATTATGGCATTAGCAATGAACACCATTAGAAGCTCCTCTCTCTAAAAAAATCTCTAAAATCTTTGTTTTCTAATTTAAAATCGAGAAAATACATTTTCCCCGAGTATTATGTCGTCTAAAAGCTCACTCAAACCCATTTCCTAAAACCCTCGTTCCTAGTTCTTACAAAAGCTATGGCGAGGTTTCCGACATCTCCGTCGCCTAACCTCCTCTTGAGGCTTTTCTCGTCTAACAAACGCTCGTCATCTCCAACTGCCGCGCTTCTAGCCGGAGATTTCCAGCTGCGCCAGTTCTCTGCCGGCAGCGCTGCCCGTGCGGCGAAAGGTGAGAAGGAACCATGGTGGAAGGAATCTATGAACAAGGTTCGCAACATCGGGATCTCGGCTCACATAGACTCAGGGAAGACTACGCTGACCGAGCGTGTTCTGTTCTACACGGGTCGGATCCATGAGATCCACGAAGTCAGAGGTAGAGACGGCGTCGGCGCTAAAATGGACTCCATGGACTTAGAGCGAGAGAAAGGTATCACCATCCAATCCGCCGCCACCTACTGTACTTGGAAGGATTACAAGGTGAGTGAGTAGAGATAGATTCCTCTTGCGGTTCTGTCATTTTATTATCTTCTCAGATTCGTTTGCTTTTGGTGATTCAATTTAGCCTCTTTAGTCACTCTAGTGTTTGATTTTTTTGTTTCTTTTGCTTAATCTCTTAATCGCATCGTATCCTATTCAATTTTGTTTTTGATTCTTGTCAGATTAATATTATTGATACTCCTGGTCACGTTGACTTCACCATTGAAGTGGAGAGAGCTTTACGTGTACTAGATGGTGCGATTCTAGTCCTATGCAGTGTTGGTGGTGTGCAGAGTCAGTCTATTACAGTCGACAGGCAAATGAGGAGATACGAAGTCCCAAGAGTCGCGTTTATCAACAAGCTTGATAGAATGGGAGCAGATCCATGGAAAGTCTTGAACCAAGTTTGTAATCTATCATCTTTCTATACGTTTCTATGGAATGAGTTAGCTTTTGCTAGTTTTAACTTCTTCTTTACTTACTAGGCAAGAGCGAAGCTCCGACATCACAGTGCAGCTGTGCAAGCGCCGATTGGTCTAGAAGAAAATTTCAAGGGTCTTATTGACCTTGTGCATGTGAAAGCTTATTTCTTCCATGGATCTAGCGGGTTTGTGTTAAATACATTTTTTTAGAAATGCTTATGTTGTGGTGTGGCACATGTACATGTTGTGACACTTTGATTGTCTATGAATTGCAGTGAGAATGTTGTGGCTGGTGATATTCCTGCTGATATGGAAGATTTGGTTGCGGAGAAGAGGCGAGAATTGATAGAGGTAGTCTCTGAAGTTGATGACGTACTCGCCGAGAAATTTCTGAATGATGAGCCTGTATCTGCTGCTGAGCTTGAGGTTTTGTTCTTTGTCCTATGGTCTTTGCTATTCAACTTATTGAGATTGTGTGCATATAATCACAATGACACTAAAACTAAATTCTTTGGCAAACTTATGATATTTAGTATATTGATTTCACTTAAACAGATATCAATTCCGAGGGAATGTTGAATCATGTGGGTCCTAGCTCTTTGACTTGCTTTAGCTACTATCTTAAATTCATTTGCTTATCTTTTCATTTCTAGCGTCCACGAATTGCTACGTTTAGATATGATTATTCGTCTACTTGTAGTTTTGTTACTGTTAAGTTTTTTCTGGCCTGCTGTGTATATGTGCAGGAAGCTATTCGCAGAGCTACCATTGCACAAAAGTTTGTTCCTGTATTTATGGGTAGTGCATTCAAAAACAAGGTGATACTGTGCAAGTCGGTGGTGTTTTTACTTACATTCTTCTTTTTCCTGTTGTCGTATGTATTGAAAAGTTTTCAACATTTGGGGTGCTCCGTATTTTGTTTGTCTGCAGGGAGTACAACCTCTACTAGATGGTGTTCTTAACTATCTTCCTTGTCCAACTGAAGTCAATAACTATGCACTTGACCAGAAGAATGATGAAGAAAGGGTACTCAACTTGCAATAATTTTTATGGTAAAAAAATAAACCGCTTCTAAAGTAATGAGTTTCAGGTAACCTTGACCGGATCTCCAGATGGACCCCTTGTGGCGCTGGCTTTTAAACTAGAGGAGGGACGTTTTGGTCAGCTGACATATCTAAGGTAAATGCTTGATCTTCCTCTTATTTATAGATGGGGTGAATTTGTGAATATCTGAATGCTAACTCATGTTCTTTTTTGTTAATGAAGAGTATACGAAGGTGTGATTAAGAAGGGTGATTTTATCATAAATGTTAATACTGGAAAGAGGATAAAGGTTAGTCCATGGGTCTTAGTATCGTTTTGACATCTTTTTCGTACCATGAAATCCCGTGCATAACTTTTTACCAAAATCACACTTTAAGTATATATTTTCATCTGCTTCTTGTAAAGTTTTTCATTTGTTGTTTTTCTTACCCTTGCAAATATCACCTGTGTTGCTTGATTTTACTTAGAGGCTATGTAATTTTCTTGGTGCAGGTTCCACGCTTGGTCCGTATGCATTCTAATGATATGGAGGTAAGACATGTTGCAGTTTATTTTTTTCCTTAAAGTTCCATTATGGTAGCTTCGTGGTAGCAACTCTAGTGCCCTGTCTAGTCGGATTCTAGAAGTTTATTCTATATTTAGGATATTCAAGAGGCACATGCTGGAGAAATCGTAGCTGTGTTTGGTGTTGAGTGTGCATCAGGTACTTGTTTATATTTAACATAATTTGCTTCTTTGGGTGTGGGACATACTTTGGGGATGAAATTCCTAACCTCGTTATATTATCAGGTGATACATTTACGGATGGATCAGTCAAGTATACAATGACATCGATGAGCGTTCCTGAACCTGTTATGTCCTTAGCTGTTCAACCGGTTTCAAAAGATTCTAGCGGACAGGTAACTTTTGAGACTTTTGTAGCTAAACACTGCTTCATATGTTTTTTTTAGCTTTGGGCTTTGAGAAATTTGCGTTTGAAATCTATTTTCTGGTGTTAGTTCTCGAAAGCATTGAATCGATTCCAGAAAGAGGATCCTACTTTCAGAGTGGGATTGGATCCCGAGAGTGGGCAGGTATTATCTTAAGAACTCTGTTGCTTCTCATCACCTCACTCTGATTTCAGCCTTTAGTATTCAAATATTATGATACTTCCATTTATCCTTAATGGGACAGACAATTATTTCTGGTATGGGGGAATTGCATTTGGACATTTATGTTGAACGCATGCGGAGAGAATATAAGGTGCCTTAATTTAAACCTACATAATGTTCTCACTTTATTGCTTATCGACAAAAAAAATCGTTTATTTCTGCTTATTTTTGGCAATTTCAAACAGGTTGATGCGACTGTTGGCAAACCCCGAGTCAACTTTAGGGAGACTATCACTCAGCGGGCTGAGTTCGATTACCTACACAAGAAGCAAAGTGGAGGAGCGGGTCAGTACGGTAGGGTTACCGGGTGAGTATCTCTTAACCGGTAGACCCTAAATGATGTGGTTGGAGATCCCTTGTAAACCAATCCTAACGATGTCCGCTTGAATTCTTATAATTGATGTTAGGTACGTGGAACCGCTGCCTCCGGACTCTAAAGAGAAGTTTGAGTTCGAAAACATGATTGTTGGACAAGCGATCCCGTCTGGTTTTATCCCAGCAATTGAGAAAGGTTTCAAAGAAGCTGCAAACTCGTGAGTGGTCTTTTCTTGTTTTGGCTTTTTTTTGGATATCCTCTCATGTTGTCACTGATTGTGTGTGAAACGTTCAATTCCATGCTGCAGGGGCTCACTAATTGGTCATCCTGTAGAGAATATTCGGATAGTATTGACAGATGGAGCTTCACACGCCGTAGATTCCAGTGAACTTGCGTTTAAAATGGCTGCAATATACGCGTTCAGGCTTTGTTACACAGCGGCTAGACCGGTGATTCTAGAGCCTGTCATGTTGGTTGAGTTGAAAGTACCAACAGAGTTTCAGGGTACTGTTGCTGGTGACATCAACAAGTAAAACCCTAAACCTAAACCCCTAACAAACATTTTTACTACCTTGCTATATTATTAACTTACAATTGTTCCATTTTCAGGAGGAAAGGTATAATCGTTGGAAACGATCAAGAGGGTGACGATTCAGTAATCCAAGCTCATGTGAGAGCCAATAAAAAGCTTATTTTCGTACTATTAATAATCCGTTTCTTGAAACTGTAAATAACTTGTAAATATTTTTACAGGTGCCTTTGAACAACATGTTTGGCTACTCCACCTCTCTCCGCTCCATGACACAGGCACTACCATCATCATTATCATCATCATCATCATTTTCATGAACGTTATGAAGAAATGTTAATATAATTACTTTTAAAAAATTTGGTCAGGGAAAAGGCGAATTCACTATGGAATACAAAGAACACTGTGCTGTGTCTAACGAAGTCCAGACTCAGCTCGTCAACGCGCACAACGCCACCAAACCAACAGATTAATTTCTTCAATCGATATTTATGGTTTGTGATCTTAATCAATGATTTTTGTTTTTTTTCATAATCCAACATTATTTATACGATTCATATAGTGAACAAAATCACTTAGCATAAAATGCTTAATGGGCTTTGTCGAAAATCCATTTCGAGATTACTTATGAGCCCTTCAACCTTTTTAATATATTGACCTCATTTCTTGGTCCACTAGTCGCAACCATTTTGGTAATTGTTAATATAGTTAATGAAATTTTTTTTATTCACACTGTAACATTGTTTCACCTACATGTTTCAAATGGAATTGATGTAATAATACTTTAGTTATATATAATAAGATAGGGTCCAAAACAAGCCAACCAAAAATCGTTATAGACAATCATTGACATAGAGTCGTCTTGACGTCAAATAAGAAGAAACTGTCGCCAACGAACAAGCTCAGACTTTTCTATTATAACTTCATCTCAAAGCTACTTCTTTCTTTCTTGAAGAGGAGTTGGTGATGACGACACTTCATCTCTTCGAAATTACGACAATACCCTTTCGTTTAGATCGTTACTCTTTAGTCTTTACTCATAATTGCTCCTTTATAATTTTGGTTATTTTCTCTTAAACCAACCTTTTATATATCAACCAAACAAATAAGATTAAACCAAATCATTTTTAAGAACATTTTTTCTCAAGAAAATGACCCATTACCGATCACTGAAGTCGTTCTAACCTCCAGAATTACTCTTTGTCGAACTCCCAATTCAAAGGAGAGTATAGTAATTTTTGTTAGTTAATGACTAATGTATTTCCTTGAACTCGACAGTCAACAAATACTATTATTTTTTCTTTATTTCATTTTCGAAATCAAAATTTGGTGTGTTTTGGTTAGTTAATAACTTACTACTGAACTAAACACAATCCATTAATTATTTAATAACCAAACGTTCCAAACCCATTAAACCAAAATATCTTTATATATATATATTTATAACAAAGCTTTTCCCTCCACGCCACTTCAATGTCCAAATAAACATAACACCATGCATCATTATCATCCATGCAATCGCAAACCCATCGCCGTCTTCTCCTTCTCCTTCTTTCTTATCTATCTCAATCTCCATAGCCCACTAACCATAGAAGCTCGAAACCCATCTCAATTCACGATCCAGCCATCCCGCCGTGACGTCAGTATACCGGAAATAAAACGTCATCTTCACCGGTTCGGTTACTTCCAACGCAACAACAACGATTCCGACGACGTTTTGTTCGAGCAAGCTCTCTCTCGTTACCAGAAAAATCTCGGTCTTCCGATAACCGGGAAACCGGATTCCGACACGTTGTCACATGTTCGGTTACCAAGATGTGGATACCCTGATGACGTGGACGCTAAAACGACTACATTTCACACAGGACAAAAGTACGTGTACTTCCCGGGAAGGCCCAGGTGGACAAGAGATGTTCCGCTCACACTAACGTACGCCTTTTCCCAGGAGAACCTAACCCCTTATCTAACATTAACAGAAATACGGCGCGTGTTCCGACGCGCTTTCGGCAAATGGGCTTCGGTGATCCCCGTAAGCTTCGTCGAAACAGAGGACTACGTCATCGCCGACATCAAAATCGGATTTTTCGCCGGAGATCACGGCGACGGAGAGCCATTCGACGGTGTTTTAGGCGTTTTAGCACATACTTTCTCGCCGGAAAACGGCAGGCTTCATCTAGACAAAGCAGAGACGTGGGCCGTCGATTTCCATGAGGAAAAATCGACGGTTGCTGTCGATTTGGAATCTGTGGCTTTGCACGAGATCGGTCACGTGCTTGGGCTGGGCCATAGCACGGTGAAAGACGCGGCTATGTATCCAACTTTGAAGCCCAGAAGTAAGAAAGTAGATTTGAATGTTGACGATGTCATTGGAGTACAATCTTTGTACGGAACTAACCCTAATTTCAACTTAAGTAGTTTACTTGCGTCGGAGACTTCGACCAATCTAGCTGATGGCACGTTGATTCGGTCTGAAGGAATGATCTTTTCGATTTTGAGTACTGTTCTTGTTCTCGGTCTTCTTTATTTTTAGGTTCGTAGACTATACAAATTCTCATTTCTTCTCATTAAAAAAAATCGATTTAGTTCAATCTCAAAATGTATAGAATTGTTATATAAAAAATGTATAGAATCATATAGACATGGAATATAATTTAGTTGTGCATATGTTTACGTTTCTTTTTAAATGGACATACAATACTTTCCTATTCCACAACGAGGCCCTTTATAAATGGGTTACAATATTAACGGCCCAGTATTTTGGGTTACGATATTAACGACCCACTAAATTTGTCACAGTGATAATGCTGATGATAAAGCAGCTGAAGTTATATTTAATATTTATTTTATAAACATTATATCTATAATTATACTTATACTTATATTATAATACATTTTAATGTTTTAATTATATTTTTTATTTATTATATTTTTTGAATAAACTAATGATTAATTTTGTTTTAAAAGTATAAAATCTACATATACAAACATATTTTTTCATGTTATTTTAAAAAATTAAGATACTTAATAGGTGAATGCTTTATAAAAAAACTTATATAAAAACATATAAAAAAACATTAGAAAGCATTTACAACTGTTAATTGTATTTTTAAATATTTTATTAAACAATTGATTGGTTGATAAAAAACATAATATTCTTGTTGAAGTGCTCATATTAACAGAGACCGAAGCTAACACAGTTCGTTGGATTTTATACGTAATGGTACTATGAAGAAGTCCCAACTTTGGCTTATATATGTTTTTAAAAATATTTTTTTCAGCTCAGTTCGGTTAATTATTCTGTTTGTTTTTTTCCTTAGGTTTGGAATAACCGAAGAAGTAACACCAAATACACACTAGAAGAAGCTTAAGTACATATATTGTCAGCGAAATATAGGAAAATGACAAATAAACTTTAATTTTGTCTATATATATACAGTAATACAGAGTAAATTATTTATAAAAAAAAATTGAATAGCTCCGACAAAATTTCTTTAGATAGATTATCGTCAATGGTCGCTGTCGCATTCAATAGAAAGTAGGCTCCACGGCCCATAATCATATTAACGGTACGGTCTGGTTAAATCGCTTTTCTTCTCTTCTCTATCATTTTGGGTTGTTGGTTATAAATTACTATATAGTTGGGGCCTTGGGGGATTATTTTAAGAGCAGGAGACTATTGCGATTTTGTCCATTAAAATGTTTTTTTTTGTGTAAAACTTGTTTTTTTTTCTACGGAACAGGTAATTTTATATCAATATGTTGATAGCTTTTGTGAATTTGACTAAATTTTTTTTGTAGTTATTTCTCCTAATTAAAATACCTTATTCATGAAAAAGATCACCATTTTCAATGGTTCCCAACAATTGGGGGGCAGAATCTACATGAAAAATTATGTTGTTTAACATGCAGCTAGCTATCATTTGTTTGTCACAGTTATACGTTATTTTATATTGTAATATGTACGCTATTTTTTCTTTTATTTTATTTTATTTATCCATAGTCGTGGACCCATCAATTTTCGTCGCTGGGCAGAGTTATTATATGTTAGTTTTTCTTTTTGAAACAAGTTATTATATGTTAGTTAGGTACGTAACAGTGAAGACTTTGAATAAAAGAAAGACTTTAGAACTGAAATCGTTAAACCAATTGACACTACCATTCTTGGGTGTTTCTTGAGAATGTGAAATTAATTAGATGTGTACTGTGTTTATAAAAAAGGTTGTAGCTAGTAAACACTAATTTGATAAAAAATAAAAATAACAGAAATATTAAAGAAGGGGACAAGAGGGATAAAGGAAGAGCATATGGTTTATCAGGTTTGCATGTTATTCGTCAGAAGGGATTATTATCTAAATAAAAAGATGAATTCTTTTCTTTTATATATACGTATTTTTTTCTTCTACAATTGACAAAAAAAAAAAAAAAGCGAGTGTTGTTGAGAAAAACTCATATAATAATATTCGGTGTCATTATGGGCACATGAGGCCGCACGTGTTCTTGCTGTTTACTTTGGGATCACCGTCCTCTGTCACGTCACGTAATTCAAGAAAACAAAAAAAAAATTAAAAGAGTAAACCAAAAAAACTTTAGTATATAATAATGACATATATATATACTCGTAGTTACAAGTATAATAATAATAATATATGCGAGTTAAGAGCGTTCTTAGTGGTCACTTGCTTACTTCCACTACTAGAGTCACGAGACCACAACATTTCGGGGGCATCAAATCCGTAAGTCAATTTTTTTTCCTTAAAATACAGATATTAGACCAAAACAAGAGACTCTGACTGAGAAAGAGGAACTAACGAAGATAGTGCCACTGCCACCGTACGTCGATGTACTTTGTTTGAATTAATTTTTCTCCTTTTCTCTATCTTTTTATATGTTGGGGGAAGATAATTCTACATTATTGCAAGCAAATATCTAATTTTGCTTGGTAAACAATGATAAAAAAAAATAGTAATTACTTTGGGAATGTACCGTGTACGAAAGTGAACCTTCTGAACCAAAGAGAAGGTGACAGCTGGAAAAGGAACTCGGTAGTAAGTGAAAATCAATTAAATAAAAATAGTAAAAAAAACAAATATATCATATGAGTTCCTCTCGTTCCGTGCCATCGTGTTTATTTAATGCTGAATGTGCAGTGGGGTTGGGCCCTTGTGGGGAGTCACTTTGTTAGTAACAAATTAAAAAAAAAAAAAATTATGATTTCACATTATTCAAATATATTAAATTTTATCTTAATGTGATAAACCCTAGCAAGCGTCATACGACACGGCACGTTTAATGTGTAGACTCTTCTTAAACTATGGGGAAAATATTACTTCTTCGTGCAAATCAATAGTTACTAGTATTTAACTTCACGTTTTGTAAGGAAGTTATACACATCATATTCAAACACATAAAATTCATACATATCTACTAAGGTATACATGCATATGAGGTTGTTTTTTCAATCCAAAAAAATATTCAAACGATTAATTATTCCATTTTCGTTTTGTTTTGGTTTTCTATTTTTCATCATCTAACTCTTCTTCTTTTGTAAAATTTTTGACCCCCACATGCATCCACGTGGCTCAATCATCTTTTCCTTTATTCGTTCGTTTTTTTATTTTCGTAAAAAAAAAGTTGAAAAATATTTAGCTTTAGAACTTGTGGTGATAGGCCAAGAGCTAAAATTGTCGGCATGTAGCTTAAAGCATGTGTTACACCTACATATATTTGAAAAATAATAAGAGAGAGAGAGGCTAAATTTAGGTTAATCGATAATTTATCCGCCGAATAAATCTTTTACCCGTAAAATAAAATGAATCAGATCGACTAATTGGCCTTCTTACATTATTCGTCTGAAGCATCTATTTCATAGAGGACATCACTTTAAGCTTATAAAAATCTAAATTATGTATATATATATTGGACAATGGAGCAGATTTTGATTGCACATGAGCGGAGCAAATTGTCAAATCTAATTAGGAAAATTTGTACACACACATATATATATATATATATATATTGATAATATTTCATCCTTATATATTTTTGTAAATCTTTATAACAAATTTAACTTAAAAAATGTTAGAACAAACGACTTGATAACCAAGTAGCAACGATTAAGAATATGGATGCGTATTGTCATTTATTTGAAAGAAAAAGAACACAGAGAATAGGTAGACCCACTACATAAAACGTACATAATATTAGTACAGAAGCAATGAAAGCGACGTATACATGATGACTGAGAACATTTTTTTTGTAATTATAAGAACAAACAAATATACACTCAGGTTAGGTTAAATATGTTCTGGTTTGAAAAAAGTTGTTTGAGTATCATACTTTTTTGGTGTTCGAATGCGGTATGAGAGTAATTCATAAAATTTGAATTGTAATATATTTCCTCGCTTTCAAAAGATAAATGTTTTTTTAAAAATGTTTCAATAAGATAATTTTTTTGAAAAATTATGTATTTTATTAGTTAAAATGATAAATAGTAACTTAAAATTTGAATCTATTGAAGTACTATTAGTTTAACATTATTAAAAAGTTTCAATTATAATATTTTGTTTTGTTTTCTTAATATATGTGAAAAGTTGGAAAATTTGTATTACTTTAAAATAGAGGGAATATGGACTATTTTCCTAAAATCAAAAAAAAGTTTTGTATAAATAAATTAGGAAATTAAAACTCTTTAAAACAAGTATTTTAGGAGTAAATTATTTATAATCAATGACGATCGTGTTTGTGATATAAAAATTAGCTCTTATTTTCATCATCAGATGTGTCTCGAACTTGATTGGCTATATAAATCTGGAAATCCACATCTTTCGGATAATAAGAAAACAAAATCGAATCAAGTAGTATTATATACCAGTCCACTTGATTCATCCGTCCTCTAGTCTCCAATACGTAAGAACGCATCTTCCAAACCCTAATGTTCATTATAACACTTACATATGTTGCCTATTAGTCAAACTTTATTTTGAATGAATTCACGAGATAAAACGTGAAAATGTGTATAAATTTAACTATTCAACTCTAAATTTTTCAAAATCAACTATTGATGGTCTAAGAGTTGAAAGTTCATTATGTTAAAAGTTTAATCACTCCTATTTGAATCGTGTTGAATCACGATGATCAACGTATTAGATAATTCTTCACATACTACGTGGATCAGTTTAAAATTTGACTCATAATCTCTGAATCATATATATAAAAGTTAAAGTAACTCTTAGTTATCTATGTAGCTAGCTAGTATAAGTTTTGAGCATTTGAATATCTAATGAATAGTAAGTGCATAGTTTTAACTAATTTTTTTTTCTTTCAATAGATAAAAGGTGGATGATAAATAAATAATTAATAAAAAAAGGAAGAATGAATGTGATGAATAGGTCGAGTCACTCACGGTGCATGGTCACTCTCTCTGCACGTTCTCTTGCCCTCTTCTCGTCTCTTTTCTCTTCTCTCTCCCTATTAAAGACTCTAACCAGTCACAGACTCTAGAGTGTGAGAGAGACAGAGACAGAGTCAGAGATCTCACAGACCCTATCAATGGACGTCTATGGCTTATCTTCACCAGACTTACTTCGAATCGACGATCTTCTTGATTTCTCCAACGAAGACATCTTCTCCGCCTCTTCTTCCACTTCCACCGCTGCTACTTCCTCCTCTTTCCCTCATCCTCCAAACCCTAGTTTCCACCACCACCACCACCACCACCATCTCCCTTCCTCCGCCGATCATTCCTTCCTCCACGACATTTGCATTCCCGTATGCTCTCTCCTATCCAATTTTTAAGTTTCTATTCGATTTTGTGGATTTTCTTTATTTTTAATGTTTTTTCTTTTCTTGTGCAGAGTGACGACGCAGCTCACCTGGAATGGCTCTCGCAATTCGTCGACGACTCCTTTGCTGATTATCCGGCGAATCCATTGGGAGGAACTATGACTTCCGTGAAAACTGAAACCTCGTTTCCCGGGAAACCAAGAAGCAAACGATCGAGAGCTCCAGCTGCTTTTGCCGGAACATGGACACCGATGTCGGAATCCGACCAGCAGGTTCACGTTGCCGGGAAATTCAAGCCAAAGAAAGAACTATCCAGCGGAGGAGGAAGACATCAATCGTCGGCGGAGACGGCGGAAGGAGGGTTGAGGAGATGCACTCACTGTGCATCGGAGAAGACGCCACAGTGGAGGACTGGACCACTCGGGCCTAAGACGCTGTGTAACGCCTGTGGAGTCCGGTTTAAATCCGGTAGGCTTGTACCGGAATACAGACCGGCTTCAAGTCCGACTTTCGTTTTGACTCAGCATTCCAACTCTCACCGGAAAGTGATGGAGCTTCGACGACAGAAGGAGGTTATGAGACAGCCACAACAAGTCCAACTTCACCACCACCAACACCATCCGTAGTTTTAGTCCGACGTCACTTTTTTGGGTTTTTTCTGTTTTTTGTTCTACTTGGGGGTTGGGTTCGGGGGTCGGGGGTCACGTGATGAATACGTGTCGCGATTCTACCGGCGTCGATCACGTGACCGTCGACGACGGGAGACTTAAATTAGTGTTAAAAATCGAACTCTGCTAAATTCAACCTCATTAATTGTTAATTATTAAAAATTATAAACTTTCGTTTGCCTTTCCTCCTACGTTATTACTTCAGCCTTATTTATCTTTAGAAAAGGAAAAAGAAAAAGAAAAAGAAAAACAGTTACAAATGATTAAATCATTTACATATTGGAGATGGATTAGAAAAGGCTACACTGATTTCCGCTTACACTAAACGGCGTCAGTGTTCAGAGTTTATAAATATATTATCCACTTGCACCCTTTTTGCGACTTTACGTCTCGACCAGTATTGTTAGATACGAACCAGAAGAATGATCATGGAGTCCTGATTCCGGTTTATTCAATTCTGATCCCGGTTCTGTTTGCTTAAACTCGAATTAATAATTTGTTTCGAACCAGATATACCTCAATTCATTCGGGTTCTATACAAATTAAATGTGTTCAATTTACAAACCGATCATTCCCCACACCCCCAACCAAAAAAAAAATGTTAGGCTTAATTTTTTTTCTTTATTCAACAAGATTGATTGAAAAAATATTTCAAAGTTATACAATATAGATACATCTAAGCAAAAAAATTGAATTTGAAACCATAAAGTCTTAACCGGTCGTCTTAGACTTGACGTTAATTTGATTACTCTTTCATAAAAAAATTAAACCGAAAACTGGAGTAAAGACACCTTCATGGTGGACAACATCATCATCAACTTGTATTGCTAACTAATTGAAAAAGAACTAAAGCCCTTGAAAACACATGACAACAAGAGATTACATTCTGGCATTTGACACCAAACAAAAAATTAGTCTTAATCATGTTTTAGACAGTATTATTGTGTAAGTTTGCTCCATCATCTAAGAACCCAAAAGTAATCAAATTCGTAACTCGAAGATGGGTTTTGATTTTCCTCATACGGAGATACCATAGTTGCTGATCTTGTTCACTTCTTTTGTCAAAGCGTTTCTCTCTTGCTTTATTTCAGAAGCACGGTTTGATATCTGAGGTTGAACAAGTGAAATAACTCCATCACACAATATATATAGAAATGGCTACTAATTATTCTAAACAAGGCAGCTCCTATATTCTAACCTAGAAGAGCAAAGAGACGAGTATACTTACTTGAGAACGGAATCGAGAAGCTTCTCTCGTGGGCAATTCTTTAATTACATCTTTCAAACCTGTATGTACAAATCAATGGTGGTATAAGACGATAACCTTTGTCAGGGAGAGTTTTTTTCTTCTGTTCTATGCATATCTCTGGTTTAACAAACTGTGGGAGTTTAAGACAGAAAGATATAAAACATACCTGCTGCTTGCTTTTCAATCTTATAAGCTGAGTGGACCAGACCTCGTATCTGTTTGCCTGCTTGTCTGAGCAAGAGGATAGAGATAGTTAACACAATATTCATGTTGATACATATCCAATATATTGATATTTTGTCTGGATCATATAAACCTGAGTTTCATCCTTCCTCTCATCAACTCATCTTCTGCCACAGTTGCAACTCTCTGAAACAATCAAAGTGGTTAAAAATTCAAAACCATAATCCAAAAGACTGCTATTTACACCATTGACTAATAAGTGGAGGCTATGTATATATATCTGTCACATTCAAGACAAATCAACTTACGTACGTTGGCAGAGAGAAGAGCTAGAGTCAAGAAGCATAACCATTTAATTTCTATGAAAGTAAAAGTATTCATCCATATGAATCTAGAGCAGCACCATCATCATCCATATCCACTCAATAAAAGCTACATATAAAGTTCTCTGTTCCAAACATGAACCCTTTTCATTTTCATACTCAAAGCCTGACATTCTACTTCCAAAATAAAGGGATGTTGAAGCAAACCGACAGACGAGGCGTATAGCTAATTAAATGCATACATAGGAAGTCTACACCACAAACGGCAACCTCATGTTGAAAAGAACAACTCTTGAAAGAAGAAAAAGGCTAACCTCTAACTTTTCACTTTCGGCTTTAAGACGATCCATTGATTGTCTTAGCTCTTTTACTCTAAGATCTGCCCTAGAAAGCAAAGCCTGAATCCAAAAATATAGGGTCAAGACTAAAGAACAAGTTTAACCACAGGCACAGGCAGACCAGCTTATTCATTCAACGATTATGTCAACAACACTGACCTCTTCGCTTAAGAACATGCGTAAAGTATTGTAGTATACAAATCTTCTCGTCTCTGCAAACAAACATAGCAGTCACTAAAACAGCGCATAGCATAATATCCTAGGATATTGCACTCTAGGGATGATAAGAATATCCAGAAAACATACTTTTCAGAGCAAAGATCCCAACCCCAAAAGCTAAACTGCCTGATATTAGCGGATGAGATGCAGCAACTTTTACACCCTCTGCATACAAAAACTGAAAAATATATGACCCGAGAAAAACAAGAGCAGAACGACCATAGTAAACACGAGGTAGCCAGGAAAGTAGAACAGACCTTTAATCTTCCCAAACACCAGATGCTCGTAAACGTTATACTCAGAAGCAATGTCTTTAAGAGAATCCTATATCCCAAACATCCAAATATGGTCAGAGGATGAAAAAATCACTCGAATGACACAGAATATATGGTATGAATTTTCAGATTCGCTTGGATTCCAACGAGAAAAAAAAAAGAGGGGTGGTCGTTAAGCTTACGACTGTTTGGCTCGTGTGAGCCATGGAAGTATCTCGAATTTGGGACAATCGAGATTTCGAGGCGTCAATGGTAGAATCCAACGTCTCCACGATCGTGTTCTGGTACACCAGCGCCTGACGCATCGCTTCGTCGATCCAGGAAGCCGCATTTTCCACCGTTGTCGTTGCAATCTTAGCACTTGGAATCGAAGGCATCAGAAGCTGCTCTTGCGAAGATTTTGGAATCGCCGGTGGGTGCCCGTCTTCCATCTCTGAGGATGATTCTCCCGAAGTTGCCATTAGAAAAGATCTCCAAACTCCTTCCCTCAAAGTTCTATGGAATACCCAGTGAATGAATAGAACGACCCGAATATAAAATTCGGGCCCCGTTTCAATTTGTTTATTGACAACTTAAGCCCCTGAACTTATTTTTAATTTTCAATATTTTCCTTTTTATCCTTAATTGCCAAAGAAACCCCGGAAATCTTCAAATTATAGGTTAATAATTTTGGACTATTCCTTAATTTATCTCCTCTAGTCGGGTTCGAATTTAGCTCATGTTAATATGAATACTTGCAAAATTATAACGTTGGTGCTCTGAATATGTGAGATGTATTTTGTCCTTAAATTTATATGAAGAACATCGAAACTTCGAATGTCGAGAAACTGGAATTTTTAAGAAAGTATACATTCCACAAAATTAAAACATGAGTTGAAACCACTGTCTAATACTCTGATCACTAGCAGTCACTTAGGGTGTAATTTCTTGCAACGATTAGCCTCATTTTTGTATTTCAAGCCTCTCTCTCTATTCTCCTCACTTGACAAAGTAGAGCTTGCCCATGACATGAAGGACAGCGACAAAAGCAATGAAACCGATGCTCATGACAAGGACAACATTAGGGGAGATCTTGAGACCGGGTGCGTCATCGGTGTAGAACTGAAGCATGGATCCTGCTGCACCACCAGAGGCTCCTCCTCCACTAGAGCCACTGCTCGGCTTCCTCCTACGCATGCTTGCAGCTGCAGCTGCACTTCCTCTCTGTGGAGCTCCACTACCCACCATCCTTTCTTCTCTTCTTTACTAACTGAGATATGAGTGTCGACAGTCAGAAAAATTTGAGATATCTCAGCAGCAAACCTTAATATAAGTATTGAATCACTTGCTTATTAGGAATTCAAAAGCAAAAAAAGTGACCTTGAAAAGAAAAGCAGAAATTATTAAGTGAAGGAAATTAAACGACAAATCTAAATAACACCAATAGTTTATAATGTGTTTTACTACAATATAGCAGATTCAATGCAAAGATGAGAATTCAACAAATTCAATGGTGATGCGGCATTCTCAAACCCAGCGAATCGATTTCAAAATATGAATTGTAAAACTAGAAGGATTCAAGACAAAATTCTCAGCACATGGAGTTCGAACAATGAAATTCTCAGATGCTAAGCCAACATTAAACATGCAATAGAATAAATCGTATCAGATCGGAGATCGTGAATCTAAAATCGTAGACCAACGAGATTCCGGTTTCAACATCGAAATCTCATAATCGGATCTACACTCTCATCTAACTTAACAACAGATCTAAGGATTCCTCAATCACGATATCATTGAATCACACAATATATACCGAAGACTGGATCGAACAGCATCAAAATCAACAAAAACTCACCTGATTTGGCTTTAGAAATTCTGATGTCGTCGATAACGATAACGAGAAGAAGAGATTTTTGGACCTTTGGAATTGACCGGACTCTGACCCTTCTATAAGACGGGTTATTCTCGCCACGCACTTCATACTGTATGTAGCCAATAAACTAACGCCACATCAGCGTAGTTACAATACCGTGTTCTTAAAAATTTGGAGATAACTAGCTTAAGGTCCAAAATGAAGGCCCACAAAAGCCCAAACTAAAGCCTATTAATCTAAACTCGAAAGATTGATATTGTGTAATCCTTTACTTTATTGGTAGGTCATATGAGAAGAAATCCGAAATGAAATGTCTGATTTTACAGGCAAATTAATGTTTTATGACTTTTTGATTCCCTAAATTAAAGCTCAAAATCAAAGCCAGGATAACTTAATATAAAATAAAATTCTGATTAAGCCCACTCCAACTCCATTATCGATCGAAGACAGTCTTCTCATTTTTTTGTATATCTAAAAAAAAAGTTATCATATGTGAATTTTATCAAAATCTGATTTAGTTGTTACGTTAGTAGGTAACCGAGGAAGAAATATTATGAATGATGAAAGAAGTTTCGTACGTGAGAATGTACGTACATAACTAAGCACGTAGACATTAAAAGCAATTCATCTTTTTGTAGATCTCGAACACGAATCTCGAGATAGAGACAGGTATGTAAATCATAGAGAGTGTAATGATACATATCTATCGGGCATAAGTTGTGGAGCCTAACAATTTGTGTACGGTTAGATTCGACAAATACTGTAGTACTTTTTTTACTTTCGTACATATCGATAAACTCCAAAATCTTAATTTCATTAATGTGTTCCTGTCAATCATTGTTTTACGTATATATATATATATACGCGTGTTTTATTTTCTATCAAATGTATATCTACATATATCATTTTAACAAAAAAATGATTACCTTTTTATATAAAGTAAAAAAATTATTATCGAATTCGTGATGCTTAATGAAAACTAAAGTCGCAATTGGTGAAAGTTAAAACAAAATAAGGTGTACATTCTTATATAGGTTACTATATTTGAAATCATAATACCGTAACAGGTAGTCTAGTGTTGTGTATGTATAATATTTTCATTGATATTATGTAGTATTGATGATAATTAACAACAAACTGGACCACAAATTGTTTTTTTTTTCCAAGCAGAAAATTCTAATCGATCTTCATGTGAAAACACATATTAGATACTCATTAAGTTGATTACTGAGTGGAGCGTATACCATATTCATTTCGTAGATCGATTATGATATATACTATAGTCTTCCTTTTAAAAACGACAATGATATATCTATCATAAATGTGAATATAAATAAAGGAAAAATATGATGTTAAATCTAATAAATAAGGTGGGGGAGACATAAATAAATAAGAAAAATAATTGAATCAAGGCAATGATGACGTGGTAAATAATTCGAGTCCCTTTTTATTGTTTTCGCATTTATTATCAAACTTATTCGTGCGGTGGCGGTAGCTTCGTTTAGGTTATCTCAATTTATTACTTGTAATTTATTTTGTCCCTCCACTTTCATGATTCATCTACTTTAATAATATGTATAATTTTCTTTACCATGCATGTTGTACCTTATAGCAAGAAAACTTGTACTTTCTTTCAGTTTGAGTTGCAGTTGTCGAACTGATATTTGATAAGGATGAAAGATTTTAATGGTTACATATTTATTGCGTTTGGTATAACAAGCAGATTGCGAAAACACACTTGTATTCCTATTCATGACGCCTTTTTAACAAAATAATTTAAACTAATATTAACACATTTAATTTGCTGATTATTTTGGTTTTTTAACCTTAATTTTTTTGGTTTTGAAATTAATAAATAAAATATTCTGTTGCATGTGATATCTATCATCAAATCAGACCTTCCAACATCGCACCATTTTGAATAAATTAGTTTGAAAATTTAATCGTACATTCAAAGTTTATTTTTAATATATTTTGATTTCATTTAAAAGGCGTATTCAATTAAAAGATGATCACACAAAAGTAATTTGACAGCAAAATTAGGTTTACAATGTAATTCGAAGTTTAAATACGTTTTAATCTAATAATATAGTTGAAAAAGTCACCACAAGAATTACATTTGACATCTAGACTGGTTTCACCGCAGAATGCACATTTGGTAAGAATGTACGACAGATTTTAATCATTGAAAAAAAAAAATGTTTTTGCGATTCTACGATTGCCATTTGATGGAACCTCCACACGTGTCTTTGGAAGCTCGCGACGTCGATGTTGACGGGTGTCACACGTGTGACTAAATAGTACACGCGTTAAAGCCACTTGGTAAAAAAATTAACGTGAGTGGGGCCAACCCAAACCTTCCAGCTCCACTAGAGAGTTTCACCGATTTTGAGTTGACATCTCTCTCCACCGTCTTCTACAGACTGTCGGCGGAGTATTCCCCTTTTGTTTAACTATTATAGGTTTAGATTCCTTTTAATTTATATTTTAATTCTTGTATTATATATCTTGAAGTACTTACACATTTGTTTTTCTTTTCAGCTTGTAAAATAATTAATTACTTATTTTAGTAACTTCTCTCCAGCTTCCATATGACTCCAAAAATACATGTCCATTCTCTTTTTGATAAAAATCAATCCTATAGATTAAGGGTACCTTCGCACTATATATATATATATTATTATTATTATCGAACCATTTAACTACATTGTTTCAACATGTTAGAGAGTTTGTATAATCTACGTCGGTTTGATTTGAAGTATGTTTGAAAAACGACTCATCTAACATGTGGCTTACTTAAATAAAAGCCATTTTTTAGAAGTTCATTACAGACTGTTGGCTTTAACGAAAAATATACACCAACAATTTAAAATCAACAAAGAGATTTTTCTAAAGAAAAAAAAAACCGTGATTTTCTCGGTGTATATGGGAATTAAATTGCTTTATATGGACGAAAGTGATTCAAATCTGGGATATTTAGTTAAAATAAAACCTGAACTTTCATAGTTGCACGAGCTACGTTTTAATACTATTAAATATTCAGTACAAACTAGTAACTACAAATATCAAAATTAAAAAATAATTTTTTTATAAAAAAAATATAAAAAAAAAAAGAAGAGAAGAGGAAGTTGCCCTACAATTAGAAAGCTACTCTTCTTCATCCTCTCTAACTTACTGTATATAAAAAGCCTCTGAAAACCCTTTCCCTTTTATTCATTTCTATTTCAGTTTTTCAATCTCTTCACATCTCATCCAAAACAAAAACCTTAACTAGACGACAAAAAAAACTCATTTTTCGATTAATGGCGTCTTCGAATTCTCTAGCGATTTCTCCGAGGAAGCTCCGATCAGACGTTTATTCATACTCTTACCAAGATGATTCCAACTCACCACTCGTTATCTCTGTTCTCTCGTCTCTTATCGAACGGACTCTAGCTCGGAACGAGAGGATCAGCCGGAGCTACGTTGGTTTTGGTAAGACACGTGTCTTCGATTGCCGGGAAATTCCTGACATGACGATCCAATCGTACCTTGAAAGGATTTTCCGGTATACCAAAGCGGGTCCATCGGTTTACGTCGTGGCTTATGTATACATTGACCGGTTCTGTCAGAATAATCAAGGTTTCAGAATCAGTCTCACTAATGTACATCGTCTCCTCATCACAACCATCATGGTCGCTTCCAAATACGTCGAAGACACGTAAGTAACTTTATTAATTTCATTCCTCTGTTTTCTTTTATTTATTTCTCTGTAAATTCAAATTCTTGAAAATAAAGTAATTTTTCTTTCTCTCTGTCTCTTACAGGAATTACAGAAACTCGTACTTTGCGAAAGTAGGAGGATTAGAGACGGAAGATTTGAACAATTTGGAATTGGAGTTCTTGTTCTTGATGGGGTTTAAGTTGCATGTGAATGTGAGTGTGTTCGAGAGTTACTGTTGTCATCTTGAGAGAGAAGTAAGCATCGGAGGAGGTTATCAAATCGAGAAGGCATTACGTTGCGCTGAGGAAATCAAATCCAGACAAATTGTTCAAGATCCTAAACACCACCATCACAATCAATTTTCTCGAATCTTGTTGTAGTCAAGAAGAACTCTTATTTTTTTGTCGTTTTGCTTTTGAGGGTCTTTGACTTTCTGATTACCTTGTTGTCGGTTGGGTTTTCTTGAAATGTAAATGTAAATAGAGAGAAAATATAGAGACTGATGCTGTATGTATCTATGTATCAGCAATGTAGATTCTTCAATGTACCTGTTGTTGAAGTTAAAGGAAATGGTTTTTCATATATTAAATCTTTGTTAATCTGTTCTTTTGTCATCTACTAGTTTCTTAGACATGTGAATTATAAACACTGGTTTAGACACTTAAATCCATTGATTAAGATATGGTTTGTCAATTAAATGTATGCACGTGATTGTGAAATCTCAGAAAATATTCATCATGCATTAGATTTGTTAAGATTTTTGGTAATCTTAGGGTCATGTTTCAACTCATAACCAAACAAAACGTGGTGTCCTTATAATAAGCTGACCAATTTAACATTTTAACAAGCAAACGCAAATATTTACATTTTCTACCTTGGAAAGATGTTGATGTGAGAAATAAGCGATACTATTAGAGTAAATGAATAAGATGAGATCACCGATTGTATTTATTTAGGAAAAAGAAAACAGTTCATGGTTTGTCTTTATTTAGGAAAATAATAGTTCAAAAGTCTTTTTTATACAATAAGAATAATTAAAAGGAATGTACAGCTTTTATACACAGTGAGAGTATGAAAAATACACTAAATATACATAAACAAACAAAGGTAACTAAGTGATTTGAACCCATATCTTTTACCTCATAAACTCTGTTAAAGCTATATATGAACCTGTTGCACATTAACTAAGGGAAAATACAACCAATTTTCATAGTTTAAATTATTATTTTTTTTTTTAAAAAAAGCTCCAATTTATATGATGCTGTATGAACAAAACAAATCTAGACGGTATAGATGCTTTGAATGTTCATCAAAGCTCATCTCTTGAATATTCTTCAAAGCCTTCAGTGGAGAAAAAAGAAACAGTGCAAAAGTTCATCTATGAACTCTATCCGACCTAGAGCTTTAATAAAGATCTTAACCAATTGGTTGTGGGTCGATACATGACGTGTAACAGTAGTTCCTATTATGTTACATTGCGTTTGTAAAGCAACCATACATTTGGCAGCTAATCCCATTTTTAAGGAACGAGTTTTGTCACAATTACTTCTATTCTTAACACGCATTATATATTCATGTTTTGTTTGTTGATGCCCTCGATCAAAGATAAGTATGTGTTACTCGTAAATCGGAATTGAGGAATGATGTTTCGGTTAGATGGTTGGTATGTTGAATATGGTCTGATTCGGACGTGGTGGATCAATGGAAGAAGTCTCGGCTATCTTTACGAGGTCTTCTATATAACAATAGATGCATGATCCTGGATTTTGGCTATGTCTAAATTATTTATAATCGGGATTACGACAAAACCTTTTAATAATTTCTTACTTTTAACAAGTCTTCGATTTACTTAAATAGCTGAAAGCATAACAGAGTTTTTTTTTTTTTTTAATTTCCAAACTCTACAACAAGTTGGAATATCTAGAAGCAGCTCCTTGTAGAATTTAAAAAACACTAATTTTCTCGAAGCCTAGCATAACCTCAATCAATATATTATTTTTTTTCACATAAAAGCAAAGTTCTGACTTCTTCCTCATCCTAATTTCATTTTGAGACAATAATTACCTAAAGATTTTTCAACCAAAAAATAAAATAAAATAAAACCATCCATCGCCAAAAACTAAATAGTAGTTTTGGAGTTTTCGGATCATTCACATTGCACAAACGTCAAGATCTTCATCATGAATATGTCATCGAGTTTGATGGAACCCGTTATCTTAAGATTGCAGGTTGATGGCAACATTCTATTTCTAGATTATTTTAATTTAGCATGAAAACAAAATATTTTTTTTTTTTAATTGAAGGACCATAGTTCGAAACCTCAATTATTTGATACATAAACAAACCAAAAAATTATATTTAGATGATTTTACCTTTTGAATTCTATTATTTTATTGGACCATTTTGATTATAAGATGAACAGTGTTAATTAGAAGAGTTATTTTAAGTGGCTATGATTATTGTCTACCTAAAAGTGGTCGTTAGTTCGAAATTTTAATTATGATCACAGCCAGGAATGGACATTAGGGAAAAAAATATCCACTAAATAATAGAAGCGACGGAAGAAATCGAATGGTCCATCATATACTTCGTATAAACAATATATCATTTTATTAGAAAAAAATTGGTCAACTTAATCAATAAAATATGAACCACAGAAATATTTTAAATTTTTTTCTCAAGCTAAACAAAAATACCAAGATTAAAAAAATAAACGAAAAATGATATATGAAGTTTTTCTAAAGTTTTCATAAATTGTTCGAAAGTCTTTTTAATTGTTTTACACGACCAATTTTGTGGTAGTATTGAAAATTTATAAAAGAAAAGAGGTATAATTTTCTTAAAAAACAATAAGTACAGTTCATACTTTATAGAATCAAATTTAAGTAGGTTACATAAAAAAACTTAAAATATGAATTTTGTATTTAAGTATTAATATTGAAATTCTTGAAAATCTATTATTGCTTCTTTTTTTTGGCAACAAGATCTATTATTGTTCGTAAAAAAATTATGCGGATATTTATCATGAATTGTATCCACATTAATCATTTTGGATACATAGTGAAAAGAAAAATAAAGTTAGGATTCATGTGCTGATTTGGTGTTTAATTATTGATTAATCGGGTGGCACATAAAGATGCATTACCAATTGTTTATCTTCCTTGCATTTTAATGATGTGCATCAACCATTTAAAATGATATAAAATAAATGAGTTCATTGTTGATTCATTGTATCCTTCCTATGTTTTGTATGAGCAAATATGGTAAAACGGCATTCAGTTTTTCGATCGAACAAATATACTCATCCGAAATTTTTGTTCAAGAACATCAATATAAAATAGTAATATACTTTTGGGGTTGTATTGAGAAAAACATTATGAGAAGAATAGTGTAGTGTGGTTCACGAGCATTTACCTAATCAAAGACATCAATCATTTGATCTAATCCTTTGAATTAGATTATTAAAAATAAATTTGGGATGGATGTGTTGATATGATGTTTAATAGTTGCCTCACACAGTCAGAAGAGGTATATAGAATTTAATTTAATTTCTCCTTATCGTACTTAAATCCGTGAAAAAAGTGCATGGGCCTAATAGTCCTGCTAATCTATACGGGCCGGTCCAATGATATTTTTCGGCTGCGTTTAAAGGAATTTGCCCGGATGTGCGTCATTAAAATCTGATAAATTATTTTAGATTTTAATTTTTATTATGACAAAGAACAAATAGATTGATTTCCGTAAATCGTCATAACGTAATTCACGCCAACTTTTACGTTCAACTGTCTGCGATTAATTTCAAACCCCTCGCCTGACATTGGGGTTGTATAAATTTTCTATAAATCATTTTCAACCGTGAGATTGAGATTGAACGGTGTGGATGGATTTCCAACGGCCAAGCAAACCACCATTAACGGCTTTATTAATCCGCCATCGATACGGTAATACGAAGGATCCAACATGATTCCAAATCACCTTGATTTAGGGGGAAAGATGATTAATTACGCAATACGACAACGGTTTTTTCGACCACGTGAAATGTGGGCCTAACCGTTAACCGTCACGTAGGACCCACTTCGAAGTAAAACAAAAAAATTAAAGACTTGGCGGTCTTTATACTTTTTAGACGTTATGACACGTGGCTTAAAACAGTTGGGCGTATGTCCTTCACGGGTTTCGATTGACAAATGCTAAATCTACAAGTAGCACCACTCATGACTTTATCACAATACAATGGCAATTCTTGCCTTAAAGCGATGTTACAATTTCATGAACTTACTCTTTGGTCTAACTTTTCTTCTATTAAACTTGGCTCATTGCTTTTACCCCAAAAAACTCAATATTTCCGCCGCAGCCAGCGGTTCAGATTGGTCTCTAGCCGGAGCTACGTGGTATGGCAGCCCTACCGGCTACGGAAGCGACGGTATATATATAATGTGATGCAAATTATATCTTTACATAAATAAACTATTATTTAGCTAGCTCTTTATATCTTATAACGAAGTAATAAAACAATGAAGGTGGAGCTTGTGGTTATGGAAATGGTGTGGCACAATCTCCGTTTTCGGCCATGGTGTCAGCCGGAGGTCCTTCGTTGTTTAAGTCAGGGAAAGGATGTGGCGCATGTTATCAGGTTCGACAGGATCCAACTAATTACAAGTAGAAGAGATTAATATATTAAAGTTTATTTTTCTGTTAATTTGATTTATTGGTTTGTTTTAATTATTGTTTTCATTTATGCATGTGTACGTTTGTAGAGTTGAGTGCAACTATATTGGCAAAACAATGACGTTTCAAGTGGAGGAGGGTTCAAACGCTAACTACTTTGCGGCTTTGGTGGAGTATGAAGACGGAGACGGTGAAATCGGCCGAGTCGAACTCAAACAAGCGCTAGATTCTGACACGTGGCTTTCCATGAGCCAATTATGGGGTGCTGTGTGGAAGCTGGACGTGACGTCACCTTTGCGGGCCCCACTGTCTCTTCGGGTGACTTCTCTAGATTCCGGCCAGACTGTTGTGGCTTCCGATGTTATTCCGGCCGGTTGGCATCCCGGTGCGAAGTACAAATCGGACGTAAATTTTCATATCTAGCAATAGTCAAAATTAGCTTACTCACGTGTCACGAGTCGAGTAAAAAGTCATATACAGTAGAAGATATCTACATCACTACTTGTTTGCTAGGGCTCTATACGGTTTGTAGTTGGAATGGTTTTAAACTAATGTGTAAGCCCGCAGGGTAAATAAAAAGTGTGTTTTTTTTTCTCTTTTTACTGTCCAGTCATTTATCATTGGTTAAAATATTTCATATGGTGAGTTGGTCCTATTGATAGTCAATCACTTGTATGTAATTTATTTTCGTAATGAATTATTAATCAATTCAAAGGAACCATTGATGAAAATAAAAGTCTAATCAACCCGTTTGTACATGGAAGGATATACAAAATATATGCAATGTTTTAAATTTGAATTACGTTTATCGCACATTTATTTTTACATTATTCGTTTTATGTGCCTAATTTGGATTTAGTTTTCATTCGTCACTATTCGTTTTATGTGCCTAATTTTATATTTAGTTTTCAAATTTTATTCATATTTAATATCCAGATTTTGTTTAGATTTAGTTTTTAAATTTTATTTTCAGATTTTGTTTTATATTTCGTTTCAAAATTTTACTCATTTCAAAAAAATTTACAACAACATAATCATTTTTCATTTTTATTTATTTTAAAGTAATTTTTTTAAAATGGCAAATTTATAAATTATTATAACAATTTAGGTTTTTATGTTTTTTACCCAAAAAATTTACAAACTGAAAAAAAAAGAGTCACTGTAATAGTAAGTGTTAAAATATAGATCATTGGAGGCAAATTTCTCTGGTTAATATTAATTATCAGGTTTCTTTTTAAAGAACCTTACGTTGTCATATGTATTAAATCCTTGATCTTTTCTTTGCAAAGTTTATAATTAATAGTCAAAAGTAAAAATGACTTTCCATTTTGATTCAGAAACTCTCGAGTAGTCAACCAACTGAAAAATATATCAATATAAGAAATTCTGGAGTAGTCATCAATTAATTGATAAATATGTCAAAGAAGTTACATAATTACGTAATTTTTTGGTCAACTTATATTGCCAATATAGAATTTCCAAAAAACATTGAACGTATTCGTAAGAAGTATTCCCAAAACCTCATTATAAATATCCACCTCATATAACGAATCAAATTCACTTATAGCTTCAAATATTATAAAATTCGTTTAAACGGAACAAAAGTAGATCATCAATGGCATCATCATCACTTAGATGTTTTGCTAGTTTAGCTCTTTTTGCAGTCACACTAAACTTTTGTTATTGCCAAAATGCAAGTATAGATGTCGCCGGCTGGGGCAACGCCGGTGTTACTTGGTACGGTGAAGCTGAGGGCGCCGGTAGTACCGGTACGTATTACCATTTGTGTAAAATATTTATATATAATATTCACTATATATACAATTTTGTCTTCGAAAGTAATTTGATTTAGATAATGTTTATATATATGTCTATAGGCGGAGCTTGTGGATATGGTTTGGCAGTAGCCAATCCACCGCTATACGCGATGGTTTCAGCTGGAGGCCCTTCACTATTCAACAATGGAAAAGGATGTGGAACATGTTATCAGGTTCGAATTAAATATATAAGAAATTTTCTAGAACGACCCAAAATGAGATATTAATGTATATTCAACATAAGATCCATAATAATTTTGTTTATATAAAAAATAAAAGTGGTATCAATTAATTTAGGGTCGTGATCTGACTAGATTAATTTGGTTTAAAACGACGACTCTATATGTACATAGCATGCAATACGTCATAAGAAAGGGTTACCAATATATTATTATTATTATTATTCTCAACCATATTGTAAATATAAATGTCTGTTTATTTTAGATTGTGTGCACCGAGAATCCAGCGTGTTCAGGGAGACCAATAACGGTGACGATAACCGACGAGTGCCCCGGTGGTCCTTGCACCACCGAGCCATTCCATTTTGACCTTAGCGGCAAAGCCATTGGAGCCTTAGCCAAACCTGGCCTAGCCGGTAATCTTCGAAGCGCCGGTGTTCTACGTGTTGGTTACAGACGGTACGTTAATAATCAGATTGTTGTCCTAAAATTGGTGATGTTTCTTTAGAATGTCCAAACCTATTTTTGGTTTGAATTTAGATTGGACAGAAATACAGAATCCATATGTTAACTTTTACCATTTAAAACATTTATAAAGTTTTCACTTTTTTTTTTAATCCTTTTGAAAAGTAATTAATACTGACGTAATTAATTTTGATTTTCTTATGTTTTGTTTTCAAGTGCCTCGTGTTTATATAAAGGGACTAGTATAGCTTTCCGTATTGATGCCGGAGCAAATCCGTTCTACATGGCATTTATTGTGGAATTCGAAAACGGTGACGGAGATTTGGCCTCCGTTGAGATTCAACCGGCCGGCGGAGGATTTATTCCCATGCAAGAAATGAGGTCCGCCGTGTGGAAGGTAAACTCCGGCAGTGCTCTAAGAGGTCCGTTCAACATTAGACTTACATCTGGCGAGTCTCATAAAGTAGTCGTTGCTCAGGCTGTTATTCCGGCGAATTGGATAGCCGATCAGACTTACCGGTCAATCGTGAACTTTTATTAGGGTTTAATTTTTGGTCAGATTGTAATTTGACTCATTTCGTTGTTCGCTCATAGTCAAAATACTATGGAGAAAGCTTATAGTATGAAATAATGAATTTTAATATAAAAAAGGATGTCGAGTTATCAGTATGAAGCTATGAGCCCATATGTATATTATTACTCAATTATTTTAATTAACGCGGGCTCTTTGCAATTAGTTCGATCAAGAGAATTGTTACTGTACAATTCCTTTTTATCTACGATTGATAAAAAAAATGAAATCTCTATACAATATATCTTCGATCCAAATAGGTACCGACCTTTATACCAAAAAATAGATATTAGCAGCGAAATGCAAAGTGGAGAACGTAATCCGATTTTGAAACTTATATTTTATTCATTTGAAAATTTTCCACCGCATTTTTTTTGGGGATGATGCTATCATTTGCTATACATTACAGTTTTGAATAGAAAAAAAAAATTATGAAATTTACTATTTGAAAGATCAAATCATACCAGATTAAAATATATATATAAAAAAGACTCATATCATCCTGGATTAAAACCCATGTTTTAGACATCAACTTATATTATATTTTGAAGAGTATTTCAATCTTAGAATAGAAAATTGATGGTGATCTAATGATTGAAATTATCATTAATAAAATATAAGTGCAAAATTCGAATTGAATATATTAGTGAATTTTTAAAAACAATTCATTTTTATAAGTGAACTCAATTCTTTTAGTTAGGCGCCAAATTATAATTTGACGGACCGAGCCTGTTAGCTTCCAACAACAAAAAATAAGGTAATCGAGTTAACGTAGCCACAGACACATAGGAGCCAGCTAAAATGCAGTAGAAATACATCATCGATTTCAGGAAAATTTCAATATAAAAAAGTAGAGTAATGTGATAATACAACAAAAAAAAAAAAGAGATGAAAATTGTCAAAAATAGTTATTGGGAGAAATTTAATGGCAATAAAGTTTTATAAGTGAGTCAGCGCCTGCAGTGAATAACCATGGTTGTCTTGGATGAAACTTGCAGTCCAAGACTCCTGCCAATCAAACATCATATAAAATAATATAAAAAAAATACGATGTTCTTAAAAGAATCAAATCACGGTAAAATCTGACCTCGATCTGATGAAGAAGAAGAATGGCCTCTTAGGATCTCCAATGGCACAATCAGAGGATTCTCGTTCAGATCATTATACACCTTTCCATGGAACACATAAGCTGTTGAATCCTCGGAGCACGAAGCAAATAACGGATACGAACGATGAAATGCCACATTCGTAATGTCTTTAGGATGATTCTTGAGAATCTTGTACGGTTTCGAAGACAGATCCATGTCAAACCAACACATCTTCCCTTCTTTGCTTCCTACTATCAGATTATCACCACCAGGATGAATAGCCATGGATGAGATTTCTCTTAACCCAGTTTCAAGCTTTTTGATGAGCTCCCCATTCTTAGGAAGATTGTAAACACGCACGTTTTGTTTTGTCGCGATGATGAAGATGCCACGGATGGTGGGATGAAAGAGTGTAGAGACTGGAAGTCCACGGATCTTTATTGGGAGTCTTTGTGTTTTATGTACTGAGAGCTGGTGTACTACAACACCTCGCGTTTCGCCGGCTGACATGACTGCTGAGAGATAGTCTCCTTTTGGATGCCAGTCAATATATGATATGTTCTGAATATATATATATATATATATATATATATAAACCAAACCAGTCAAAATTTATCTCCCCGTAATAACCTGACATAAATTGTCAGCAAGCTACTTTAGCAAAAGTGTACCTTAAAATGTCTTATCTTGATCCCTCCATATATCTCATCTGGAAGCCAGCTTACAATTGCTGCAACTATTAAAATATCGAGCAAAATATACCCAAAGAAGGAGACAATTAATCAATCGGATCTTACATGTAAATTTCTTACAAACATGTTGGTGGCTGTTCTGAGACACTTACCAGCTTCATCTAGTTCTGGAGGATTCCTTAAGCGAAGCAGCTCTTCAATCCTTTGTTGCTCCTCATCAGTGCCAAGTTCAGTATTCAGGATAACCAAATCTCGTCCCCTGTAAATGTGAGATATGATGGTTTCAGAATAGGAAGCTATAATAAATTAGCAAACAAACTCCTAAGATCCTAACTCACATGGCGACGGCTAAAATTGGGAAGTCAGGAAGAGGATTCCAAGCGACACACTTCACAGATTCATCAAACTGCCAGACCTTAAGACATCTACCAGTCTCCACTTCCCATATACGAACAGATCCATCAGTTGAACCTTTGTAGAAAGAAAAAAAGGGAATGCAGAGATTGGCATCTTGAAAACAAGACAGAGCTCAAGAAAATTGAATAAAAAAAACATTAAATGAAATACCTGAGGCTATCCACTGGCCAGAACGTTCAATGGTTATGGAAGTAACAGCTCCTGTATGGCCTTTATATTCAAGGTAACAGGAGTTTGGATAAGGTCTAAGATCCTTCCTACTAGGTAGCTTAGGCTTCAAAGATTCAGGATCGATGTTTATCTGGCAAAACGAAATACACTGTGAAATTGAATACAGGACAATAAATAAACCAGAAAATGAGAAGATCAAATAAGTCCTTACTCTCTTCTTTCGAACTCTTGGACATAGGTATAGATCCAAACAACGGTCAAAAGACTCCTTTAGTGCATTCTCATATGCTGGGATGCTTCTCAGAGATGTAAACCTATGCACAAATATATTTACCATAAGGTTTAGGCTAACAAATATCAAGAAAACAGAGTCTATTTGCTTTTACATACCTTTTAGGAATGAATTTTGGACGATCTTCCTCATACATCAATTCATAAGAGGCTTTCTCTTCGTCTGTTGGAATGTATTCCAAAGAAGGATTGTATGATTCCTCGTGTCCTTGAAAGTCAAATTGTACGGATTAAAGACCTCCAAATATGATATTCCAAGAAACGGAATGGTCAGCAAAAAGTTTGCACCTGGTAATTTTAGTTTCGGTGGAGGAATGTAAGTTAAGTGCTTGCTCCTTTGATCTGAAGTTGAATCATCACCCCATAAAAGGTATACATTGGGCTCTTCTTCAGGCTTATCAAACTTGATCAACCCCTTCCGTATTGCTCTAATATACTTAACAACTTTTTTGGCTTCCCATTTTGAAGGGATGAACCTTCGCTTGGGTTCTGGTGCACTTGAGAGTGGATGTATTGCATCGTCCCATTTGAACCAATCGACATAAGGCTGGCACCAAGAGAATCAATCGAAAGGTGAAATTTTGAAGTGATTGGTATAGTAATATGAGTAGAAAACGGCTACACATAACCCACATACGTACTGCATAAGGATCAAAGTCAGCATGTGGAGCTTCCCCTTTGAGCATTCTACGAATGAGCTTGCTCTCCTCTTTAGTCAGCTCCACTTCCTCGTCATTATATTCATCATAAATTTTGCGCCTAAGTCCGACAAATTGGATCAGCATAGTGCTACTAAGTAACTAACTAATATACCATAATAAACAGAAAAGCATTCAAAACTGACCAATTTTTGGAGTCATCCATAGTTGCAAGAAAAGAGTCGAGCTTGTCTTGTTTCTCTTTCTTGGTAATCTTCTTCCCAGTGATGTCATAACCAATATGTTTCTCGTCTTTGTACCACTCTAAGGGAACATCCCCAACTGTATTTCTTGGAGCAACCTACAGATTAAAGAGAAATAAATATATAGTTTCGTTTCAAAATGGAGAAAGACAGTTTCAAGTTCTATAACGAATAGAGGAAGCATCGACCTCATCTTCGGAGGAATCGCTCTCTTCGGCGACTTCACCTTGCTCAGAACCTTCATCACTCCCATCTTCCTCACCATTCTCACTATCTACTTGTTCACCTTCATCACCATCATCATCATTACCATCTGAACCCTCATGACTTGTACCAACAGTTACTCTCTCTTATATGAAAATTCCTTTCCCCTATTCCTCCATAACAAGTCATCATAAACTCCCACAAGTATTTTCAGATCAAACTATAGTAAACCTAAAAGAGACTTAACCCCTACCTACCAAGAGCATTAACCCATAAATCTCAAATTGAAGATGAGCTAAAGCATAGGAAAAGCACAAGCAAGCAATTACCATGGACCTCGTCTTCGGATGATTCTCTGTCTCCTTCTTCTGTCTCTCTCAGTGAACCATCGTCCTCTGAATCGAAGATATCGGAGTCGAAATCATCGGAATTCAAAGACCCGGACAAACTCTAAAGTAAAACAAAAAACAGAAAAACAAAAACAAATTAACCAAATGCACAATAAAAAGAAGAAGAAGGTCGAAGCTATGAAACAGAAGCAAAGGCGCAAGGCAAGAAGAATACATCTCCGTCGTAATCGGAATCAGTTACAGAATCTAATTGCAGGTCTTCATCTTTCAAGCTTTTCACTTCCTTTACTATTACTGGTTGTTCTTTCTGAGATTTTGAAGAGACGTTTTTTCTCTTAGTTTCTCTCATTTTCTCTTCGTTAGCTGCTTCGTTTTTCTTCTTCGTCATCGGTGCTAACAGAGAGGCGGAGGTTTGGTCGGAGAAAGTTCTCGGCTGCAGAAGAAGATTTAGGGTTTTTGTTTGACTATTATGGGCCTACATATGTTAATGGGCTTTTCATATGTTAATGGGCGTTTCTTCTGCGAGTTTGAGTGAGAGAATGCGGCGCGCGAAAGTTAAGAATGGTAAATTCAAGTATTCTATAGTAAAACGAAATTGTTTTCGATTATTTATTGAAAGATTTTAAAATAACGTTTAAGCAGCTTTACTGAAATACTCCTACTCTCTTGACTTAAATTAATACTATTTATCAATCTTTTTTTTACAAAGTGCACTGTCTTTAGACTATGAACTAATATACCTTCTGTAATTCCGAAAAATTCGAGAGGCGGTATATAACTTATAAAGTTTTTCTTTTCCGATTGTGACTCGTTTCTTCAGTCAATAAAAAAGAATTAACTTATATTGAATAAATAATAACAAAATATTTTTTATTTATCAATATGAGCCCGAAATCTATATTAAGTTTTCCTTGAATTTTACCCTTTATCAGTTGACTTCATAAAGAGTATTGCTACTTCAATTCATTCATCGCCCTATTTGATTGATCTATGTATAAAAAAACCCATTAACCATCCAAGAACCCAATGTTTATATGCTGAGTTGACAATAAGTACTATATTTCCATATACTTTATTAATAATGAAATATTAGTTTGAAGTTCTAATGAGACAAGTCAACGGCCAAAAAAAAGAAGTTATGAGTTTTTTTTTTGGTTTAAGAGAGAGAGAGAGAGAGAGAGAGTAGCGTAAGTGGTTTGGCACCACCATTAAGTCATGCCATTGAAGAAGAATCGCAACTTTTACACTTTGCGTTGACGAATTGCTTCCACAACTTTGATTTAAAACATCTCTAAATTTCAATTAAAGAAAAAAAGTCCTTTGTGTGTTAAATTGCCTTACTAAGTACGTTCTTTGACTAATTTATTGTTTTTGTAACCGACAATTGTGGAATGTTAACTTTAATTTTGTTTCGAGATTTGTGATCGACCATGCACACAAAATGTTGTTTACAAGTAATACTCCAACTCCTGTACAAGTTTTTTGCACTACTTATGGGTGATTTGATCTTCGAATGATCAGTTCGATGAATTGAAAAATATCACATGATCGTCTAGTACAGTGTTACGAGAAAATAAAGTGAGATGGTTAGGTTTGTATTTAAACCAAAGGCATCAAATCTAGTGGGTCCAAAGTTAAATGCGTTTGTAGCTTAAACAGTTTATCATATTTGGCTACGTATAGTACGCATATACGTCGACAAAACCAATTCAGCTCACATCTTATATTGTCTACTCCTTTGTTATTTATTTTTTTGTTAATATTTAGTTTAATTTAGTAGACTTTAGTTGGTAGTATTTGTTTTGGTTGAACAAGAACGTGTGGCAGTGTTATTGATAAACGAAAATTATGGATTCTTGACTTTTTCTCATTATTTTCTAGCTATGAAGATCCAAAATCAAAGGAGAAATCCATTTTTTGGCATTCCTAATCGTCTTAAGTCGAGTGATTAGTGGAATTAAATTAAGATTAATACTGATGGCTTTTAACTTTCTAAGAGATATCGTCACTGACAGTTGGCGAAACTGATAAAAAGGAGAGGGCAAGCAGAATCTGATATTCTAATTTATTTATTTTTGTTACATTAGAGAGATAAAGTTACTGGTGGGTGAGGATAAGTTGTGTAACCGTTGTCTTAAATAGTACGTGGCTGTCACAAACTGAAAAACTGACAGCCATAAAATGTTAACATTCTCCCCCTCATTTTTGGACAACGCTTTGTTCTGGTCCGACTCGTTACTAACAAAAAAAAAAACATCAGCCAATGCTATGAAATACCTAAAGTACCCTTAGTAGATGGTAATTTAATTAATTATTTTTGGCGCATTGAAATTAAAGTTGCGCAGAAAATAGACAACTAAGCTGCTTTGCGTCTGATAATTCGGAGGTGTTAAAATAGAAGTTTTACTATTTTTAATCCTTTTGATGTGAAGGGCATTATGGGAAATGTAAATAGGAATTTTTTTTTTTTTTTTTTTTTTTGCAGAATCGGGCAAAGCTCGCATGTTACATTGTCCTTTCTTCACCCTTTCATGGCAAACGCTTTAATTAGATTATTCAAAATAACAAATTTACTCTTCCTTTTTTCCGTTTCTTGATCGAATTAATTAAATAATTTTATAAATATAGAGTGAGAGAAGATAGGGAAAGTTAAAATAAATTAAAAAATTTAAGTTTAATTGCTTTCTTTTTTCTCTTCTTCTCTTCGTCTTCTTCTTAGTTCGTTGGTTGCAGAAGAAGAATGCTTTTGTCACCTACTCTCCTTTTGTAGTTTCTCTACTTCTTCTTCTCTCTTCTTTTTGAGAGATAGCCCCAAAAAGCTTTTTATCTCTCGCTCTCTATTTATGTAATTTGGTGTTGAAGATGGAGAGATACAAGTGTAGATTTTGCTTCAAGAGCTTCATCAATGGAAGAGCTTTAGGTGGTCACATGAGATCTCACATGCTTACTCTTTCTGCAAAACGTGAGCTTTATGAATTAACTGGTGAAGAAGAAGAGGAACGGCCGAGTCAACTCAGTGACGATACCGAGTCAGATGCTTCTTCTTCGTCTGATGAGGAAGAAGAAGATCATGTAAATTGCGGTGAGTTTGATAAACCGAAGATCAATCTTCTTCAGTTGATTGATGATAAAGAAATGGAGTTTGATTTCGCCGACGACGACGTTGAAAGCGAAACCGAGTCATCGAGGATTAACCCAACTCGGAGACGATCCAAGCGAACTAGGAAACTCGGATCGTTCGACTTCGACTTTAAAAAGCTGAAAACGAGCCAACCCGGTGAGTCAGTGACCGAGCCAGAACATCACAGCTCAGCTTCTGACACAACGACGGAGGAAGATCTCGCCTTTTGTCTCATTATGCTCTCCAGAGACAAATGGAAGCAACAGAAGAAAAAGACGACAAAGCAAACTGTAGAAGAAGACGAAGATGAGACAGATCATGAATGTGAAGATTACAAATCGAGCAAGAACAAAGGAGGAAGAGGGAGATTCAAGTGCGAGACTTGTGGTAAAGTGTTTAAATCGTATCAAGCATTAGGAGGACACAGAGCAAGCCACAAGAAGAACAAGACCTGCACAACAATGACGTCGACGAAAACAGAGCAGGAAAAAACAGAGTACGATAGTGGAGTCACGGAGAAGAAAATTCACCAATGTCCGATCTGTTTTAGAGTTTTCACTTCAGGACAAGCACTTGGAGGTCATAAGAGGTCTCACGGGAGCAGCAACATCGGATCAGGAATAGTATTATCTGTAAACCATATTGTTCATATCGCTAAAGAAGAAGAAGAAGAAGAAGTATCAGTGAAACAGAGGATGATAGATCTTAATCTTCCTGCATCCAACGAAGACGATGAGACCTCTGTGGTGTTCGATGAATGGTGAAAACGAAAGTTAACAGACTTTGCGTGATTCGGGTTGTCCAAATTTTTAAATCTTTATCGGTTATTATTATTCTTTTTTCTTTTCGTTTTGGTTTGATCGAACTCTAAAACAATTTTATGTTTGTTATTTGTTTTTGTTATTTTGATTATTTTAAGTGCAAAGGAGGCTATTTTTACATGTTCTAACGCCAAGTCTTTCACTACTAGCCTCACGTCGTGTTGGCCTAAATCAGAGAGTATTGAATTTTCATTATTAAATAGAAGAAGAATTGTGAAGTTTTTTTATTAATAAAGTTCTTCACTTTTTTTAGGTAATCGAATTATATAAATTCTTGTTTTTTTCTGGCAATTTAGGTATTACTGTATAATTTTAGAAGCTAGATAACTAAGAGTGCCCACTTCATCTATCTTTTTTGTCTACTATTAAAAGAAAAAGAAAGTCAAATCTAAATAAGAAAAAAGCAATTTTATGTTTTCTCTTAGTTTCTATATCATTTTCACTATAAAATTAAATCTGGCTTTTGAATTTTGAACTATCACCAACTTAAAATTTTTCTTCACGTTTACTTTATTATTTACTTATGATTTAGAATCAAAACCGATGACTAATGTTGATAATCACCACCCAATGGATATCAACAAAGTTGTGATTTTAAGTGGTTGTGATAGTTCAACTAGTCTCACTACACAGTTTGGTGGTTACTCACTAAGATTTAGTTTGTGTTTACATATTAAAACTACTAATCCATGTTTTGTTTGGTGACTATTGGCTAATCACTTGGATTTAGTGCTTACAAAGTATTACTAATCCAAACTTTTCTCAAGGGTACCCTCTCTTTGTTTGGTACTCTTTAAGTTTTTTTTATCAGTTGTTTTAGAAAAAGTTTTGTGTAGCAATTTTACTTTTTTAACTTACCATAATAATAAATTTACATTCATTGTGATTCTCTATTTTCTAAAAATAGTGTATTTAAATAAGATTATTTTTGGAAATTTTTTGAAATAATTGTATTGAAAAAAGTGAATAACAGATAATTTTAAAAACAAAAAAAGAATGTAACAGATTAAGCGTACCAAAAACGTTAGTAAAGTTTCTTGGTGTTTGGCTCACAGAGACTTAACCATTGAGAGTGAGAGAATATTTTTGTTTGTTATTCCTTATCACTTACGGTTTTTAAATTGTCTAAAATCTGTGATCCTATTTTATGCATTTGGTTTTCTGAATTACATCCAATTTTGAGATAATGCATATTAAATTGAAAAAAAGAAAAAAAAAACGGTAGAATATGATCATTCATATTAAAGAAGGCAATATCCTTGAATTTCCCTCTGTTACAATCTTTTGGATATTTAAAAAAGTCATAGAGAAAGGTGTCAAATGTATAGAGCTTAGAAAAAAATGAAGATCGCATGCAATGCAAAAAGGGGGTAACCACATGTAAAGTGAGATAACAGCATTGAATATTTGACATCTGGTAACAAAAAGAAGTTGATATTATTACACGAGAAAAGTGTTTTTTTTTTTCTGTTCTGAATGTATAAACACGAGGTCACTAACTAGCTTGGTGACTCGATCGACAACATTTTTTTCTTTCTTTTCAACATTTATATGGTTATAAACAGTAAACACACGAAAAACTAAGCAATACCAATCGGGATGCATGGATGCTCCTGATTAATGCGTTAATTAACCATTTTGGACATTTTTCCGGCAGATCATATATATTAGACTTATTTTATAGACAAAAAATTACACGATACTATCGAGAGTTATAATAATTGACGGAATATTTCCTAATTCCTATCTAGCTTATGAGAATGTTATGGATTATACTATGACACTATTTACGGCGATTATTAGATACACGGGTAAGATTTGATTACGATTACTACAAGTTTATTGCAAACATAAATTTGATAGGGATTTTAACCAATGGTTATGAAAAAAGGTCATCGAAGACGTTGCATGTATATTTTTGTATTTCCCATACATTTTATACGTGTTCGTGAGACGAAAGCCTGAAAGACAAAGATAGTATATACACTAGTCAGTGCCGGTCTAACATTTTGTAATACCCTAGGGCAATTCTAAAACTTTGCATTTTAAATATATTTACTCAAGATCACAAAAATAATAGTACTATAAAAAAAATATCAAAATTACATAAAACAATCCAACTCCATATAAGTTATCTATATTTCGACGAGACAGAAGATACCGGTAAGCAACTATATATAACGTCGACTCTTCAGCCAATTAATCACCATGTCATTGTTTTACTACACGTACGATGTTTAACCGCTACTGGCGTAATCTAGTTAAGAACGTCCCACAAATTGATATGCATTTTTCACTATTGTATTAGTCGTATAAACTGTTTAGTAACATTTTATTCACTATAAACTCTACATGTATTCGTTTTTGCAAAATCCCGCACTTATATCCGGTATGTTCAAACCATTCGAATCCTCCGAGCAAGTTTGCAAAAAACGAATATAATTAAGTATACTAATGTGAAAAACAATCAGAGTATTTGCTCCGTTACAAAGAACTCAAGAATCTGATCTCTTCTCCGGCTCCGGCAGAATCTATTTTCGTCGGTTTGTTGAACTCCGAGATCGAAAAGTTTAATGCTTTCTTCGTGGAACAAGAAGAAGATTTCATCATCTACCACAAGGTATAATACAATCTTGTCCTGTTTACCGAGTCAACTCGAATGTGTTTTAAGTTGGATGCGTTGACTCGCTACTATGTGTTTTAAGTTTTTAGCCAATCACTGATCCAACTTCCCCCCTATTAGAAAATGTATGAAAAAGAAATATTTTTTTATTGGTTCTTAAATATTATAACTATATTGATGAGATTCGATTTTGAAGAAAGATTCGGTAGAGTGGAATTTGATTAGTTTTGATTGTACATATTGGAAGGAAATGCAAAATCGGATCCAGAGATTGGTAGAAAAATGTGGAGAGAATGATGATGAAATGATTAGAGAAGAGATTGGTGAGATGAGAAAGGATATTTTTAATTTACATGGCGAAATGGTTCTTCTCGTTAATTACAGCAACATTAATTACACTGGTATCAAGAATCTGACTTCAAGTGTCAAGATTCTTACTGAGAAAGAAAGAAAAACATATCTACAGGATTAGCCAAGATTTTGAAGAAGTACGACAACAGAACAGGAGGAGTGTTGCGATCACCGTTTATCCAGAAAGTTCTTCGTCAACCGTTTTTCAAGACGGATTTGGTGTCGAGGTTGGTGAGAGAGTGGGAGACGACGATGGACGCGGTGTTTCCGGCGTCTATGGTTGAGGTAGAGGAGGGATACGAGAGATCTACGGTGATGAGTTCTGCGACGGTGGGAGAAGGGATATTCCGGAATACGGTGGCGGCGTTGTTGACGATGAGAGAGATGAGAAGAGGAAGTTCGACTTACAGTGCTTTCTCACTTCCGCCGCTTAATCTCTCCGATTCCGATCTCCTTTTACGACCGATCCACATCCCTTCGTATTTGTAACTCGTATTTTCATGAGCAGCCTTATTTACTTTGTCCTTAAATCAAAGCAGAATCCGCAGCTGAAATACCAGGAACAGCTTCGCTTCGATGATTTCATTTCATCGGGAATGCTATCAACTTTATCAGACCATTCCGCTGGTGCAAACTGATCTTAAACCGACAAGAAGACAATCCATGATCCAACCCCCCCCCCCTCTCCAGAAGACAATTTATATTATTACCCTCTCAATTCAAAGTTAATCCATACTAGTTTGAGAAATAGGGAAAAGTTTTAAGTTGTGAAAGCATGCATGCATGCAATATTGTATGCATGTTTTTTTCCCTGTTTTAACCTTAGAGACATGCAAACGAGGTTTGCTTTTTTTTTAAAAAAAAAAACATAATGAAGACCGATTCTAATCTAGTAGCCTTGTGGACATGGTCGGATCTAGCTTGTTAATTAATAATTAAATATATCTTATTTTCGTTAATCATACCTAAAAGTTTTATACCACTAATGGTAACATTATTCTATTTGCCTCCGGTAAAATCAGATTCCAATCTCACGTTGCCGCTTGTCCTTTTGTTTATTCTTTACTTTTTTTTAGATTTTATGTATTTTATGACATTTGTTCCTTTTTTAAATACTATATATAGGCTAACTTTCCCAAAATCGATTTTGATTCTATCTCTTCTACTTTATTTTAATTTCTTAGTTGAATCATTCTCCCTTTTTAGGTTTAGTTTCTGAATTAAAACTAAAAGAAAAGAATATATTGATTTATGAAAATAAAAGTCTAATTAATAACTATAAAGTGCTAATAAATATTATTACCTTTTTAACATTTTCTGAAAAAAATCAGAACTAGTATAAGAAATGAAAACATACATATTAACACAAAATATATATAAATGATTTTTTATGGTAATTAGATAAATCTTCTTTTTCTTTTTTTGACAATCAACTAGCTAATGAAAAAGAGATTAAAGGCAAAAGGGATCGTGGTTTTCCACCTCGTTTTCGCTGGTCAAACTTTTTATAAAACGAGTTTGGCCATTACTTTAGAATGACAATTATACCCCCACGGTAGTGACGCAGCTTGAGTCAAAAGAAGGGCATATATCGTCTCCAGTCTTCAAAAGAGACGGCAAAACTCATTTGTCTCCCTCCTTGAATCTCCGTCCTCGATCGACGGCGAGCACCACTCTATCTCTCTCTACCGGAAAACGTGATTCCGTTAATCGATAGAATCGGTTATTCTCCGCCGATCTTATCAGAATGAGTAACGAGCTTCTCGACATCAATCCTATCGACCTCCAATTCCCTTGTAAGCTTATATATCCTATTTTTCAATGATTTTCGCATGTCTTTTTTCTTATAGATCTGCCTTTTTCCGATTAGTTTTTCTTTGTTTGATTGGTTGATTTGTAATTTTTGTGTAGTTGAATTGAAGAAACAGATCTCTTGCTCTCTGTATTTGGCTAACAAGACCGACAATTATGTGGCCTTCAAGGTGAATATATTATAATTCTTCTTAATTTTGAAGATTTTCTTTGAGATTCTGTGTATCTTAGGTTTTCGATGGTCAATTGTTAGGTTAAAACGACGAATCCAAAGAAGTATTGTGTCAGGCCTAATACTGGTGTTGTTCTTCCGAGATCCTCTTCTGAAGTTCTAGGTTTGTCGCTTACTCTTCCCTTCGTAATAGATCGTTTTCTCTGTTATTGAGAAACTGCCAGATGAAGAGTTTACCAGTTTTGGGATTATGAGTTCGTCGTTTTTTGTCTGAAACTAGTGACCATGCAAGCGCAAAAGGAAGCTCCTGCTGATATGCAGTGCAAGGACAAGTTCTTGCTTCAATGTGTAGTGGCTAGTCCCGGAGCCACTGCCCGGGAAGTTACTCCAGAGATGGTATTGATAATGTTCTAAATGGGATTTAAACATTGGTTCTCATCATTTCTGAGCCCTTTATATTTTGGCAAGTTTGGCTCTGGTTACTTTACAGTATGTTTTATTTTCGGATGAATGCTGCAGTTTAGCAAAGAGGCAGGGAATCGAGTTGAGGAGACTAAATTGAGAGTTGTCTATGTTGATCCACCCCGACCACCATCACCGGTTCGTGAAGGATCGGAAGAGGGATCTTCACCAAGAGCTTCCGTCTCTGACAATGGGAACGCTTCGGATTTTACTGCTGTAAGTATCGAACTCAGCTTAAATAGCCAACATAATAGATCCTTCGAGTAGAAGTTGATTTTTTTGTTTGAATTTAGGCTCCAAGATTTAGCGTGGACAGGCTTGAACCTCAGGAAAACTCATCTGAGGTATTTATTTTAATAAACTTTCTCATATTTTATTTAATGCTTTCATGAAGCTGACCTGCCTTGGCATCAGAAAGAGCGTATGAGTATTTTATCATTACGCGACCTACATAGGTTTACCATCCAACACTACGAAATGATCTTTTCTGTCACGTCTTTCTGGCGCTTAGTTTTTTTTTTTTCGTATCCCGATCATTCCAGTTATTAGCACTTAATGGCTCGCTTATTGTACTCCTTAATTCTTAAACTTAATAGACCAAGAACCATAATCTTTCTGTTTTGTCACCTGTAAAGAATTTTTACCTTGTTTGTAGCCTTGACCAATGTTTTAGCTGTGTAGAGTTTGGTACGTCAATACTGTGGTCTAGAGGAATATGGTTTCTTCTGCTTTGGTTTTAGCATTCCACTAATCAGTTTATGCATTTTGCAACAAACCTACTAGCTACTAATTAGCAAAACTACCGTTGGAGTTATGTGATATGGTCATTCCTGTTACATGTAAAATTTGATGCCTATCGACTCGTGTGATTTCAGGCGAGAGCTCTCATCACAAGGCTCACCGAGGAAAAGAACTCTGCGGTTCAATTGAACAACAGACTTCAACAAGAACTGGTATGGAACTTTCACCGCATCCTTGTATTTTTAACTACTACTCCCTGCAATCTTGACGAGCACTTTCATTGCTAGTTTCTCTGGTTTTAAGGAAGCAGCCGTTTTCTTTTGTTTGTTTTTTGAGTAGTAAGAATCTAGCTCATTACTTGTATTGGCCTTTTCTTGCCCTCACTTGATCCTTGAATAACTTTTATCGAACCTATATATTGTCTATGTTGGCTCCTGTTACTTCTTATTCCATCCATTCAGATATGAAATCGCTATAGAATTGCTCCTAGGATATCTCCACTAGATACAGAAATGAGTATCAGAATTGGTTAAATTTCTTCACCTTTCCAATACTCAATCAACTATATATATCGGATAAGCTTTGTTTACCTGTGTTCACTTTTGGCCAAACACGAACCTCTCTGATAACAAAGACATGTATGATTTCAGGAGCAGTTGAAGCGTGAAAGCAAGAGAAGTCAGAGTGGTGGTGGAATCCCGTTCATGTACGTTCTTCTGGTGGGACTAATCGGTATAATCTTGGGATACATTATGAAGAGGACATGATCACGTTGAAAAAATCAATATTTCACAATCCACAAGTCTCAAAAGTGGCTTCGACAAAAACCCAAAAGACATGAAAAAGAAAAAAACAAATTGTGTTAGAAGGACATTCAATCTTCTCTCTTGTCTTATCGTCGTCAATTCACCGTTGGTTGAATCTTGAATCTAGTGCGTTAGAGGATTGTATTACAGTTGTTTTCATAAGACTTAGAAATTTCATCCTTTTTCCCCTCTTTTTCAACTATTTGTTTGTGTGTGTTCTCTCCCCTCCACTAACTTCTGCTGGACTTTTTTTTAATTATAGAAATAAATAAACATTTTCACTGAACAATAGTGGGAGGATGATAAGACTCTAGCTGATTTGGAGGGATTCAACCCAACCGCTAATTCTACCTCGTAAGTCTTCCTAGTTACTACAATACAAAACTCGCCGAGAAACTCAGCTAATAAAAAACACACACGAAGACCGCGACATGATGATGCAGAGATTGTGAGTTTCAGAAAGAATACTTATTCCTTTTTCCCTTGTTAGTGCTCGCTTTCGTGTGTCATTGAGAAAGCAATGGCGGCTTTTGTTGAAGTCTGTAGGTACAATAAGCCTGTACCGGTTTTATCGACTTCTCTCTGTATATGCCCGTGCCGTATATCCACTAGGAAAACCCTAATTCTCCCCCCTTTCTCCGATTATTCGAGCCTACGTCTCGTCCGTGATGCCAAAACCAAACCATTGTTTCGTTCCCGCCTTGGTCGGATTTCTGTTAAACGGCGTTTCCTCACGGCCCTGGCTCTAGCTGAATCTAACCAGCTTGGTGATGACAACTCAGAGGTAATAATACTTTATTTGCTTCCTTCTCCTAGAATATGCAACTTTAGAAGAGGCAAGTCAACATTGAACGAGAGAGAGAGATGGGAAGAGCCAATTGGGAGCTTAATTGCGAAATTGCTTGGTAGTGTTTAGGAACTGAAATCAGCTCGATAGTTATATGAATGCAGTAGGGGAATGAGTGTAATTTTCAGGCATATCAATATAGATGTCGTCACTTTTGTCTTATTCAGTGAGCCCTCGCTGAGTCCTCAAAATTGCCATCTTTTTCTAGGGAGTTGATGGAAGAATCCACGACTTGCAGAATGTGCAAGATAAGCAGAAGAAAACAAGTCAGCTTAAGAAAAGAGTGATCTTTGGTGTTGGCATTGGATTACCTGTTGGAGGTGTTGTGTTAGCTGGAGGATGGGTTTTCACAGTAGCCTTAGCAGCTTCTGTTTTTATCGGTTCTCGCGAATATTTCGAGCTCGTGAGAAGTAGAGGTATAGCCAAAGGAATGACGCCTCCTCCGAGATATGTATCTCGAGTTTGCTCGGTTATATGTGCCCTTATGCCCATACTTACACTGTGAGTTTCGTTAAAACTCACAGATGTCGAAGCCTTTTGTTGTTGTTATCCATTTTGACTGCTCCTTAACATAGATTTTATGGGAAATTGTTTTAGGTATTTTGGTAACATTGATATATCGGTGACATGCGCAGCATTTGTTGTTGCAATGGCATTGTTAGTACAGAGAGGAAACCCGCGTTTTTCTCAGCTGAGTAGTACAATGTTTGGGTTGTTTTACTGTGGTTATCTCCCATGTTTCTGGGTTAAGCTTCGTTGTGGTTTAGCTGCTCCTGCGCTTAACACAGGCAAGCTCTCTCGCCTTTTCTCCTCCTCCATATCTCAAACATAAAGCTCTTGGCTTTCTCCTCCTTTCTATGTCATTTTGACCAGTTTTTTGTCTCTCTAATTATAGGAATTGGAAGAACATGGCCAGTTCTTCTTGGTGGCCAAGCTCAGTGGACAGTTGGACTTGTGGCAACGTTGATTTCATTCAGCGGTGTAATTGCGACAGACACATTTGCTTTTCTTGGTGGCAAGGTAAACAAACGCCTTTTTAACTTAGTAAAACCGCTGAAGCTGACTATAACTGTAGAAAACTGCAGGCTTTTGGTAGGACACCTCTTACGAGTATTAGTCCCAAAAAGACATGGGAAGGGACTTTCACAGGACTTGTTGGTTGTATAGTCATTACCACTCTACTCTCTAAATCTCTGTGTTGGCCTCAATCTCTGTTCAGGTACTCAGATTTATCGCTTTATCCAAACTCAGTTTCTTAACATCTCTCTGTTTGTAAAGAGTTGTTTTTTATTTGTTTTGATTTGTTTCCTCAGCTCCATAGCTTTTGGGTTTCTTAACTTCTTTGGGTCGGTCTTTGGTGATCTTACTGAATCAATGATCAAACGTGATGCCGGCGTCAAAGACTCTGGTTCACTTATCCCTGGACATGGTAAAAATCCTCACAACAGACGGATACATAGATCACACTCATTCTCGCCTCCTCTTAATAAATCTCTTTTCCATGGTGCAGGTGGAATATTGGACAGGGTTGATAGTTACATTTTCACCGGCGCATTAGCTTACTCATTCATCAAAACATCCCTTAGACTTTACGGAGTTTGATGAAACACCATAGCTTCAAGAAAACTTACAAGCGGTTCCACAGTAAGCATTTTCCGGTTAAAACCCCGCAATGTAGGAGGTGAAAAGTAGAGCCTCGGTCATTATCTGATTGTGATCGGTACGTTGCTTCTTGGTTCGATGCAACCACCTGTTTGCGTTTGGTTTATGTTTGGCAGTTGAGTTGCCACAAAAAAGGACAGGCTTTAGGTTGTATGTATAATTTGATATTCATACGAATGTAGTACTCATGTATAAATATAATAACTATTTTAGATAAATTAGTAAGAACTCTTTGTTTTTAGTGAGAAGTATTTGACCTTATTATATTACTCTAAATTATTACATGACTAACCCGAATTGCAATTATTTTGATGGTGATGGGTCTACCACCACTCCAGCCCAATTGGACACATTTTATTTATTTAGTTTTTGGTTTTCGTTTTCTGTTTCAGTTTTTAGTTAGTAATTGTCCCCTTTGTTATAAAATACTAAAGAAACTAAAAAGAGGACTAAAATTATGTGGGGTTGATAGAGAATGCGTTGTTCCCAAGCAGACTTTTTAAAAATCGAGTGAAAAAAGAAAAGGTAGATTAATTTATTTTTAAACAACCAAAAGAAAACAGTAATATAGAGAGAAAATATAAAAAGAAGAATAAATGATTGGGAAGACGAATACATTGGTGGAGCCGTGGGGCGAGGAGCATCAGCCTCTGATTTTGTATCTATCAAAGTTTATTCCTTTTTTTTGTGAATTGTCATAAAGTAATGGTATACTATCAACCACATACATTCAAAATATTTGTAAAACTATGGAAAATAAATTAATAAAATTAGAATGAAGTCCTTACGAATTTAGTTTATAGACGAGGATGAGATTCTTATATATACCATAACTGTCCGGTCAGAGTTTGGTTATACAAGGATGATTCAAAAAAATGTCTTTATTTTTTAGATTTAGCAGAGTTTGGTTATACAAGGACGATTCAAAACATGTCTTTATTTTTCTTAAATTAGTTTTGTTAAGTGGACTAATTTGCAGTTAACCACTAGTTAAATTCTTTTTTCATGAATTTGGCAGTTCCTAATGTTATTTAATATTTTAATTTTACTTACATTCTCGTCTACAAGTGGCAACCTTGTTTAGTAATAGACTAATCGTTTACAAACAAAAAGCACCCTACAAATTTTGTTAACTCCGGTAAATTTTATAAAATTGAATTGAAGCATGGTTTTGGTTATCTCCAATATTCTTTAGGTTTTAACGAGTTTTCCATTTATTCATAATCTGATTTGATCCTAAATTGTTTTTCCAGTAATATTTATGACAAATTTATATAATAAAAGTCATATCTATAATAAGTGTTTTGTGTTGGAATCATGTGGTACAATAGTGACTATCTCTAAAAATCATGCCACAAGTATGAAGTTTGGATCCAACACCCAAATGTTAAATAAAATATTAAAATCACTAGACTAAATTAATAAAAAATAAAAATAATAAATGCTTCATAATCAAACATTATTCAGATATAATTTTCATCATTCTTGTACTCAAATTCAAATAGAAAATTGTTACTATTATAGATTTAATAAATTTCAAGGCTAACCGTCCATGTCTTTAACTTAGAAATGGAAGAGTGAATGTTGTTAATGAAACCATTCTTTCTTTTTATTTCAGCATTTATGACGGATTCGTTATTCATATAAAAAAACATAGAAATATCTAGGCATAGACAATCAAGCACTAACACACCAGAGTTTGCATCATTTTTTACGTAAATTCGAGTTACTACAACTACAAACTTTATAAATTTCAGAGATTAAATTATAAATTTCAGAGATTAAAATTTCTTTTTATAAGAAAAAATGTCGATGTAATGTTTGTAAGCACGTAGGTGTGCATGAACCGGTGTTACTTAATTAATTCCGAAAGTAAAATTATGAAGCTTTCTTTGGCAGTCATGGAGACAAAAGTGTCTGTTGTCGGTTTGGTTCCATGTTAATTTAAGTTATTATATTATAGTTTAAATTCTCATATCTTATTGATGACGTGTATCTCCTTTTAGTTTTAAAGCTATAAGTAAAGCTGATGCTTTTTTTATATTGTCAAAAGCTGATAATTTCGAAATTAGGCAACCAAAACAAAAACATTTCATACAAAGTAACATGCAAACCTCGATCCGCTACTAGAGCCTCCTAGGGGTGTCACGATCAAATTTTTAATATTAAAATTTAATTAAATACATTTTTAAAAAAACTTGAACTTTTAATTAAACATGACTTTGAAATGGTTTTCAGGATTTCAATTTTTATTTGTAGAATTATTCCTCCAATAAATTTGAAAGTGGGATATTAACAGAACAATATTTAACATTTTTTTTTTTGTTGTTATCAAATAAACCGCACCTAAACAAACCTTTATCGAGTGTTTTAATAGTTAGGTAAGATGCTAGTGGATTAGATATAGATCTTAGTAGTAAACAAAGACGACAATAATTGATATAAATACATCATTTGTTTTTTTTTTAGTCCAGCCAATCTACATAATTACACGTTTTTAACTACTATGGACTATGGACATGATTTACGAATTATTAATTTTCTACACCGACGTCACAACTAGATCGATATCAATTTTATGAAGCGGTTGGTCGCAAATCAAGACCGGCCAGTTTAGTTTAACATATAAAAAAGTTGTATGGCCAAAACGGGGATTATATAATATTAAGCACCAATGACTTAAGGACCATGTGATTTCACGAACAAAAGTCGTATTACAATAATGAACATGCATACTATATCTTAAAGCTAAAAGCTTAGGAATACATTTAAGACTTACGTTAACAAATTGTAAGCAAATTGAAGTCCTAACCTTTTTTATTATGACAGAAAAGAACAAACTTTTCATGGCAAAGTTTACAAGAAATCTGTTAGGGAACCGAGATGATTAAACAAACATTCAACCTTGGAAGCTCCAAAAACCTAATGATAAAACCAATTAGCTATACACTTTCTGGTTGTAAAATTAATTACTTTATAGAAATGTGTTACAACAATATCTTGCATGTACCGTGAGTATTGCGGTAATTTCTTATTACATTCTAAAGGCAAGATATAATTGTTTTTTTATTGATATAATTATGTGTGTATATATAACCTTTTTTCAAGACATGTAAAATGTCTGACTTCAACACTAGAGTAGGCTCTCTTTTTTTTTTTTGGCCTAATCACTAGAATAGGCTCTTAAACAGAGTTTTCGACAAAGTCTATTTTAAGTAAATAATCAGAACGAAAGTAAAACTAATAGTCTAACTTAGACTGTTTATACACAAACTCAAATTGAGTAGACCCTGAGGATCCTAAAAACAAATATACTCTACAAGTTTTGAAACAATCATATCTCATAAAGAGCAAACTAAAATCTAACAAAAGGAGATTTTTGATTTTATATCCTTAATTCCTTAAAATGTTAACACCACAGATGAAACTAAGAACATCATTGAACAACATAACAACATTCAAAAGGAATAAAAGGAAAACAGAAAAATTAGCTGAGATTCATTTAGTTTTTTTCTAACATTTCCAAGCAGAGACAGTAACAAGTTCTTTCCTTTGCCAACACATGACAAGTGAAGACTGTCTTTTTTCAACGTGAAACCCTCTTACCGGATTCCTCTGCAACAAACACTCCGCCTGAGCCTCCGCCGTCTCACTCAAACTCGCCGGAGAAAACCCACATTGTGTAAACAAGCTTCTCCACGGCTGTGATCTTTCAATCCAACGATGTCGTTTCATCAACAGCTTCTCCACCGAAGGTTGCACCCAAAACCTCTCTACACTCGAATCGTCTTGGCTTTGATTGGCATCGAGAGACTCGAGCAGAGTGGTGTGGTATTGAAGCGCGTGGATCACGGCGTTAGGAAACGGGGCGTCGTTACGGTCACATCCTCTGTCTGAACAAACGACGATGTTTGGAGATATCTGTTTGAGGAAACGGAGGATTAACGGAAGGTAACCGGAGACTACAGAGTTTATGGGCAGATTCACTGCGATTGCTTCCTTTTCCGATGAACGGAGAGAGAGAGGCCAACAAGCTGGGTTTAGAAGAAGCTCGAGGCTCAAAAGCTCCATTTCGAACGGGATTTCGACTTCTCCGGCGAAACTTCTGAGATTCTCCTCTGTGAATCTGAGCTCAAATTCGTCGGAGACTGTGGAAGGAGGAGGAGCAAAGACTGTTATTTTCAGAGATGATGCTCTGTTTCTTCTTCTACCTCCTCCGGAAGCAAGTTCTTGCATTAAAGATGACCATTGTCCTCCGTATCCAACATCGAAATCGATAATGTGGATCCGATCGAACCCTAATTCGTTGTTGCAGGACTCGAGAATGGATTGATTCGCTGTGAAATTAACGAATTGGAGAAACGGAGAAGTTTCGGAGAAGGATCTGTAAGCGGCGATTCGAAGAATCATATTCTCCGGCGTGATTAACTGTGGTGATGCGTCGTGGATGAGTGAAAGGAGAGCTTCGGCGATGTGAGAAGCCGCTCTTTGAAACGGAGATTTGTTGTTGTTGAAGCTACTGTTGAGATGGTGATTGAGCCGCGCCAATATCCCTTGCGCGAGAACGGAGTGGTCGCCGTTGTTGTTGTTTCCGGTGGTTCCGATTAGCTCCGCCGCGTTGAACAGCTGCTCGATGATGACTGACTGGTCATCACCGGCCATTCCCGGCAGCGTAACCGGAACCAAAGCCGCCGCGGACGAAGAAGAAGACGGGATTTGTTGCTGGTGAAACTGAAACGGAAACTGGAATTGTTGCTGACAACGAACGAGAAACGGGTCGTGACCCGGATCCGGATCCGGAAAGGGGAAAACCGGTTGAGGAGATCCCGAATTAAACCGTTTCGCCGGCGGAGACGACGGAGGATTAGAAAACAAGCAGGGAATTTGATTTGGATTGATCAACGCTTCTGGATTCGCAATCTGATGAGTTTGCTCTTGAAACGGGAAGCTACAAGATAACAAAGGATTCGAATTTCCACTCACCGGAACGGACCCGGATCCGAATCCGAACCCCGGGTCGAAAACACCGAATCCTGAAGCCGGGTCCATGATAAGCCTTAAGATGCTCTGTTCTTGACCAGGAGAAGAAGCAGAGAGTACTCCGTCGAGATCATCTAAACCCATTTGACTACATTTATCATCACCGGCGGTTGCGGAGGCGGTGACGGCACCACCGCAGTGAGAGGAAGACAGCGTCGTGGTGGTGGTTGAAGAGTGAGAAGCGAGGGGACTAGGACTCCTTAGAGCATCGAGAACAGACGTCGGCTCCGGTAAACAACCACAAACAACATAACCAAGATTTTCTTCTTCTGCTTCTTCTCTTTTGATTCCAATTTTGTCTTGATTAAACCAGATATTCTGAGAATCTGAATAGAAAGAAGAAACACTAAATACCCCCTCCCCTTGAAATCTTTCAAAGGATAAGGGCATGGCCTCAACACACAGTGAAGAAGAAAAAGCTACCTAGAGAGAGATCTCAGAACAGGAAGACAACAAAAGAAGAAGAGAGAGAGAGAGGTTATGTTCAGAGGTTTAATGTACGGAAGAAAAAACACATGCAAAGCTCAAAACTTGTTATTGGGCGCCCCAACTTTTATTTTTCTTTCTTTCTTTCTTTCTTTTTACCCTAAAATCACTTTTCTTTTTCTCTGATGCTCTTATGTGGATGCGTGCAATATATAAAAGGTGGTCTTCATCAATGGTAATCTCTCTCTCTCTCTCTATTATTTTCTTTTTTTCTTTTCTTTAGTTTTGCCTCTCCCTCCTCTATGTGTGGCTTGTGTCTGTAGATGTACTTATCTACATATGTACCGTGTTCTTGTGCCATCGTTGTCCAGTCTCTTCGCACAATGCAGCGCGTGACTCTACTCTCCCTTTCATTTGCCTTTTTTTTTTTTTTTACTCTTTAAAGTTCTTGCCATTAGCTTTCAACGTTTTAGTTTTTGCTTTGTTTTAGTAGAATGTTGCCTTGTATAGTATTATATAAATGGCTCCTATGTGGGCTCAACCCGGAAAAAAAAAAGTATTATAAATCTAGTTGTATTAGATCTTTATAAGGATTATATAGGCTTTAATTCTGTCTACTTGTAAATTTTATTAGTTGATAATCACTTGTAGGGGTTTTAAACTTGGTAAATCATTTTTACAAAAAATATCGTATATAACGGGTTCACTTTAACTGTGTTTTAAAAAATATTATAAATAAAGTTCAAATGTCTTCCCATTTTCACGTACTTTATACCTTTATGTTTGAATACATTTTCAAAACTAATGAAAAAAGACACGTAAAAAAAAAATCATTGATCTGAAAGACTGGAACAGTGTCTTGTAAAAATAAAATAAAAAAATCTTACATATGCCGAGGAAGCAGAGCGAAAAGACGAAACTGACGCAGATGGTTCATTACTATAATTTACCTAAATTCCCAATTATACCCTTTTAGACTCGTGAAAAACACTGCAAACGAGAGAGGGTTATTGTAGTAATTTAAGGGTAAACAACTCTGGCAGATGGCTTTGGGCCTTGTTTTCGAAACTAAATATGACGGACCGGACCGGTGCTCTATTTGAGTGTCTCTACTGTGTGTGGCTTTTTGAAGATTTTTTAAAAACATCGAGACAAAATCTTTCAACGGCTGTGATTCTTTGTCTAGATATATATCCAGCGGCTCTAGATTATGTTGGAAGTATTCTTCATCTTTCTTTTATTTTATTTTTTTCAATTTAATAATCTTGACTACAAAAATCTAAGATGATGGTGGTGGTGTCGATTACTTTAACTCGTGATTTAAAAGACTCCAAATCTTTTTTCTATAAAAAAACCTCAAAGTTGTTAATTGATAACATGTGTTAGTTAAATAACTAACATAATTTTATTGGGACTTTATCTCCATTCGTTTTTCTTCTAAGGAAATGCATGTTTTGGAAAATTTTCACAAATTGTAATGTTTTGTTTCGTTTAAGTTTTTAAGTTTTAAGGAAATACTTATTTATGCATTTTTGTGTGGAAACATGTTCGGTCTTCGTTGAAATACTTATAGCGTTTCATTGTTTTGTTTAACGATCAATTTATATGATTTAAAAAATAAAATCAGGTCAATGAGAATGACAATGCTATGCTCAGAAACTTAAATCTACTGTTTAAAGAAAAAAATATCCATTTAAATGGTGAGTCGTTAATTGTTATGTCAATATTGTCGAGTGTTAATAATACAGCTAAAACATTATATAATCGATGAAAGTACAAAACAAAAACGTATTAAACTAGTATTTACATTAGGTATGAGACATTAAAAACATTAAACAACTTGTGTTGGAAACCAAACTTATTTTTAATTATAAAACAATATTTTTGTTGCCAACATAAATCAATTTAATCGCACGGTCCCAATATCTTGTTCACAATTTCTAAGAAAATTCGTGGTAATGAAACACCTCGATGATATAACATGGATCACGCTAACATATTGATTATTCCAGATAAATAATTATACAACGATTAGCACACAACAAAATATAATAACCTTTTACTAATAATCAAATGGTCCGTATATATTAATATTAGTGATCAAAAACAATAAGTGGAGTAAATGAAACTCAAATAAGGAGATGTGCGGCTGGATTTCCAAGACGAGATTGAAAATTTTGGTTGCTTGTGTATGAATGTAGTAGATATGGTTATTATGTTATTATTATGTATCAGTATTGCATATAGTTAACCATAAATTTATATCTTGAACCAGAAAAAAAGAAACCAGATAATTAAAAAACAAATTATTATTGAGCATTGTCATTATGAGAGACATGGTTTACTTCCCAAGACAAACCACAAACCTCCATGTGAGTTTCCACCAATATTGTAACTCTGTCCTAAAACAAAATGTGTATCGCATTCAATTATTTTTTCGTGTCTTTTTGTTATTTTTAGAATACAAATTACCAACTTGCTTATTTAATCTTTAGGGGTGATGACTAGCTAAAGAAGGGACACCACTAACGTGCCACTTGTATATATATTCATATATATATATTTATATTTCTTGTAAGTTTATATTTAAATTTCAAATTCTTAATATATCTTTCCAAAGCCAGGCAACTTACTATAATACTTTTTCATATATTGGTAACGGAAATCTTTTTTTTTTATGGGCAAAGTTATTGGAAATCTAACTATACAATTTTTTTTAGCTGTTTTAATTTTCGTAATGGAAATATGATTAGTAATTTAAGATGAACATGTCATACATATTATATCGATGTTATGTTCGGATTTATATGTTTATGGCAGAAAATAACAGATACAGAAAATACAATAATGGTCTCTTTTGTTAAGACAGCGACCAACATAACAACCCAAGATATTCATCAAATACGGAACTAAAACTTAATTATTATTGCTAAAATCTAGGGATAGTTGAAATATAAAATTATAGGATGCACTATTACACACATTCTCTATTAATCATTTGGTAATGACGAGTGTTCCTCCTTATTTCAAGTCCATTTATCATTTGTCAAATATATTAATTATGCCCCTCAATATCTCTATTAATCCGTACTTAAGATTTTGGAGTTAATGAAATATTTGGGAAAAGAAAAAACATATGTACCAAACATTTAGAATATCTCCCAACATTTTTTGTTGGTATAGCAGCCGATATTGTAGAATTTATTTGATCGAATAACTCTATAAGATCTAGTTTGGTAAACACAACTATATGCTGTTTTCCGAATTTCTTTATTTTCAAATCATCCAAATGAGTGAATGAATAGACACAAATAGAAACGAAGACGCAAAAGGGTTTGTATGATTTGTATTAATACATGGAAATGCGTTACAAACATTAAAATTTTCCGAAGGACTGGTGCATGATGGCGTTATATTATTTACGTACATAGTATATTGGGCAAGGGCCTAGTATATTATATTTTATCAAACCTTGTGTTTATAGTAAACCAACAATAGGCCCATTTAGAACTTAATTTGGCCCATCAAAGCTCAGTAATCCGTATTATTAGAGGTCATTTGAGCCACAAAAAGTGACGCAGAGCCAATCTAGACGTGCCATCCACTTAAAAGAAAAGTCTAGGAGCAGAACATCAATAAATTAAAATTTGGTATTATTATTTTATTAAATAATTTGTTATTATATTACGTAGTAGTATACTATATTAGTATAGGCATGTCAAAGACTAAAATTAAAGAAGAAAAAAATTGAATAATGCGAATGATTTTGTTTGGGGAACAAGCTAAGCTAACGTGTCTGGTTACTTGACACGTCAGCGAATACGTACATATAGGTGTGAGTCATCGTAGTTAATCGTTATCCAATCATACAAGAAAAAGAAAAAGGTTGCGTTTGTGACTTTGTCGTCGAGAATCGAGATCTTCTTCTTCTTCTTCTTCTTCTTCTTCTTAAAGAGTTTGATCCATATCCATTCAATCAATCCCCTCTCTTTCATTTCGAATAAATTATCAGTAGTAAAGATGAATAAAGGCAGCAGCTTTAAGTTGGACAACGATTATGGTTAGTCTTTCTTTACTGACTCGATCTCGTGATCTGAGGTTATAAGAACATATATGTGCACTGGTGTTCATATGTGTGTATGTATATATTTCTGATTCTTCAAGATGATTTATGTGCAGAGAAGAGGAAAACTGAAGCTGGAAGGATCAGGGAGAAATACCCTGACAGAATCCCGGTATGATCTCTTCTTTTAAGGTTTTCTTATGCTTTATATATCTGTTTTTGAGTATGTATTCACTTTATTCTGCATTCGATTGCACAAACAAGAACATGAATCTTGATGATTCGTGGTAAAATCAGCAATTTAGTTTGTATAGTGATCTCACTGGACGAGTTAGGGGAATGTTTGGATTCATGTGTTTGTATGTTGCTGATCGCATTCAGAATTAGATCACATTCAGCCAATGATTGTTACAGAACATTAGATTTGTTTTTTTTCTTTTTGCCAATCCAATACTGTTTCAAACCTTTGTCTTACATTGTATTTGATCACTCAAGGAATGTGATTATGTCTTTTGTTTCAGGTGATTGTGGAAAAGGCTGAGAAAAGTGAAATCCCAAACATTGACAAGAAAAAGTAATGACCTTTGTTCCCATCTTAACTTCTTCTGTTCAATATTTGTAGTTTTAAATGGAATTTTTAAAATGGTCTGGATTTTGATAATTCCAGATACCTTGTGCCATCAGACCTAACAGTTGGGCAATTTGTGTATGTGATTCGGAAGAGAATCAAACTAAGTGCAGAGAAAGCTATCTTCATATTCGTAGACAATGTCCTTCCTCCTACTGGTGAGATTATGTCAAGCGTCTACGAGGAGAAGAAAGACCAAGATGGCTTCCTTTACATCACTTACAGTGGCGAGAACACTTTTGGTACTTGTTCAATCTGAATCCCTGACCTGACAAACGCCTGCGTTTTGATGTTTCCCTCTTTCAATTTGTGTACATACGTTTTATTCTCTCAACAGAATCTTCTTCTCAAGATTTGTGGTTTCTATGTTCTTGCACTTTGTTGAAATGTATATACGACTAATATTGAAATATTCTCTTCCGATCCTTCGCATTATTATCTTCTAAAGAAAAGAATTTTGTGTGCTTTGTTTTATTTGCAAACAATAGTTTTCTTAACGACCCCAAATCAAATCCAATGCAATGTAAAATAAATATCTTAATTAACAACGTATAATGGATCCCACCTTGGTGCTGAAACTTGATAACATACCAAGCAGAGAGACTCTCTGGCAAAACAATGTCGAAACAAAGATTGTGGAACCATTTTATAATTACGTAAACAAACAATCATGTCTATATCAATTCCATGGTCTCCTCAAGTTGTAAAAGACAACTAGCTGGATAACTTTGTTTCTTACTCAAATTTTCTTCACAAATCATTCTCATCACATGTTTTTTTTTTTTTAACCTCATCTCTTTTGTATATTTCTATTACTAATATAAGTCACTACATTCTTCTGTACAAACCATGTCATATCTCTCCTTCACATTCATCCCAAAACAATCCTAAAAGACTCTATGGCTTCAAAGGCTCTTGCAGTTACAGCTCTTCTTCTCACACTTAACCTTATTTTCTTCACTTTCGTAACTTCCACAAAATGTCCACCAACTACTCATAAACCCCCAAAAACCCCAACCCCGAAGAAGGACCCGGCGGTTAAACCTACTTGTCCCACCGACACACTTAAGCTCGGTGTTTGCGCAGACCTATTGGGCTTAGTCAACATTGTTGCTGGCTCTCCACCAAAGACTCCTTGTTGTGCACTTGTTAACGGTCTTGCTAATCTTGAAGCTGCGGTTTGTCTCTGCACCGCTCTTAAAGCCAATGTCTTAGGGATTAATCTCAATGTTCCTGTTGATCTGAGCTTGCTACTGAACTATTGTGGCAAGAAACTTCCTTATGGCTTCCAATGTGCTTGAAGATCTACGATTTTATAAAGAAAAATCTCTTTGGTATGCTTTGTGGTGTTAGTTTCTATTGTTTTTGTGAGACAAAGGCGAATCTCCAACCTTCGTTATTTCATATTTAATGGGCTTGATTGTAAGGCTTGAACTTGTTTAAGAAATGATCGTTTAATGTAATTGTTTAATATCTCTCCTACATTTCGACTTTTGTAGAAATAATGTTTCTTTTGTAAACTATACTCTTCTGGATTGGCTATCAATCTAGGAACCTTATTTTGATAATGCGTGGTTGATTAAAAAAGTATATATATATCATTTTTATGATTCCATATAAGAATATCGAAATCCATCTCAAGAAATTAAGCAAAAAGAATCGACATTTACGATGACTCGAGAGCTCTCGTCCACAAAATTACGTTAACATAAATTAAAGACAACTATAAAACATAACTCAACATACGTTCTGGTGGTGTTCATACTCTTGCTTCAATGCCCTTCTCTTTGTTTTATGTGGTGTCTCCCATATGGGCCTATAAGTCCATGTTTCAAGTTACGTAGCAACTTTCGCTGGCAAATTTCGAGATCCGGTGGGTTCTTAATCTTCAAGCCCACCAATTACTAGGGGATTCGTAATTAATTCCAATGGGCCGATTTCTAGTAGACCTTGGTAATATCAATGGGCTGATTTATAATAGGCCTGAGCCCACTCATCAATCTTTGAAATCGGTCGTAAAATAATAAACTATCATGTCTTTTAAAAAGAAAAAAAAAGCATTGACGAAAGTAATTTTTTTTTTTCAGACGGATATTTTCTTTTTTTGTTGGTTACGAATAGAAAAAATCAAAAGTTTCGATCGGAAAAAAATATTCAGAAGTTTCGTGTTCGTATTATTAATTATAAACTAAACTTGAATTCTTGAAACTAGAGACGAATTACAATTTACAAAATGTAAAACAATTGGACTAACAAAAATAAACCATGCATACACATTAATTTGTCTACCATTTGTCTCTTTTTCAAATTTTTTATAAATTTGTTATACGTACCTTCCGTCGTTGTTCGTTTTTGAACTTTCGATTAATTGATAATTAAGCATAATTTATTTTGAAAAAATATTGCGATGGTGTAGGAATCAATCAAAGACTATGAAGTAGTACTAATTAATTTAAAATTGTGCTTTGAGTGAAAAAAAACATTGCGCTAATTTGATTAATCATACAAGTACATATAAAAACTAACATATATAATAAACTTCATTAAATACCAAGATTTTGATTGATACAACAGCAGAAGAAGAAGACACATGCATATATAATATATATAAGTTCAGGGAAGAAAAAGAAACCCAAATTTTGGGCAACATAAACCCTAAAAACTGGATTTCAAAGTCTCAGATACTTGTCGATTATATTTATCTTTAATAAGGAGTCACACCAACGTTAGCCGCAGGAGCGTAGACCCCTCCTTTCGTCACAATGTTATCATCTCCCTACTATACACCATTTTTTAAAGATACGATCAAAATTAATTGAAATTCTTTATGTACATTCTTGTCACGAAATTTTTTTTATCCATTAAAAAAAAAATAGGATTGTAACATTATTTTAAAGATGTAAGGTACGTCGACAGATTAGGGCTTACCTGTTGGGGCATGTTGGTTTTCTTCACGGGTTGATTGTCTGGCACGAGCCCGAAGTGTATGTGGGGGAAGTGGGCCCACTACATTACACATAAACAACGTACGTACAAGACACATATCAACTTGTGTTGCAACCGGACAAAACTCTCTACTCCTAATCTCAGCTATATATATATGTTTTTCTAAAACCTGATATCTACACATAATATACGAACACATGCAAGCTCAAGTGTATAGACATTGAGGAATTAAACCCTAGTTTCCGCCTGCAATCTAAACCAATGTTTTAATATTAATATCATGAAGATCCAAAGCCCTGGAAACAGATATATAACACCAATATGCCTTAACTGATATATTCTTGACGTTGAATTTACTGTCAAGCTAGCGTTTTGTTGTATATTGAATACTAGATACATATTATTTGTGTATGCATATGGATTTACCAATGGATATTGAACTATTTTGGTTTTTATTTAATTTAGCCAATGGATATAACGAGTTAATATGTATTTTTGAGATGAGAAAATTAAGGTTCTTACATTCTTGGCAGCAGCACTAAAGGCTTCTCTGTGGCTTATATCAGGATTACCAGCTTTGATACGTTGGATCTCCTCCCTACAAAAAAAAAAAGACGTGACAAGGAATTATATTAATGTTATATACTATTACGATTCGAATATATATATGAATGATGAATATATTTTAATAACAATTTAATTAAAACTCACTTGATGAATCGGTTATATGCGGATGGGACTCTCTGTCTTTTCTCTGGAGCTGGCAATGGCAAAATTCAACGGCAAAGACAAAAACTCAGACAGAAAGAGACAAACATTCTTTAAAACTACTTTCATATTTTTTTTCTCTCTCTCTCTCTCGCAAACACTTTCTCTCTCTCTAACCCATCATCACTTCATCATTTTTTTGAAAGACAAGCCCATCTTCTAACATCTTGCATAGATTCTTTCTCTCTAGCTAGATTTCCGGGGGATCCATGAATCTAACTCCCTCTTTCTATTATCTTTACTCTTTTAAATGTTTACAAACGCTAACAGCCATCCAAGATATATATAATATATATATATATATAGACAATCAGCACATACAAAGGTCATTGGTCGATGAATATGTTAAATACAAAAACGATCTCTTCAGTCTCTTTTTGTATGCGTAATTCAATGTTACTAGGGTTTGAAACAAGATCCAGTGACAGTTAAATAAAAAAAGCTATGCATGTCTTACTGGATATTCATAATCACTGCCAAATTAGAAATATGCAAAGAAGTTCAAAAAGAAACCAAAGAGGAATGAGAAGGAAAACAATATCTTACGGCGGTTAACAGGTGGTGCTTTAGGAATCTCATGTTGTTGATGAAGATCCATGAAACATGGTATGTCATTCATATTAGGATGTTGATTCATCATCATCATATTCATGTTTGACGGTGCGTCTCTAAATTCCTCCTTCAATTGACATTTGATATCCTTCAGGGTTGAGATATATGCTAGAGACCCTATATATAAGATTATGTTTTAAAATTTCGATAATTACCAAATTATTCTGGGGATTGAAGTAAGAGTGAGGACCAAGCTGGAGCTGGAGCTGGTTAGAAGCTGGGAGGACAAGCGTCATGTTTACGGAAAGAAGATTCGTACAGCAACCACATCGAACGGTTACGGTCTTGAACAAGCTTGTGTAAGGAACACTGACCTATAAAACACAAGAGAACAAGTGAAAAACAAAACCCCAAAATAATTATATATGTATAATAAGACCAAGAGGTGATCAAGAAGAGAAAATGAAAAAGTAAACAAGAGTGGTTACTATATACCGCAAGAATGGTTTCGCAAAATTTGCATTGGACATAGCAGAGATGTTCGGAAGGAGAGAGGTGCTCTGGTGAAAAAACAGCTGAGGAAGGAGAAGACATAAACATTTTTTCTGTAAGAAGAAGAAAAAAAGAATTTGAAGTTGGAAGCTAGCTGCTCTTCTTTTTTTGGGAGTGTTTGGGGATTTGATTGATTGATGGGGGATTTGACTGATCAGAGGATTCTTGATAAGGAGAAAATAAAAAACCCCACCATGATCTGATCTTCTTGATTGTTGGGTTGCTGTGTATTATATACCACAAAGGAAGATATAGACAGAGAGACAGGGTGAGAGGAGAAAGAAGGAAAAATGAGATATTAATGTGAGAGGGTAAAAAACAACAAAGCCTCTAACTCTAGCCTCTCAGGTCGTCTTCTAATAATATTTTGGTTAAATATTCTAAATACATTAGATATTAAAGCTAGACAATATTAACATATATAGAGTACGCTATTAAGAAACTCGCCGATATTGTTATATAGATATAACTAATTAATAATGAACACAATAGAACTATTGAACTAATGAGCAGTCCGAAACAAACAATGGTTAGTGCAGATTCAAAAATCAAGCTTTTCCAATACTTGAAATGACAGAAAATATTTTCTTAAGAATAACACTGTTTTGTTTGGAAAAATTAGCAGCACATTTATAAAAATAAAATAAAATAAAAACTCAAAGCTTTAAAAAATAAAAAATAATATAATACACCAGTTAAACACTATATATATTGATTTAAACGGCACGCATATTATTTTCACACCGTTTTTTTTTATCGGCATTTCAATTATATAATGTTTTGTGAATGATGTGATAAAGTACATTTGAATTTAAATTGCGTCGCATTTTTCTTTTTCACCATTTTAAACTTTAATGAACTGGGTGATTTATTCGTTCATTCGTACCCCATAATCAAAGTGTGATCTTTGATCAGTGGATCTTGATATCATCTATTATTAGGACCATATCAAAGTATACAAGCACTGAATTATGTGCTCAGAGTTATTATTAGATCCAAGTTGTCAACATCCTATATATATTAGGAAACGTATCTATTAATCATACTAATCCTTGTACCTTTAATATCTATAATGACCTTGTGGTCACAAAAAAGACAAGATTGATGCAAAATCCGTTTAAGAATGAGATCGCCTAAAGATGGACTTTATTCCACCATCTGATCACTTTCAAACTTAAGTTTACAATGTAATTTTGTGTTTTACAATTAACAGAAAATTTTACTATATTACATTTTGGTTTACTATGCTCAAAATTGGCATGTATTTATCTGTATAAAAGAAAATCCAGATAAACTTTGTTTGATTCAGAAAAAAACTCTTGAGAATCTAATTTTGTTACCAAACAATCTATGCTAACTAAAATTAAAAGTTTTTAAGCTACTGTTCAAAACTATAACTATATATAAATATTTTTGAAAAAAAAAAATTATTAAGTTTGTCTCGGATCCTGTACGAATATATATGTGGGCATCATTCTATAACCGAAGGAAAATTTGTGAAGAAGTGATGTTCGTAAAAATTAGACTATTATTGTAATTTAAAAACGTTTATTACCGTGACCAAGCATTATATTAAAGATTGGTTCGTCTACAAAATTAAAGAACGAATCTTTGTAACACGTGAGCAACCTTTTCGATAATGGCTTAAATTTGACTTTGTTCAATATAGCTATGATCGCAAAACTACAAACCACCTCATCAATATTCACAATTAAGATCGAAGGAGTAAGTGGTATAGGATGAAGAAAGGAGGATTCAGGCATATATAGTAGAAGATTCACGAGTTTATAGGGCTTTGGTTTTGCAAGTGAACATATATAAATGCAAGCATGTAATGGAATGTGGTGTGTGTTGTAAAGTAAGACGATGAATGCTAATATATAAGAGTAAAGTTAATAATAGTTTGCAATAGAATTCGCAGTTCCCGACGGAGGAAGAGAGAGAGAGAGAGGTGGGGAGGAAGAAAGGGACGTGTGCATGGGAGTGATTAAGCGTCGCTTCATCACCCGTTGTTGTCATTCCTTAATTACCACTGCCTTTTACCTTTTTCTCGTTTCTCTATACAATTCCTTTTTATTTTTATTTTTTTTGATCAATTACTAATTTCTTTTTCTGTCCAGTCCCTAAACAATTGTGTTATAGTGTGTTTTGTATGTATGTAGAGAGCAACATGATGTTCCATTTTTTATTATTGATTGGTTATCATTAGCTTTTTAGTCAATTATATGACTGTTTTTTCCTCATTTGCATTTTGGGAATCATCCAAGTCTAGACTTTCCGTGAAACCGAAAGTAAATTATTTCTATATCTGTAGTTTAAACTTTTTAAGTAAACCGGCCGGTTTATCAATATTTTGTTATATTTACATTTAAGATTATCAAGATTTTACTTAATCATACTCTATACGATTTAGACACACTAGGTATTAATTTTGAATCCAATTGACACATCAACCAGTTCACAAGTTAATCAAGAACTATAAAACGAGAAACAACAAATATTTTGTATCGTTTCTAATGAAAGTTTTTAAAGTGGCATGTATATGTACGTGCTTATAGAAACACCATTTTGGTGAAAGCCACAAGAAAAACCCCACACGTAATTAATTTCAAACCTACATATATATATGGTTTTTTCATATATTTCATTCTCATTTCAAGTATATATATATATATAGATAGATGTTAAAGAAAATATCTATGCATCTACTTGCAAAATGATGCTATTTATATATTATTTTTTGTTGTCCGCCTTATCCAAAGCAATTCCGTGTATGTAATGATATTACACCATTTACTATATAGTAATTCCAAGACTTATGGAATTAGATTGTGTAATGTAATAAATCGTGTTGGATTGCGTAAGTAACTGGCAAAATGTTTAAGTATATTGATTAATTGCGTATAAATAAATCTGGTTACATACATAGCTCGCAATTGCAACTGGCTATTGCATGTATAAAACATGCGAAATAAAGAAGCTTGCATTTTCATTTTACTAAATCTAGAATGGTTTTTTCATCATGGAATTAAACAATATGAACAATTGATTCACTAGATCATGATTGAAAATTTAAAAGGTTTATATTGGTCAAGACTGGCTATTACTTCATACTGATTAAATGTAGACATATGACCATTACAATTTTCATATAATGGACTTAAAAAGTTCGGTTACCCAAAAAACACATGATATTGTAAACTCAGCATAACTTAAACATTACATATAACGAATCAAACCCAAAAATATTGCTAATTATATTTGGTTGCTTAAAAAGAACATGTAAGTAGTTCTATAAGTAAGGTCGACCAAAGACGAAAATATAAAGGCGGAACTTTTGAGTAATTAAGGCGTGTATAGTTTTTGGTTTTAATGATTTTTTTTTTTTTGTTAATCTAGCTTAGTGGCTTTAATATTTTCTTAAACATCATGGGATGTTGGATTCGAATTCCAGACTTATATCATAAATTTCAGAAGTGATCACCATTGTGTTATATGATCCTGACGGTTTGGTTTTAATGAAGTTAAATTTGAAAATGTTGGTCTATTCATACTTTACTAGAAACGTATATATTGTTAGGGTTAGCGAATTGTCGCAATTTGGGCGATGGGAATGCAGAGATAGTACACACATGACATGCATGCACATATATATATATATATATTAATTTATTTTCTTCTGATCCAATATATATATATATGGAATTCATATATGTAATATAAAATATACATAACATGCATGCATGTGTGTACTGAGATCATAGGTGACATTGACATTTCCCTGTTCTTTTCTCTTCTGATTGGTTTAAAAAGCTATTGCCATAAACCCACAATCTATTTGTACATCTAATGAGAAAGTACTTACAATTTAGTTGAAGCAATAATTCACTCTCACCACTTCTATACACATTTACAAACGATATACGTACATACACAAATACATGTTTACCAAATAATTCTTTGAGGTTTTATTTTCGAAAAAAGTAACGTGCCTATAATACTACTATCAATTTGTTAATATCCATCAATTAGATTGAATTCAATCGTTGGATTGGTGTATACGTTGTAAGTTGTCTAGGGGCCTTTTTCTCCGTTCTAAAATGATATATATATATATATATATATATATATATATATATATGTTTTACTTACTACAAAACTGAAATTTTTTTTTTTTCACAAACATCCAAATTGTAAAGGTCTAAACTGAACCCCACACGTTTGAAACTAAACATTGTGTCAACTGTTTTGATGTTAATCAACCTCAAATTTCCTTAGAGATCAATAGATTAGATACTAATCAAGAATTCGGTACAGAGACATATACAAAGCCCATCACTATATAAGAATTAACAACAGACCGATGTGACAAATCTAATATATAATTTTACAAACTTAATGTCACTTTAAAGTTTTCGTAACGTCAAAGTTATCGTCAACAACTAAAAACGTGTTACTTGAGGTACACTTCATTAACATTACGATATTCCTATTTATAGAATTTAGAGATACATGGATCCAATTATTATTCATAATTTTTTCTACAAAGACACTACAACGATCTTCGAAACTATTTGATTATTCTATCTTAGTTTTTCTACTGCACCTGTTCCCTACGCCACACTTATACCCACCATAATCATATGAAGATGATAGGTTATCATATTTAAACTTTGATTACATAAAAGCACAGTCTTGACTATAGAGTTTATAACCCCATAATATAATCGGTTTTATGTTGACTATGTACTTGTAATTAATTTTGATTTGAAAAAAAATACATTAACAAGTACATATATCATGTGTTCACGTTTTTCATTCCTAACTTTCATTTTTTTTTTTTTGGGATGAATCCCATACTATTTAAGTTTCGTATTAAGCTTTATTAGCTACTAAAGACTTTGAGAAAAGACTATTGCACCAATTAAATACATCAATGACTCGGTTGACTAATTACAAAACTACAAAAAAAAAAAATTGCCTATGTTTGCTACTTGCCAGGGATGAGTTACAAATCAGCTGTGGCGCAGAGGGGAAATAATGGCTTTTAAAAGTACAATATTTAAATTAATTATAAATATTCCTATATACGCATATTCCTATAGACATACATAAATGTGTGTGAATAAAGCATTTACTTATTCTGTGCTTCAAAAAGGTATCAGATATGAAGACTATAGGGTTTCTCCAGTTCTATTTTCTATTCTTTTTTATAAAAGACTACGATTCTGAAAATCTATTATTTAAAATAACAGATGGGGTTTTGTAAGATTCCACTTTCTTTTTAATTCTTATATAATTGTCCTGAGTAAATCCAGTGTGGGTGAAACAAAACTTACGAGTGGATTCAAATTTTTATAAAAGTGAGTAAAAGATAACGATGTTTACATGTGCATATGCCTCATGTATACATATATTATCAGATCGTGTAAACTAAGATTGATGTATATATGACTATAGTACAATTCATGATTTAATATTTGGTCGTGTTCCGTATTAGAAAGAAGCTAACCCCGATAATAATTTTGTTTCTTAACTTTTTTTCATCCATTACACCAAACCATATTCATTCTCAACTACGAGAAAAGTTGTTGATAGAACTTAGGTCGATATCGTAATAACATATTAAAACGTTTAGAATACAATTAACTTCCATCGTACAGAAATTTTAGTGAAGAAAGAATCATTTTTAGATAAATTTTGATTTCAATATCTTTATTATTTATTTAAAGGAAAAAGCAGAAAAGAAGGTTAATCTTGTGCGTGCCCTTTTAATACATAGTCTTTTAAATGCATACAGTAATTTTACTGCATCGAGTAGAAAAGTTAAATTAAAGAAGAGTACGGAGAGGAGAGCTAGATAGAGAATAGGTAGGGTCATAGGGTAGAGTCATGTAGGCTAATAGGGATAGCATGTTTATGGACCGTCCAGGCTCCTCGGCTCCGACCCCATGGTCCGTCTCTTTGTCTTTATGTCGCAGGCTTCTCTCTGCCACGTGCACACTTTTCTCTCCTCACATTTCTTTCTTTAGGGCACAACAACATGCTAAATTGGACGAGTCTGAGCCTTCTCTCTCTATATATCTTTTCTTAGATTTAATGGTATATCACTAATTGATAGATATGATAATGTTATTAACATTTGAGTTATTGCTTAATCATTGAGCATAATGATATGCTTATCAAGTCACATCGATCCATTCTATATTTTAGCGAAGCCTAATCAGAGGCGGAAATGCCTACATATGACTCGACTAGTTGAGTCCCGAATTCATCTCATTCCGTTACATATACACAAACTAATATGCCACTTTTTTTTTATCATGTTGGATTAATTATTATTTATGAATGCACCTCGACAATATTAGAAAATGCTATTAAATTTTAACAGTTACCATTCAATATTTTGACCCTACTCTTTCAACCATATTTGTGTAAATTGCATTGACGATATTAACTAAGACGACCATTACATGTTTAAATATTGTATTTATGTCCATTAAAAGCACATTACTTTTTAAATCCAATGTCATGTGCAAAATTGTGAAACGAAAACTGAAATGTAAACGAAAAATACACCAAGAAGAATTTGCTTTTGCAGTTATAATCTCTACAAAACGTTTGAGTTTTGGGTTTGCGTTTTTTTCCATCCAAAAAAAAAGAGAAGTAAATCAGAAGCTATAATTGCAATATAGCACACATATATGTGTATGTAACATACAGCTGCAAACAAAATTATTTTGTATTTTAAACAATCATACTTGACATCAACCATTGAAAATTCGGTACGTCTCTCCCATTGGGAAGCGTAGAATTTAACAAGTTTTTATTTTTTAAAAGCCTCTGATTCCTAGTCCTACGTCCAGCCAATGTGTAACAAAAGCCAAAAGCTAAATTACAATGTCGCCCAAAAAAACAATATGTTCAAACCATAATTAGTATTAGCAAACGAATCATATGTGGGAGCAACTCTAGTTACTTTCCTCGTTTAACATCTATTTTCTAAGAGAGACTATATGCTATAATCATATACCCATCATCCATCTATATTTATATCGGATTAGGGATGCATGTTACAATGGAGTAACCCGATTTAATTGAAATGCTCCCACATAGTTACACATTCGAGCATTTCTTTAGGGTTGAAAGCCAACCTAATCCTAGCATAGTCGAATCTACCTAATACTTCTTCTTTTTTGTCGGGAAACATAGAAAAATCAGCCCGGCCTGGCTCTGACAAAGCTAGGCCAAGTCGATATGAGGGCTTTGGACCACCACGATATCTCTAAACTGGTATGAACCAATTGATTAACACTTCGTGAAACTATATGTAGGACATGGCTAGTCAAATTAATGTAAGGACTAGATCATCACCAGTGAAGTGTGTCCCCACCCAATAATAAAAGAGAGAGCCTTTTAGATTTTATAACCTGAGCGGATGTAAATGTAATATGAAAGATCAATTTATGAGTTGGGTTACTTTTTCGTACTAGTGTTGTGTCCGAGAGGACCAAAACAAAGGGATAGGGACTAACAAGTATCTAACAAAAAAAAAACAGTGTGTGTGGTCGAAAAAGCCAAGTACCTGGCTGATGTCACAAGGATTGATCTTTGATGTTGTGAAAATGTGTTTTCGAGTATTAGGCTGTTTATGATGTAAGAGTGTAACATTATATCCTACAAACACATAACCCAACAAAATGACAAAATACAAAAGCAAGAAAAAAAAACTTGGAAAATTGATCTCAGGATGCGGAGGCAAGATCGGTTTAATAGCTTCAGGTGTATGAACATACTGCTTATTTCGAGAGCCAGTAGATGATTATAAACAAAGTACAAGCAGCGATGACGGCGGAGAGGATAAGTGTGTCCCGAGAACGTCTCCTTCTAATTGAGCCTATAAATGGAGAAGATAAAGTTGCTTAAAGGATAATTAATTAGATTAGTTGAGAATATCTTATAGAGGTTGTATAGACATACCAAGTAAGCCACGAATCACTGGGAATTTGTCTCCGAGATTTTTTACTTTCCCTTGAACATCTGAAAACAGAGATCGTTGAGAGCCAAGAACTGCTCTTGTTGCTTGAGCTTGACCAATGACTTCATCAATCTGCAGCCAAATGATTCTAAATCTATCAGTACATTCTCCGTAACATCATCATTTGATAAATTATATTACAAAGAGAGCTATTAATAGAATATGACACTCAGATTACAAAGACGCCATGATTACAGAAAGTATCTTACCTGGGAAATACTTCCATGGATTGAAGCTCTCTCCCTTAACACTTGCACACCTGGTGACATACTACCAGAAGCCTGCAGAAGCGAAGACAGAATCAGACTACCGATCAAAAGGTCACCATAGAAGAATGTGTATTTCCTATCTTAAGAAGACTCATTTTCTAAACGAGAAGGCTATAGGATTCTTACCTTATATTCACTTATGTCATCCCTGACAGAACTCAAAAGCTCAGCATGCTCTCTCATCGAGTTAATATTTCCTTTTATCCTTCGAAACTCCTATAGATTTACATTGGAAATACATTATAGGCGAGAAGGTAGGTCCTATAACACGAATAACTACAACTACAGATGCATAAGCATCGCTAAACAAAAGCAACACTAGTGCAAAGGGTAAAATAGAACTGCAATTACTCATGTAGTACTTAATCACGGATGCATGGTACGATAACAATGGAAACATTATCATGTTACCAATGAGGCACTATGTTTTATGCATCAACTTTGTCATATACTCCAAAGCCATATATGGTGCAAAGAAACCTGAGTATATTCATGAAGTATATCTCTGTGCCTTGCAAGCTTTTGCGTAACCGATGTTGTGGGTGCAGCAGATGCAGCACATCTACTCATGGAATCATTGATGTCCAACAACTTCTCAAGCGACGATTGAATTTCAATCTCCATGGACTTCCATGATCTTCCAGATCCAACGGTTGGAGACCCAGCGTCAACATACCCTGAGACCAAAAATATATAAAGCTAGTGAAACAAAAGAACCAAAATTTTGCATTTCAAGACTTTCTCTAATGGTTCGTTACAAACTAGAACATAATGTGATACAACAATGCGATTCTCGAAAGCTGAAAGTTAATGCAAAACAGTAACCTTTTTTACACAAAAATTCTTCTTACATGGAGAAGCACAAGGAGTCTGAGAGAAGCACTACTATTTGTAGCTTTTCTCCACCAAAATTTTAAAAAATTCGCTGGGAACAGTATACAGAGACACTGGGATACTATATATGTTCTACATCACAGCCACGCCAAATGAAACACATGAAGAGTTTATCAAGCCTCGCACGGAAACGTCACAAAAGAATCGAAAATCAGATAACCACCACAGATGGATTAAGCATTGTGAAACCAGAAAAGAGACTGAGAGCGATCAAAATTCAATCCAGGGAAGAGATCATATCCAAAAGTAATTCAGTCGATCCGTTTCACATTCATCATATCAGCATAGCAAGCTAAGAAAATAAGAAGACACAAGAGCATGAATGATCAAGCGAAAACGAAGAAGGACGAACCGCCTTGAGTAAACCTGGCGCCGAGCTTAGCGTAAGAAGAGAGCTTAACGTCGAGATCGCCTTCGATTTTACGAGCTTCTCTCCGAAGTTCCTCCCAACCCGATTCCTGCAGATCCAGACTCGATTCTGTCATTTCTGATCTTCACTAATTTCAGATCGATAACCTTTTCCATTCTCAGTTGCCAAGAGGCAAGAAGCATGTGACTTCGAAGCCTCTTAGGCAGAAGGAAGGATCCGAAACCCAGGCCATATCACTCGACCCGAAGTTGAAGTTGAAGTACCCGGGCCCATATTCTGAAATTCAACATAAACAGAGTCCACAAACCGAAATTACCAATTTACCATCCCACTCAAACTATCGAGAGGAGTCATATAATCGATATAGAAAAAACAAGTTAACGGTTAATGGGACGTGTCATATATTTAAATGTAGATTCTTCGGGTTTTTAGTTTTGAGTAGCTAAAAACAAGAAAAAAAAGTATGGGCAGTTTTAATCTAAATCCAACGGTCAAAAAACTTCATCCTTTAATCTAACCGTTCATTTATTTAGACTCCAGAAACTCCTTTTGTTACTCTATTTAAAATGCTCTGCCTTTCACTCACTTCCTCTATTGATCACTTCCTCTTTGCCGTTTACACCGTCAAACAAAAAAAAAAAAAATTTCAACAAGTATTCATTATTTTTTTCGTTCACATCATCGTTACCGTAGATTTATCCCATCGGTGATTCTCCGTCATCGAGATTCTGAGAGTTTTTTCCCCTGTTTTTTTTTCGTTTTACAAACAAATCAGGAAAATATTGTTTCTTTTCGTTCAAATGAATCACTCTTTATTATTGATCACTCTCTCATCCTATCCTCTTAACCTCAGGTTTGTCTCAGATCTCTCAAAGATTATAGCTTTTTGACAATTCCGTTTTTTTTCAAACTAGCTATCTTAAAGAAGAAACGAAGATGAGGAACCACATAGGGTTTAGAATGGGGAGACGGGTTCTACGAGTCTCTAGATGGATTCTTCGGAAAACCCGAATCCGTCGTTCCGGATACAACCGCTTACACCCGACTAGACCCGCTTGGATGTTGAGACTACCGATCACCAAACTCAAAATCTGGAGCCAACGTCTCACGCAAAGGTTCAGACTATTAGGGTCTACTAGAGGAATCGAATACAAACCAGACCCGGTTCCAAGGGGACACTTGGCGGTTTACGTGGGTCAAAAAGACGGCGACTTTCACAGAGTTTTGGTACCCGTAGTTTACTTTAACCATCCTTTGTTCGGTGAGCTTCTAAGAGAATCCGAAAACGAGTACGGTTTCCGCCACGAAGGAGGAATCACTATCCCTTGTCTTTATTCGGACTTTCAACGGGTCAAAACCCGAATCGCGTCCGGGTTGGATTCTCGTATATTTCCATGGAGCCGTCTTTGCCGCAATTGAAGGCAATTATGAGACCAAAAAGTTCAAAGCGATCTTCAACTTTTTCAATCCTTCATTTTTACTGTTTTTCTATTTTCTTACTTTTTTCTTTTTTTCACTTTACTCTTTTTCGTAATAGCGAGTGAGTTGTAAAATAAGGTGTAATGTAAATACGTATTAGGATAATAGCGGTTGCATTGATAATGATGTGATTAGCATGGGGACATTTAGTGGTAAATTGTTATTCGTGATGAAACCTTAAAGGACAAGCTAAGTGTAACACGATTCTGTTCCCTCTATGGATATTTTAGCGATCAATTGTTTGTTGCTTGTTAATTCCCATAAGTTGAATCGCGTTAGATTATCTTTATTTGTTGACAAAAGAAAAAACCTTATCTAAGAATCACAAGGTTATATGACAAGGAAATTTTGGTTTTTGCTGTTGTCATGTCTAATTTGGATACGAAACATTTTGATGTGAAAGATGTTCAAATCTAAAATGAGCGTGTCAGTTTGAACGCTGCGATCGATATCAGACAATAATTTTTTTCATTTATATATGAGCAACATGTGCAGCATTGGCTAATCTCCATCTTTCTCTCCTCTAAATTGTTTTATTTAAATTGAATAAGAAGAATTATTCATTGTTTAATAAAAAAAATGAAAAAAATGAATTGTAATCTCAAAGGAAGACATAAAATGTTAAGCATCCATAGGCACATGCATTTATATTTTGCCACTTTTTATGGTAAAACGGTACTGCAAATTACGAATAAGAAAGAAATGCATGCATTTATATATGAATTACGGAAAATAAGAAACGACGTACGGGTTGGGCACTTGTTGTGTGTAAATAGAAACTAAGTTATGGAAATGATACATGCCACGGTTCCTGCCTTCTTGGAATAGTTAGTTTTTGATTTCTTTCTCCAGTCCACTTGATCTTTCACTTTCAGGTGTATTAGTCATAGATCCGAAATGGGACCAAATTTTTTCATAATTTGATTGGTCCAATTTCGAGAATTAACTTCTGAGTTGACATTACTGTGCGTGTGTTGCCGTAACCATCAGCGGTTTTGGTCCATACAAAGGAAAATACCAACTACCTGTTGCTGCACGATGCTAATAGTAAATATGAATATGTTTTATTTGACATTTTATTAGATGAATGTATCATACATATATATATATATACACGTATATAGCTAAATATTTAAAACGTAAGTAAAGCTAGAAAATTATATCGTATCCTAAATCTGATGATATGATAATTAATGTAGACTAATTGAACAGTTCTAGTATTGTAAATTATTTTTATTTATATAAATTAGTTTACTGCTCATGTATAATGCGGATACAATGTAAGAAAATTTATATCTAAGTATCTACGAAGTGAATCTAATGAACAACACCCATATTCAAAATTCATTTAGGTTCTTATTTTTGTCATAAACATATGTATAACATTAATTGATCATGGATAAGCTAAACGAACGGGCCGTAAGGGGCATTTATATCCGACCTTCAGCCTTTTACCCATTCACTCAACAAGAAAGCCTTGTTGGGTTTTTGCAAAACACGAAAGTAACAAAATGAAGATTCGTTAATATTTCAGAAATACAAAATACAAGATATTTGAAGAAAGAAAAAAAACGAAATTACATGGAACTACTATATAATTATACAGGAATTGCGAATTTTACATTGTAATAAACAATATTTATACTCGGTAATAGACCAATCTTGCGTCGTAAATACAAATTTGCATCATATATAATATAATATTTGAATTAATCAGATATATTTTTCACAGACCAGACGTAAACGGCACGCTCGACGGAATCCAAGAGCTACCGGCAATGAAACTTCCAACAGTAAACCTTGAAGCCTCTGAGGCAGAACGAAGGACCCGGAACCCAGGCCATGTGACCCGACCTGAAGTCGAAGCACCCGGACCCGTATTCTGAAACTCAGCATAAAACAGAGTCCTTAAAGCGAAGTTACCATTCCACTCAAGCCATCCACGTGGATCAATCAGACTATCGAGAGAAGTTTTCATAAATACCGTCCTGGAATATTGTCTCCAGGGTCGACCCAAATAAGTTTTGGTGGATCCCAAAACGGGTCGGAGATCTGAAGCTGCGGTGACCCGAGAGTTGTGGATGATAATACCCGTGTTTTGATTCGGGTCGGACCTTCCTTGGGCGGTGATTGTGTTGGTACGACTATTTGGACGGCGTGCGAAGATGTTACAATTCTGGAGAACGGCGGCAGCGTTTCCGAAGATAAAATCTACGGTTCCGTAAACGTCGCAATCACGGTAAAACTGGCGGTTGGAATGAACGTAGAGTGTGTCTTGGTAACCTTCGAAGCTGCATTGGTAAAAAACGGATAGATCCGACCCGGATCTTAGAGCTACCGCTTGTCCATTGTTTGCACCTGCCGTGTTTCTAAACGTTATTCCACGCGCTATAAACCCGTCTCCGACCGCCGCTGCAATTATGTAAGAAAAATGGGCAAATTACTTCCTTTTCTTCATTATATAACCCACTGAATTCTCACGTATTCTAAAATATTATCATATCATGTATGGCATGCTGGTAAAATTTAACAGACTAAAATAAAATAAAAAATACGTAGGAAAAGAATTTTTTTTTTTAATTTTTTTTTTTTTAATTTAATCGTCAAATTTGTGAAATGACAAATTGTTTTTCATTTTTATTGAAATAACATTAAAATGCAAATATATACTTAATTTACAATTCGTATAAATTATATCATTTCGTGGATTATCAATCAAATCATATAATTGTTTTTGTTTACTTCACGCTAATGACGTTGCAAATTATTATGTAATAATAACATATTTATAAAATATTTACGCAAAAAAATTACAATCTTTTGCGTATACTTGTAGATACCCCACGACACGAAGCATAAAGAAAATTGATTTGACTTAAGACTTTTCATAAAATTGTCTCGAAATTTACTTTGTAAGAAAAAAGATACTAACGAGAACTAGTTCAAAACCAACATCTAAAATCTTGTTTATGTTATTATATCCCACTTTCAATTTCGCTAACTAGTTTGGTGTGTTCATGCACATAACAATTGGCAAACTAAACCATATATCTGATGAAAATAATAAAATTAATCATTTTTTAGCTAGTCAATTCTTTTTTGTTTGTTTGTTTGTAACCATACGTACCGACCGTAGCTGAATTAAATGTGGTTGTTCCTCCTCCAACACTTCTGCTTCCGGTAATAATCGTTCTCCCTTTACCATCACCTCTCAACATAACATTCTTTTTTCGAATCTCAAGATTCTCACTGTAAACGCCTTGCTTCACATATATCACGAACCTACCACTCCCCGAAGCAGCGTTGATCGCTTCTTTAATCGTCCTGAAATTACCAGACCCGTCTTTAGCCACAACCGCGTTATCTTTGGGTGTCGAGCTTTGCAAAAGCTTTCGGTCACCGGGTTTGACCCACGAAGGGAACCCGTCTTTCCCGGGTGGGGTGTAGTTGAAAGGAACTTTGTTAATGGCGAGTGTATTGCATAAAAGATATGAGACGTTGTTTGACATCAAAGGAAGGACGATATCGGTAACACCGAGCTCTAAGAACCCTGTTCGACAAGTGTCGAGATTGGTTAGAGCCGTGCTGAGCCATGTTTGCTCGTCGGTTTTCGAGCACTTCGCGTTTGGGTCCATCGTCTCGTTGATTTTAGAGACGGTGAAGTCGTAGAGCTTGAGACAATCTTCCCAAGCAGCTTTTTCACGTGTGTCGCGGCACTTTGATCCTAGTGTGAACGCGTGGGTTTTGGCGAGAATGGCTCGGTCTAGAGCTAGTTTCTTTGAGATTTTGAGAAACTCGGACTTCGATTTTATAGGCTTTTGGTTTGAGTTGTGGGTTAAGAAATATTCGCATGGTTTAGGGTTTGGAGTTTGGCTGCACCATGTTTTCACGTCTTTTGAGTTGTACCCGGAAACGGTCGCTGACACGAAAATGCATACCAACACAAATGTTATAATATAAACTCGATAAGCCATTATAAGACCAAATGTTTTGAGAAACGAGAAGTTTGTGTTTGAAGGTATTGGACGATGAGATTGATGTCTTGAATCGATGTATATATTTATATAGATGTGTGGGTGACTTCTCTCAAAACATTTGAATATATTAATATATAATTTCATTATAGGTGAAGCAAAAAAAACATATATTTCTGTACCAACCAATGGATTGGTAACCATCATGCCGTCATATATTCTCTATGTTGACATTTCTTTCTCTTGTTTGGGCTATCTTTTTTTGACGTGTATAATAATAATAATAAGCTGTAATTTGAGTAGGTGACAATTTTATTTGAAATTAATATAAATCAGAAAATGTGATAGCTAGCATGAAAATAAGAGGTAAGGTTTGTTAATTAGCAAGTCGTAAGTAGTTTATAATTTATCAAATTAAGGTATAAAATTCATTAACATTATTGGCATATACGCGTCTAATGGAGTTTATCTCAATCGGATGTCCAAAGGCCTCTTAAACAAAAGAAGAAGAATATAATGTCAAAGTCATGCCTCTATATGATTTTCGATTTATGTATATAGTTGTAACAATAATGATAATTTTTTTTATTATATATACAGGTAGAACCGTGCTTTTACTTATAAAAATAGACAATAGTTTTAGGCCTCCAAATGTTTGAGTCTTTTAATTTGATAAATTTAAAATATATTAATTTTTTATCATAATATAATGATTTTTAAAAATATAATATAAAAAATAATGTTAATCCAATTTACTATCATTAAATATTCATAATAAGCTATTTAAAAAATGTAAAAATGATTTTTATTTATATATATAATGTGTTTGTACTACTTTATTCATAAAAAAAACAATTTTTTAAAATAAAAAAAATTTGTAATTTCTTTTCTTTTTTTTCATTTGGTCTCAAACCTTTAATTAATTTAGTACCGTACTGTAATCAAGCAGGTAAGGCAGAGACAGTGTAATCGCTATCCTGAAAGAGTAATCAACCGTCGACGTCGCGTCAACTTCGAAATTTTCACTGCTTTCTTATACGACTGGTTTGCAGTTGTATACGACTACCAGCCAATTGCACAATTAAATTATTTTATATATCAATTCGTTTGGTTAAAAGTATTATAGACTATAACAGCGAAAATAAAATGTATGAAGAGATATATACCTTTTTCTATAAATTCTGTTTAACCTTATTATGTGTTCACGTACGTTGTTCCCCGGTAAAATATAAGAATTTTAAAATTAGCAAACTTTTTTTTGAGTTTTTCCTTCTTGTATTTTGTGTGTACATAGTTAGATACTCTACAAGCAAGATCTATCCTAAAGTTTCACTAGCTAGTTAAAATATTAATATTTTCTTATCATACACAAAATGACAAAACTAAAAAGACCAGATTTTGAACCAGTTTTTGACAATAAATGTTAAGATGTAAATTTTTTTTTTTTATAAAGACTCGAATTTGGATGCTAAGTGAAGTATCCATGATGGATTACCCGTTTATAATATAACAGCAAATCACAATTAGGATACAGATAAAATTTCAAAACAACGGGAATACGATATATACATTAGTAAGTCGCAACGTTAGACAATAGAATCGACGTACGTAAGTTACATGATGTAACCAAGTCCTTAATCGGTTATATAAGATAAAACATATATATTATATAATTTTGAGTGATCCTGATCCATGATAGCATCATGACTGAAGATTCATGACCCGAATTAAGCCTAATTAACCACAACTCTATAACCAGTATATATTGGGTTTCTTTAAAATTGAACAAATTGAGAGTCATAATACTATACCGATGGTCGGTTGGTCATCTAATATTAAAAAACAAAATATATTAATGATCTTATCCATAAAAATTTGATTATTAAGTTGTTGAAGAAACTGGTTAATTTACATGCAATGCACAGCTATATATGTTTTCTACTACTAAAAATATCCTCGTCCAACATTCAAATAAATAAATGAGAATTGAAAACTATCTAACTTAATACCACTTGCGTTTTTTAATTATATTTTTTTGTCAACTTAGCTTAATAATTTTAATATTCTATGTAATATTATGTGATACTAAATTTGAAACCTAAATCTATGTTATGAATTTCAAAAATAACTATCATTATACTACATAATTCTAACTAATTAGGTTTAGTAGGTCAAAATATGTAAATACAAAACCAATTATAACGAGAAAGGCACCAACACGATCGTCGTTAGAGTCAATACGTTAATCTTGAAATTATGAGTGAGACTATATGGATACAAGACAATTAATATATGTAAGCTAAGGCCTAACTTTTCTATATATATATCATAGATTGTGGTCCGCCATAGCCTGCCCAATAAATAAGCTCTAACGTCTAAATGTAACATATACATTTACAAAATCTCTTACACCAAGCATTTTTTTCGCATATCCTTTGTGCTCACTTAATTAGAATTTCTTATCCAAAAATAGAATTATTTGTGCAGAAATTAGACTTTTGTTGAAAGGGTTTACTTATCATTCAAGCTCTGAATTCTTGAAACATTGCCGTTCAAAACAAGTCGGCGTAACACGTAATGTCGACGGAAGAAACGAGGTTACAAAAATAGCAGAAAACGTACATATATCTCAATCTATGGGTAGATTACCAACATTATCATCTGGTCTAAGTTGACTTTTTCAGCACTGGAAATAAAAACGTCCTTTAGTTTATTGGTAACGTCCTCAATGCGAAGTGATTTGACCTCTGGACGTTAATTAGTCTTCTCAATGATTATCCATAGAGATTTCTTCTTTAGACTAAATATAAAATAAAATCAACGTATGAAGAGGTAATTACCAAATTGAGTACTATCACAAAATACTATTTTGATAAAATTACATCTTTGATATATACTTAAAAAATATTTTAAAGAATATCGTTTTCGACGACATTTCTCACCTCAATCCATAGGGGCACATCAATGTACGTACTCTCAATTCGTACGTAATGCAAATTTTGCATAAATATAAAAGAGATAGGGTGGACAAAATGATATAATCTAATTTTTATAAAGAAGATTTCATCAACAGCAAAATTACAAAATCGATATTTTAAATTAAGTTTTTTTTCGAAACACAAACTAATGTTATATTCATTTAATCTTTCTTACAACAAATATAAATTTTGATCGATTTTAAACTTGTAAAAAATTTTGTTCAGGAGATGAAACTAAATTTAAGTTTGTCAACACTAATTAAGATTACTTTTGTTAGCTTGACTGAAAATATTAATTTTGGTGATAAATAAGAGAAGATGTGCAGTAAATATTTTAATCGAAAGGTTATAAGTTATCTTAAATATTTAATTTCATTGTGTAATTCTAGCTTCCTTTTATTATTTTATAATTTAGAAGGTCTCATAAGGCACGGCTCTGTATGCTGCATATATCATATCATATGTATAATTACTTAAATCTAAATGTGTATGTGAACAAATTAGTTTTGTAAATAGTCACGCAAAAGAAAAAAAAATACAAGCAATCATAAATAGACTGCAAGATCGTTAAAACCTCGTTATCGTACGAATCACGAATATTAAATTGAAATATATAATTTTAACTATTAAAATGGAGATTCGGTTATCCACAAAAAGTTTAGTATAAGGTTGATTTCTTATAATTCAAGTTTCCGTTTGAGGCCCGCAAAGACTTTGTTTGGCTGTCTTCGTTTTGTCCTCGATCGTAATCATTAATTTCAGATTTGATTACAATTTGTTTTAATAATAAATATACTTTTTCCTAAATATAGGTTAGTGGTCGCTGGATTTAATTAATTCTGCTAAATGATTGATCAGTTATAAACGCTGGACATATATGATTTGATATGTGTTTACAAACATTAGATACCTTTTGATGTAAGAGATGAAAATTTTGCTACGTAAAATAGCAACAAATTATTTTATTTTTTTGTATTTTTGTTTTTTTTGTTAGGTAGCAAACTGGTTTTAAACTAAGTTACGATTTTCGTTACTTTAGTGGTCAATGATAAATAGGTCCTTAGAATACTCGAATCTTAAAATTATATGGTTTAGTTCGTTATTGGTAGTGTCATTATAAACATTTTATTTGACACAAAAATGGATTTCTCCTACGAGTTTTTGGTCTAAATATTCACGGTTATAAAAACAAATTTTAATATCTTTTTAAGTAGATTCTAGATAAATTATTATTGTATATTTTGCTAAAAATTCCATTAAACAATTAGTCACTTTTTTAAGTATTAGCCAGTTCTTAATTTAGTATCGGAACCGAATAATAATAATAATAAAAAAACTAAATCAAACCCAATCTGAATTTCAAAAATACCTAAATAGTTTCTATTTTTCTATAGTCGATCACTGTAAATTATGAAATACTGTAGTTTTTAGTTGATCGTATTAAATTTAGTATCAAATTGAGAGATTGAAAAACGCTGTTTTATCTTATTTGATTTCAGTAGAACAGGTTTAACAACAAAATTTAATAAGAAAATGAAGAATAATATAGTTAGGAACAAACTATGGTTTCGTGTCAAACCAGTTAAAAAACTTACCTAAAAAAGGTAAAAAGGTAAATGGACATAAATCGAAAAAAGATTTGGTAAAAAAGCTAATATCCGCAGTCTTCGATAAACCCTAGTTTTTCCCGTCTCCCTCTCCGACTCTCCTCTTTCGTCTTCCTCCGCATTTGAGCTAAAGAGATCGACACTCAAGGAATTGAATGGCCGATGAATCAGATGCATCGAATATCGTTACTCTATCGTGTGCTCGGTGCGACAAGCCAGCGCTTCTTCAGTACGTAATTACCCAGCGTTATCCTATTCTTCTTCTTCTTTCCTTTGGATTTGACTTGCATAGTTGGTGTTAATTTAGCTCCAGAATTCGGTGATTCTGGATGGTATCGACAGCTGTTGCTTTTAATTAGATTAGGGGATGGAAATCATGGGATGCTGATGTTCAGTTTGATTCAAGTGTTGTTGATTGATTCTTCGTTATTTCTTGGTTCGAGTTGGATAATGTCATGATTTTTGGGATTCGAAATCGGAACTAAGCAAGCATATATTAACGTTTCTTAAACCGTTGCTCGCAGGTGTCCGAAATGCATGGAATTGAAACTTCCTCGTGAAGGTGCTTCTTTCTGGTATGTCTCTCTAGCCTTTTTTGATTTGGCGAGTCTTAGAACTTCTTCGTCTTCAAGTTTTTTAATCTTTTCCTTTCTTTTAATGCTAAATAGCACTCAAGACTGTTTCAAAGCAGCGTGGACCTCACACAAATCAGTACATGCGAAAGCTCAGCTGTCTTCAATCGCTAAATCCATTCCCGGTGATCCGAATTCTGATCTAATTTCTCAAGGTTGGATGTACTGTGTGAGGAAAGGGCAGGCTAGAACGCCTAAGCTTCCACACTTTGATTGGACAGGGTTCGTAACCAAGAGTTTCCGTGTTTTCTTCAACATAGGATAGCACTTAGGGATGCAAATCAAAAATCATCTGTTGAATTGTTGATTAGATATTGCATGACTTTGATATGCTGTTACTTTTTCTTAATTTTGGATTTCTTATTTCTTCTTGCGATGTGTAGGCCCCTAAAGCAGTATCCCATATCTACCAAGCGTATTGTGCCTGCTGAGATTGATAAACCTGACTGGGCGATTGATGTAAGTCACTCACACTTTGTGACCTGGATTTATTTTTCTCCTGCACTAGTACTTTATTACTTTCAAGGTTGAACCGGCTCAAGTTGATTTTAATAATAGAATAATCATTTAGCTAAGAATGGCTTAGTCTCAACATTTGTACTTGAGCTGTTAATGTTATGTAACAATTCGATTGTCTTGCAATAGCTTGGTCCTTTTCAACTATCCCCTGTTATACGCTGCTAACAAATTTTCTTTCATTTTCTTACATCCAGGGGACTCCCAAAATCGAACCAAACAGTGAGCTACAACATGTTGTTGAGGTTAGTGATGCTTTGATACATTAGGTTCTGTTCATTCAGTTCTCTTGAATCCGGAGCTCAATCTTTTATCTCATTGCTGAATATATATATATATGTATATATATATATATTTTTTTTGGTTTCATTTGATACTCATCTTTATCACGTACAACTAACAAGGTTTTATACTTGCGTTGTAGATAAAAACGCCTGAACAAATTCAGAGAATGCGTGAGACCTGTAAAGTTAGTGTTATTTTCTTTTTTTTTGCTTGAATGCCAATTGTCTGCATTTCAATTATCTGATCTTTTATCAAGGTTCTCACTTGAATGGATTCTACTATTAGATTGCCAGGGAGGTATTGGATGCAGCAGCTAGGGTGATTCGCCCTGGTGTGACAACTGATGAGATTGATCGAGTGGTTCATGAAGCAACAATCGCAGCAGGTTTGTACTTTTTAGGTTTTCTTATCCTTTTGGGAGGTCAATCGCTCAAGTTCTTTACAGCAGCACTATTACTGTTTTATATAATCTTTGCTCTGGCAGGAGGATATCCATCACCCCTCAACTACTACTTCTTTCCAAAATCTTGCTGCACGTAGGTACTTTTTTGGCATCGACATTATTACCTCTATCATGCAATTCCTCTGCGTCCTAAAGTGTGTCTTTTGAATGTTCCCTTTCAGATCTGTTAATGAAGTAATTTGTCATGGAATTCCGGATGCTAGGTATGCTTACTGACTGGAACTCTTGGAGTCTTTCTGACAAAATAGTCTAAAAGACCCAGGAAATTTTATACTAATGACTCGTTTGTGCTTTAATTGCTTCAGGAAACTAGAAGATGGGGATATTGTAAATGTTGATGTAACAGTTTGTTATAAAGGTTGCCATGGTATGTTATCTCTTGAAGAAAATTGATTATTTTATTGTGATATTGGTTACCAATAGAGATATCCTGTCTCACAGAATGATTTATGGATAGGTGACCTTAATGAGACATACTTTGTTGGAAATGTTGACGAAGCATCACGTCAACTGGTTAAGTGCACATATGAGTGCCTGGAAAAAGCTATAGCAATTGGTAGGTGTTCTTAGCTTTGGTGTTTTGACTGTTATCTATATGCTGATAGTTTCTATGCTTTTTTTTTCCTTTGTCTTTTTCAGTTAAACCTGGAGTTAGATTCCGTGAAATCGGAGAGATAGTCAACCGTCATGCTACGATGTCTGGGTTATCAGTGGTAAAGTCTAGCTCTTTTTTTTTTTGTGTTTGACAGGTTCTGCTCGTAGAACTATTTTCTACTGTCTAGATAATAACTTACTTGTGATGGTTAAACAGGTGAGATCCTATTGTGGTCATGGAATTGGGGATCTCTTCCATTGCGCCCCAAACATTCCACACTATGCAAGTATCCTTTGTGTCTTGGTTGCAGATCCATCGAACGTTAGATTTTAGTACCTGATATTTTGTATTCTTGTTAGTCTATTACAGTGTAAATGTCCTTAACCCCAAAATCAGGAAACAAAGCAGTTGGAGTGATGAAAGCAGGTCAGACTTTCACAATCGAGCCAATGATCAACGCAGGTGAGTTTTGTTTTTCATTCGCTAAATGTTTTAAAGTTTTGCTTACTCCCTAGTGAGTTCTCCAGTTAAAAGCGTAAGGACATTTCATGATAGGGTCGTGGCGGGATCGAACATGGCCTGATGGATGGACCGCAGTTACTGCAGATGGGAAACGCAGTGCTCAGTTTGAGCATACCCTCTTGGTAAAAACTTGTAAAAACCTTAAATGTCATAAAAAGGGTCAGATTTGGTATTATTAAAGGTTAATCATATGCAACTTTTTGCAGGTAACGGATACAGGTGTTGAGGTTTTAACGGCGAGGCTTCCTTCATCACCAGACGTATACCCTTGGCTTAACAAGTGATTTAAGTTTATGGTTCTATTTGTTTACTCTTTTTCGTTTTTTGTGATTCATTGGGTTTGGTTCATAAACTTTGGGGTAGTCATCTTTAGCCATTGAAGTCCATTTGTTTATGTTACCTTTTCGTCGTTGTTTATGTAACTTTATGCAGGAACAATCTGCGCCAGTGTTTTGATTGAAATGTAATGAACCTATTTTTTTAAAAAAATTGAATAATCGAATACAAAGATATACATTTTCAGAAATTATCACTGAGAAATTTTTTTGGCAAGAAATTGGAATCTGAACCTGAAATTCGGCTTATTTTCTGTTTCCATATTTCATTCGGTTTATTTTGGTTTCACTAGTTGTTTTATATACCAAAAATTCAAGTCCTGAAAAAAAATTCGAAATAAAACCAGTTTGGACAACGCTTGGCTTTGATAAACTACAGCGACACTTTCAGTGGGTACTGATTGGCGTGAAGCTTGACGGCGTTAGAGAGCACTCGACCCCTTTCCGGCCTGCGTTCTCACTCTACTAAGGCCCATGTTAGGCTTACATTAGCCCACTGTTGGCCATATTACGCCCATAGTAATATTAGGCCAATATTAATATATGCTAATAAACTTTTTTTCTTGGTTGGACAATAAAATATCTCGTTGCTTATGAGTTCTGAACAATTACATGTAGGCTTACTTATAACACGTAGAAAAATAAAAGTTGCACAACGTAGTGGGAAGCTTTGATACAGTTGATGAGATTCTTCTTCAGATTCAGGGAAGACTAGAATCTCCTTCATTCTACGACCTTCACACCTGAGACATAAACTCGGCTCTGAATCACACTTCCACCAATCCAAAACCCAGGCATCACCATAAGACCAACTCTTTGGTTCCCTTCTTTTTCATCCACAACTATGTTCTTCAAAACACTTTCCATGTATGAGTCGGAGAACTCACTACCATTTTTCACTTGGAAGATCTTTGCAGCTGGATCAAAAGAGTAAGCCAGCCTATGCAAAATCCATATCGACTTTGCGAGTTTCAAGAAGGCCTGGTAAAACGCGGTCCTCGGGTATCCACCTCCCGTCACGTAGTCACGCTGGTCTAGATTTCCGAAGAAAGAAGCTTCCATCTTTGGGTGGATCAAGATGAGATACTTGCTCTTGCAGAATTTACCAAAATTGGAATCCGGGTTTGTACCTAGAGCATCTAGTGGATCCATGTCCTTTAGAGCAAGAAACTGACGGAAGAAGGTCTCAGTGTCATCCGTCGTTGCACTCTCTGAGTCTACTGAGAAATTTTTCTGCTGAAACCCACTGAACATCCTCTGGCATATGTATGACTCAAATGCATATTTCTTGTGGGGCCTCTTGGCATAAGCAACATCAGGCTCAATGGAATTGGCTGCAGAATCGAGATCCCATCCGGCAGCTTTCATCATGTTGATCAGCGGCTTGGAAAAATCATGAACGGCTTTAGAAGCAGCTTCATAGGTAGATATGAAGAGTTCAGTGGTTAAGTCTGGAAATTGCAAATTGCCATCTCCACCAGAAGATTCGTTTGTGGACATTCCCCGTAACTTAAAATTCTTCTCAAGCTTAAGACGTTTCTGATTTGCTTCCTCGATCTTCTGCAGCATCTGAGTGATCTCAGAATCCTTGTTCTGAATCTCAGACTGAAATTTCTTCACCATGACCTCATAAGTCTTCAACAGACTCTGCTGTTCTTGAATCTCTGCAGCTAAACGAGAGTCTTGTGGAGAGACACACACAGGTTTGGGGTTATTCTCTCTGTAAAAATGTTTCAGTTCCGAAAGATTCTTGAGTTCAGAAATCACAACTTTGTCCGCTGCCTGAATCTTCTCGGGATCGTAAGGAGTATGCGCAGATTGAAGCTCGATATAAGCTGATTTCAAAGAAGAGATGTTTCCAAAGAGATTGGAGATAAGTGCTTCCATAGCTTCAGGATTTTGATTGATAGATTCTTCCATTGGCTGAGGATGGACCTTTTGGTTGTTGTTGCTCTCGCGGAGTTGGGTTTCTTTCAACCCACTAGGTAGCATTCTTGAAACCACCAAACAAAATTGAATTTTTTCTAATCTCTCTTATTCCGACAAAACTCACCAAATTTCTCCTGCAAAAAAACTGGTCTTTTTTTAACAAAAATTTCAGAATCCAATTTGTTGAGCAGCAGATTCAATTTGGAAAACAAGAAAACATTAATAATTGTCATAAGCAAATATCTATTGTTTCTCCGCATAAACTCGATACAAGCTGCAAAATTCTATCTGTTAACAAGATTCTCTAAAGACTTTCTGTTGTTTACAGATCTCAAAGTATATCATTGTTTCGATGTAAAAATCTGGCATCTGGATATTGTGGACTAAGAAACTATGGAAAATGTGAAAACATATTACCCTAAAGATCTTTCTACAGTGTTAATTTCCCTAAAAATTTCACAACTTTTTCGAATTAGGCTCGGGAGTAAACAACGAACGGGTATAATTTCATCTGAATCTAGAGAAAAAGATCGAAGACAAAAGAGATCACCTGGATTTGCTTTCGTGTGTCTATTCACTATTCAGACAGGAGAAGTTTCACGTTGAATAAACTTTTAATCAGCTTTCACGCCAAATAAGTAGAAGAAAACGAATCATCAAGCTTTCGGCCGGATCATTCGCCGGAGATTTAGCCGGAGGTCAAGGAGATACAGAGAAAGGAATGCTTTTGTAGGAAGTGAACATAAGAAAATGGAATGGTGAAGCTCATTATTTCACCGAATGATGTAAACCGAGTGTCGGTTAAATGCGGATTAAACCGGATTGGGCACTTCTCCAAACTCAGGCCCGTAATTCATCATCTCCACATTGCCTGCGTTTTCTGCGTCTCTCTCTCGGTCGGTGAAATGGTTCGGCTGTTTTTTACACTTTCTCCGGCGATTTCCCGATTTAATTTCTCCTTTCTCGCGGCGTCTCCTTCTCTGAGATTAAGAAGACACCAAATTCATAAGCTTAAAACCAAAATCCCGACTATCTCGCTAATCTCTTCTTCCTCTGCGTCCAATTTTCAGAGGGCACGTTCTTATTCTACTGGAACTAGAATTTCCTCGTTACCCAAAAGCGAAAATTCGAAATTTGATGATAATTTGGTTGTTCTAGGCATTGAAACGAGCTGCGACGACACTGCCGCTGCTGTTGTAAGCCCATTTAATCACATTTGGTGATTTTTCTCATTGTTATTTACTTTTGGGAACTCATTAGTCCACTGGTATTGGAATTTTTGGGTTTTAGGTGAGAGGGAATGGTGAAATTCTTAGTCAAGTCATTTCTTCTCAGGTAAAGTTCGTTCCTTTGATTTGCTCCGGCAAGTGTAGGAGTTATATTTCTCATGAGATGGTAGATTTTTTTAGCGTTCATTTGATGTTTTTAAGACTCAATTAATCAGTAGAAGACACAGTTTTGTCTGAAAAAGATCTTTCCTTTATAACTTCGTCAAGTTTCCACCTGTTCTGATCTCGGAATTGGCGACATTAAGGCAGAACTGCTTGTCCAATATGGAGGCGTCGCTCCCAAACAAGCTGAAGAAGCACACTCTCGGGTTATTAATAAGGTATATATTAGACTCTTTTCTCATCGCAAAGCATTGCAAGCCTATTCGGTCCTTGTTCAGAATTGCATGACATCCCATGCATCGATATACATATATGTGCATAGGTTTAGGCCGTATTCTAGTTTCGTTTCCTTGAGGTTTTTGTGCTGATGACAGACAAACATGTGTATTCATTGGTTTCAGGTTGTGCAAGACGCACTTGATAGAGCCAATTTGACCGAGAAGGATCTCTCTGCTGTTGCTGTTACCATAGGACCTGGTTTAAGCCTCTGTCTACGCGGTAAGTTGGAGAAAAAAGTACCCAATCTTGTTCTTTGGAATAATAAACTGTTGTTAAGGAACTAAGATAGAAGTGGTTCTTTTTGACTCATACAGTTGGTGTGCAGAAGGCTCGAAGAGTTGCTAGTACTTTTAATCTCCCAATCGTCGGAGTGCATCACATGGAGGCTCATGCCCTTGTAGCGAGGTATTGCTCAATGTGCTCGCTTTACTTCAAGAGATTTTTAATTTCTCATCAGCTGTTGATTTGTCTTTGTAGATTAGTGGAACATGAATTAAGTTTTCCTTTCATGGCATTGCTTATATCAGGTATGCTTGAATGGGTTTTAGTAGCAGGATAACAATAACTAAATGGGGCTTTAGCTTTCTATTAAAAGCAATGTTGTTTTTTTTCTCCTCTGTAGGAGGGCACAATCTTCTAGTTCTTGCTCATAAGCTTGGTCATTACACACAACTTGGGACTACCGTGGATGATGCTATAGGAGAGGCATTTGACAAGACAGCAAAATGGCTTGGCCTTGATATGCGCAGAAGTGGTGGACCAGCTGTTGAAGAACTTGCTCTGGAGGGTGATGCAAAATCTGTTAAGTTTAATGTAAGTGAAACTAGTTTGTTCGCTGGTCAGAGTTTTTTTTTTCTTTTCTTGTGTTATTCATTCTCCGCATCATTATGTTATACTGTTACCTTGTTATCAGGTTCCAATGAAAAATCATAAAGACTGCAATTTTTCTTATGCTGGTTTGAAGACACAAGTGAGGCTAGCCATTGAAGCCAAAGAAATGTATTTTTTATTATAGTTAAATCTTAGAATCAGCTTCTGAAGTTGTTCATCCTATTATGTTAACTTTGTACTAAGAAATAATGGTATTTTGGTGGATGTGCAGTGATGCCAAATGTCCTGTTACTTCTGCAACAAAGGAAGACAGAAGAAACCGAGCTGATATTGCTGCTTCTTTCCAGGTAGAAATCAATCTGTGGTCTTAAAACTGCAAACTCTCAAAATGCTTTTGTTCTTGTGAAATGCTGATTATTTAAACATGTCTTCCGGTTAAAATATAAACCAGCGAGTAGCTGTCTTGCATCTGGAGGAAAAGTGTGAGCGAGCAATAGACTGGGCACTGAAACTCGAGCCTTCTATAAAACATATGGTGAGACTCAAATGAGGAAAAGAAACTTTTGTTTTGTTTGAAAATACACTTCTCGACTACACTTGGCTTTTAATTCTTCGAGCTTCAGGTAGTCTCTGGTGGTGTTGCTTCAAACCAGTATGTACGGTTTCGACTCAATAACATTGTCGAAAGCAAAAACCTGAAACTTGTTTGCCCTCCTCCTAGCCTTTGCACAGACAATGGTATCTACTATCTAGAGTAATTGAGATTTTCCTGCTTTTCAAATTAGCTTATACACAGAATAGAAATTAACAATTCAGTAATCTCTCCAGGAGTAATGGTGGCTTGGACTGGTCTCGAACATTTTCGTGTAGGAAGATTCGATCCACCTCCACCTGCGATTGAACCTGATGATTTTGTGGTACGTTTTTCAAAAAAAAGCTCAATACTTTTTAACGATTCTTTCGTTGAAAAAGATGAAAGATTCTAACTTTCTGATTGATGATTTTGTGGGTTATGAATATAGTATGACCTTCGACCGAGGTGGCCTCTTGGAGAGGAGTACGCAGAAGGAAGAAGCGAAGCTCGTTCTTTGAGAACTGCACGGATTCATCCGTCTCTTACTTCAATCATCCGAGCAGATTCTCTTCAACAACAAACACAAACGTGATTGCGTTTCCTGTAACTAAAAACCATTATGTCCAAATCATTTTGCTTCCTTTAGTCTCTCAAATGTAGCCTTTTTCAACAAACGCTTTCTCCGGTTTAGTTTTGATTTTGATCGAACAGACGGGTTTGACCGGTCAAAATCAAAACCAGGACAAGAATTGGTGGATTAGTGGTGACTAATCTATTTCTTACACACCAACACAAGCCGCTTCTGTTCTCTCTTTAAAAGGTCCATTGTTTTAAAATTTAAATAATGGCGGAAAATCAAACGATTGGTTGAAAAATCAATTACACTAGATAAATTGTTGAAAAGCGTAGAGGATCACCGAACAAGATTGTGTTCATTTTTAACCCAACGGTCAGATTTTCTGTAGCTTGATTTGTCCCTTAGCGAAGACGAAGAGTTGGCGGGATCTGATTGGTTGGGTCATCATCTCTGTCTTTCGCCTTCATTTCTTCATTAGTCTCTTTCTCACTCTCTGTCAATTGACCAGAGAGCAACCATGGCTTCTAGTTCCTCTCTAGCGCTCTCTCAGACTCTTCTTTCTCGAGCCATCTTTCACTATGGCTCTGACAAGCACGTCTCTATGCCAGCTTTCTCTGGTCTCAAATCCACTTCCCTACGCACCACCTCTTCCCGTCGACGTAGCGCCTCCTCAAGCAGTCACTATAAATAAAGAACCGATCTCGAACAAGAAATCATCAAAAAGCGCATAAGGGCAACAAAGAAGAAGAAGCGATGGGTTTCCATGAGCCGCGCAAGCTACTGTTAGTCCTCGTGGTTACTGCTTGTGTCTTCTCCGGGACTGCTGAAGCATGGAGCTGGAGTTGTGGTTCCGACCAGTCCGGTTCAAACTGGAGCTGGGGATGGGGCTCCAACAACTCTGGAGGAGGCTCGAGTTCAGATTCGAACTCGGGTGGTGGTTCGAGCTGGGGTTGGGGTTGGAGCTCGGGCGGAACAGATACAAACTGGGGTTGGGAAAGTAGCTCCGGTTCAAACCTCTCAAGCGGCACTGGCTCTACACGCAATAGCCACCACAACCATACGGCCCCGTCAAACTACTCAAGCGGCACTAGCTCCACACACAACAACCATACGGTTCCACTATCGCCTAGAAGAAATATTGTGGTTACTGTGTGGAAAAGCGGATTCGATTACACAGAATGGGCTTCAAAGCACGCGCCTGTCTACGTCAACGATGCTGTTGTTTTCAAGTACAACATTAATCAAACCCAATCCACGATGAAGCACAAGAACAAGATCGATGTTTACTTGCTCCCAGACTTGAGAAGCTACAAGAGATGCGATGTGAGCAGAAGAAAGAGGCTTGTCACAAGAGGAGGCTCCTCGAGCTCATCATCAGGAGCGTTTAAGTTGTCACAAGTTTGGAGTGTAATTAAGCCTCTGACGCTTCCATAGGCTTTGAATTCTTTATAACATTTGATATGACATGCACCTTCAACCAAAAATATTTAGTTCAATCTATAGTCAATATATATTATTTGTTCAACACCACCATATACGTCATCTATTTGATAACCAACATACTTAATTTCCAGCAAAGATCGAAGCAGCTTGGAAGAGAATCAGACTTGCACAATATAACGTATTTTTTAAAACGTGAGCTTAAATAACCACAGCCAAAAGATTTGGAGATCATCTTTACAAAATTTGATTCGAATATCCCAAAGAATCATGTTTAAGCATTTTGGAAACAAGAATTTGGGATATTCCCTTTTCATTAATGGCTCATGGGTTTTTTTTGTTAGAAAGGCCCAATAACTTTGATGAGGCCCAGTTAAAGACCCCAGATCTTACCTACCAAAACTAAAAAATTTCCCACTTGCTTTCCGAAATAGCTGACGTGGAGTAAAAATTGTGGCACATTATTATTGGCTAGTAGAAATGCTCGTTGGGGTTGGTGAAGGATTTGATGGATGCCTCTCCTCACCAAACTCCTAGAAAGTGTTATGTTTTTGTCAAGCCGCCAATACAACGAAGGAGACGGGAGTTTTATAAATCCGATTTTTTCTAATTTGATTAGTGGAACAGTTTTCTTTTGTAAATTTTCGTAATTTGAGGAAGGCAGAGTGGGTTAGGTGAGTTGAAAGATCAAATTTTTTTTCACAATTTAAAGTTTTCTGAAAACCCATTTTCGATTGCCGATGGCGCAAGCTAGCAGAATCTGGCGTGCAGAACCCATGTGTTATCTCCAATCTCTCGAAATCCAACCAAAGAAAATCGCCCTTATCGGTCTCGCTGAAGAGGCAGCAGCAGCCTCGAGCTTATCCGATTTCTTCGTGGGGATTGAAGAAGAGTGGGATGGTGCTAAATGCTTCTGTAATTCGTCCGGTTAGGGTAATGGCTTCTGTTTCCACGGCGGATAAAGCGTCGGAGATTGTGCTTCAACCCATTAGAGAAATCTCGGGTCTGATTAAGCTACCGGGATCGAAGTCTCTGTCCAATCGGATTCTGCTTCTTGCCGCTCTATCGGAGGTATATATATACCATCGATTTCATCGTTTACTTCTTTCTCTGTTTGCAAAAAACTGCTTTTTTCGGCTTGAGATTGAAGAAATTTTCCTTTTTTTTTGCTGTGGTTTCATAGGGAACTACTGTAGTTGACAACTTGTTGAACAGTGATGACATCAATTACATGCTTGATGCGTTGAAGAAGTTGGGGCTTAATGTGGAACGTGACGGTGAAAACAACCGTGCGGTAGTTGAAGGGTGTGGCGGAATATTCCCAGCTTCCATAGATTCAAAGAGTGATATCGAATTGTACCTTGGAAATGCAGGAACAGCCATGCGCCCACTTACCGCTGCAGTTACTGCTGCAGGTGGCAACGCAAGGTAGATAGAGGACTTTCTGGCATCTTCGTTTTGTTATGTCAAGAATCGATCTTGTGTTGATGCTTTTAGTTCGGTTTTTTTTCCAGTTATGTGCTTGATGGGGTGCCTCGAATGAGGGAAAGACCTATAGGAGATTTGGTTGTTGGGCTTAAGCAGCTTGGTGCAGATGTTGAATGTACTCTCGGAACTAACTGCCCTCCTGTTCGTGTGAATGCTAATGGTGGCCTTCCCGGTGGAAAGGTGAATTTGTAATCTCGACATTTACTTTATGAATATAGTTGCAGCAGTCTTTGTTTGTCACAGCCTTAGCTTGACATGATTTCATCTTTTAGTTTGTTGTTAGCAGATAGATCTTAAAAAAGGAATTGGGTCTGTTGTGAAATTGATTAATTCTTTTGTAGGGATTAGTTTTCTTTGTCGATTACCTTTTTCCTTGTATAGTTTCTTGATTGACACATTGGATATGTTTCGCACTTTCAGGTGAAGCTTTCTGGATCAATCAGTAGTCAATACTTGACTGCTCTGCTCATGGCAGCTCCCTTAGCTCTTGGAGACGTGGAGATTGAGATCATTGATAAACTGATTTCTGTTCCATATGTTGAAATGACATTAAAGTTGATGGAACGTTTTGGTGTTAGTGCCGAGCATAGTGATAGCTGGGATCGTTTCTTTGTCAAGGGCGGTCAGAACTACAAGTATGAGTTATTTCTTCGTCCTTTCTGAAATCACATACTTTATAATTACATTGACAGAAGAAATGACGGACCAAATGGCAAAATTGATTCAGGTCGCCTGGTAATGCTTACGTAGAAGGTGATGCTTCTAGTGCTAGTTATTTCTTGGCTGGTGCTGCCATTACCGGTGAAACTGTCACTGTTGAAGGTTGTGGAACAACCAGCCTACAGGTAATTTCTCTACTCTGAATCATCAAAGATGATACTAAGTTTATAATGAAATTTGATTAGCTCAAAGTTTCTTCTTGGTAAGGCTTTGACAAGTTTCTTCTTTTGAAGAATCTAAGCTCAAATTTTTTTATTTTGTGATGAATCTCAAAGGGAGATGTGAAGTTCGCTGAGGTTCTTGAGAAAATGGGATGTAAAGTGTCCTGGACAGAGAACAGTGTGACTGTGACTGGACCAACTAGAGATGCTTTTGGAATGAGACACTTGCGCGCTGTTGATGTCAACATGAACAAAATGCCTGATGTAGCCATGACTCTTGCCGTTGTTGCTCTCTTTGCAGATGGTCCAACCACCATTAGAGATGGTAAGTAAACCCTCTAATTCAAATAGAGCTTCTCTAGATTCATGATCACTTAATTCTATTTGGTTAATGTAGTGGCTAGTTGGAGAGTAAAGGAGACAGAAAGGATGATTGCCATTTGCACAGAGCTTCGAAAGGTAAGACTCTCTCCCTCTCTCTCTTTCTCTCGGTTTATAATGCTTAGTCCAATTTAACTTCTGCATATAATATTGCGGTCTTTGCGTTCAGCTTGGAGCTACAGTGGAAGAGGGCTCAGACTATTGTGTGATAACTCCACCAGCAAAGCTGAAACCGGCGGAGATTGATACATATGATGATCATAGAATGGCAATGGCATTCTCGCTTGCGGCTTGTGCTGATGTTCCAGTCACCATCAAGGATCCTGGTTGCACCAGGAAAACTTTCCCTGACTACTTCCAAGTCCTTGAAAGAATCACAAAGCACTAAGAAAACCCTAAACCCATTTGTGTTTTCTCTTGATCCAACTGAGATCTGTTTCTTCTCTGTTGCATTGCCACTGTAACATTATTGAAAACAAAGAGTCTTAAGATTGTTTACTTGTACCGGAACTGAGTGAGATGCAATCGTTGAATCGGTTTTTTGGTCTTAATACACTTCTAAGTATTATGTTTTGTAGATGTGTGGGAGAAATACAGCAACCCCAAAACCAAACCGAATTGCATGAACTAAAACTAAATCGACTTTTGTTTTTGCAGACCGATTTCATTAATTATGTTAAAACTAAACAGGCCAAACCCATCCCAGCCCTTTCTGAGCCCAACTCTGAACTGATTGACTCTGTATAGAGATGTCAAATCGGGCAGCCCGTGTCCAAAAGGCCAACCTGTTGTGGGTGTGGTTTTCACTCAAGCTGTGCGGGCTGGCCCATCACGGTCACGGACTGCAGTGCATGTTCAAATCTATTCCGTTAGTATAATGCGGTTTACAGGTGAGGCCGCGGATCAGGAACAAAAGATATTAAAATCAGGAACAAAAGGACCTTACTGCATTGGAGTTTTAATTGCGATGGTTTGATGAATATAGAGACAAGAGAGTAGATCTCAGAGTAGATACATCTGAAGGAGGGACAAAGGCATGGGGACATGTTATGCCAATTCATAAAGGGAAACGAGAGGACATGTTCTTGTCTTATGTAATCAAATTCTTCACATGGGGTCTTTGAGTGCCATTATAGCCTTTATTCACTTGCACCTTTTTTTTCTTTCGCCCTTTTGTAATTTTAAACATCTTATGATTACAACAACTTTTTTTTAAAAAAAGTGGGTCAAAAAAGACTAAGCCGTGATTTATCTCAACCCTATTTTGCTATACATAGGAAGTTTTATATTAGCCTCGTACAACAATGCCATATTTAGAGAACTATTATGCTTGATTTCTTGGAAATGTATAGTAATTATTTAGAGCAAAAGCACTAACAAAATTGATGGCCCCAAAATCTCTCTCACACCATTCAAGAAAAAAATAGGCTTTCAGGTCATCAACAACAACAAACAAACAACACCCTTCGTTCAAAATTTAGGAGGGTCCAGTCTCATTTAGCACCAATCCATTAAATAAAATTATTAAAACAAGTTAACTTTGGTTCAAAATACAATAGTTTTGGGATGTGAGGCTTCCCGAAAAACTTGGAATATTATTTCACACCAATAATACTATTATGACAAGAAATCTTTTGAAGAGTCAAAAACTTTTGCAGTTAAAAATTGATTGCCTATCCAATTATTTACAGAAAAAAACTCACTGATTCTATTTTTTTGTTCATAACAATATAACTGTCTTTGACTGTCTCTTTCTTCTCATTTTCCTTGTTTTGGATCTCTAAATCTCCAATACGCATGTTCCGATTTATAATTCACACTCTCCTTATCACACCAAACTTTGATCCTCAAATATATATTATTAATAAAAGATAATATTCGTGTTTCTCATTGTGGAGTCTTAATAAAGAAAGCTACTTTAATTAAACCCCTCCAAGAAACCTGAAGATTCTAAGAAGCTGCCATAAAAACTAAAAATAAGAAATAAGAAGAAGAAGAAGAAGAAGAAGAAGAAGAAGAAGAAGAAGAAGAAGAAGAAACTACAAGTTTCCTTTCACTTTCCCTAGAAAATGTCGCGTCTTGACGACATACCTTCAAGCCCAGGCAAATTCAAGATGGAGAAATCTTCTTACTTCCATCGTCTCAGATTTCAATCGTCTCTCACCAAATTCGCATTTTTCTCCTTCTTCCTCCTCTGTCTCATCTCCATACTATTCCTCCGATCTCCACCGTCTGTTAATCCGTCGCAATCCGATCCATCTCGCCGCTCACTCCGAACCTACAGCTACGGAGGACCCGCTTGGAAAAAAAGCCTCCGAGCCTCTGCTCGAATCCGAACCTCAAACAACGGAATCACCGTCTTAGTCACCGGAGCAGCCGGTTTCGTCGGAACACACGTCTCCGCCGCTTTAAAACGCCGCGGTGATGGCGTTATCGGCCTCGACAACTTCAACGATTACTACGATCCATCTCTGAAACGAGCAAGGCAAGCTTTACTAGAGAGAAGCGGGATCTTCATCGTTGAAGGAGACATAAACGACGTCGAATTGCTCCGTAAGCTCTTCAAGATCGTCTCCTTCACTCACGTTATGCATTTAGCGGCTCAAGCCGGAGTACGATACGCAATGGAGAATCCTAGCTCGTATGTTCACAGCAACATCGCCGGATTAGTCAATCTCCTCGAGATCTGCAAATCGGCTAATCCTCAACCTGCTATCGTCTGGGCTTCGTCTAGCTCCGTCTATGGACTTAACACGAAAGTTCCGTTTTCCGAGAAAGACAAAACAGATCAACCGGCGAGTTTATACGCCGCGACTAAAAAAGCCGGCGAAGAAATCGCTCACACGTATAACCACATATACGGGTTATCCCTCACGGGATTAAGGTTTTTCACGGTGTACGGACCTTGGGGAAGACCAGATATGGCGTATTTTTTCTTCACAAAGGATATTCTGAAAGGGAAATCGATTTCGATTTTCGAATCGGCGAATCACGGCACGGTGGCTAGGGATTTCACTTACATCGACGATATCGTGAAAGGATGTTTAGTGGCGCTTGATACGGCGGAGAAGAGTACAGGAAGCGGAGGGAAGAAGAGAGGTCCGGCGCAATTGAGAGTGTTTAATCTCGGGAACACATCGCCGGTGCCGGTTTCCGATCTAGTGAGCATATTGGAGAGGCAATTGAAAGTGAAGGCGAAGAGGAATGTGATCAAGATGCCACGAAACGGCGACGTTCCGTTCACTCACGCGAATATCAGCTTAGCTCAACGCGAGCTTGGGTATAAACCGGCGACAGATTTACAGACGGGTTTGAAGAAGTTCGTGAGATGGTATCTGAGTTATTACTCCGGCGAGAAGAAAGCCGCCGCTAGATGATTATTTTTGATCGATCATCTTTGATTTCGTGTTTGTTTTAGTAAATTTTGGGGATTGTAACAGAGTGAACAGACCCATCGGTAATTTTATTTAATTTATTTATTTTACTTGTCGAGTACGTAACTGTTGTAGTAAAATTGACTCATCTCCTAAGGTCAAATAATTTTTTTTTACAGAAATGAAACACAGAACGAGTCGTCATCGTCAAAACAAACATACTTCTCAGTTCAGAAATCGTATTTAGTTCTTCCACTACCTAGAACAAGACACAACATATCTGGAATGTTCGAAGTAGATTTGTACAAGTTCCATGCCTCTAGCATTAGGCGTTTCCTGGATCCTTTGAAGTGAACAATCTGCGTTGTTTTCCAGAGTAATTGAGAGTATGTATGATGAATAGATTTGTGATATTTTTCGGGGTTGTGAGAGTACCTTAACATCTAATGGCATGCCATGAAACTGACCAGCACCTTCTGGAGGTGTCCAGTTGTATAAAGCACATGGTAAAAATAGCACTGAAGCTCCAGCTATTTCTTGTGTGAAAGCTTGTGGCTTTGTAAATCTCTTTGCTTCAAATGAAGAATGAGATTTGACAACCCATACCAGAGCCAATTGATCACCAAGCATACGCGATGCCTTCATATATTTGGTTTTGTAAGCTTTTAAGACTTGTAGAAGAAAAACTTTAGCCCTGCATTTTTTGGAGCCCATGTAAAGACAAAGTCATCAATACTGAATATATACATATAAGTTTCAGTAGAGAAACATGCAGTTTTTTGTTATCCATCCTGGTTAGCATACCAGGTTCAGATACTGATTCCGAAGTGACGAGTGTTACTTTTAACTGTAAGATTTTGCTTAATGAGGAGAGAAAAGGGATAAATGCCAACCTTAGGATCGCTTCACGTGTGCCTCTCACTGCTATAAATCCTGAATTCAGCGGTTGATCTTTATTGTTCCTGAAGGTTAGAGCCATATGGAAGTTTCGATGCTTGTCAAATATAGTCTCGATATTATCAACCACAGCTATATCAGAATCAGTGAAGATATAGTGGTTTATCCCACCATCATTCTTCTCGAGCTTCATCTCAAGAAAGGTCTGCAGAGCCAAATTTTAACAAAAAAACCACGACCCAGTGAGCATTCATATTCTCTCAATAACTCAGATACAAAAAAAAAAAGAAAAATATTAAGTGGTATCTTAAAACTTAAAAGTAATGGAGACCAAAGAAATAGATAGATAGGCAAATGCAACAAATGTGTGTATTCTACCTAGGTATTAGTGTGATTTTGCTCTTACAATGTAAGACCTGATTCTCTGAAGCATCAGGTTACCCCGTGAATAATCACCCGGAATATGCTCTAACATCACGTTGCTTGATTGGATGGAAAGATGAGAAGCTGGATCAGTCAATATGACAACGTTGCTCTTGGGCATAGTCACCTACAAAAACAAAAACAGATTTTTCAGCCTATTAGATAACAGAGAAACACCAAAAGTTGTCAAAACTTAGAGGAAACCTCAGTAAGTTACCTGAATGAAGTAGGCGAATGCATTTAGAACTGCCATTGATCTCTCTGGCTTGCTGTAGGTAACATTCCCAATAACAGAAACCATATTGGAGGATTTCAAATTATCGAGGGATGTATTATCATAAACAGTAAACACTGTAACAAAAGAAACACCATTTCCAGCACCAGACATATGAGAAGTTGTAGTGTGAGTCTTGTTCAGAGCCTTCGTGCCTAAACAAATATGACGATGTAAAAACAAAAAAACAAAGTCACACCAACATACCATTTCAAAAACTGTAACAAGTTGCAGTTCCTAAAATGACTTTTCACCAAGCTATTCTAAACATGAAAACAATGGTGTAATATCTGTGAAGCAACAAGACAAGCTAAGTGCATGATGTATATGATTCAAATGTTTATGAAGACAATGTCCTGAGACGAGGATTTGTGTTCTTGCCCTAAGTTGAAGACAAAATTGCTCAGATCTGTGCCTTCTCAAACAAAAATCAAAGATTGAGATTCAAATATGTGCCATAAGTGCTTATCTGCCAACAACTAGCAAAATCTAACCTCGGCAATGCAATCTGTCTGGTAAGCCTACTCCAGCAGTAGGACCGAGCACAAGGTGATCTAATTTCTTGCTATGAATGCTTGGCGCTTCGTTCCTAGCCCAAGTCGAAGAAAAATCAACAACTGACGAGAGATGAGGAAGAACAAAGAGTACAGGAACAAGCAATAGAAATCGACGCCATCCGCTACACCTTAAGCTCCGATAATCTCTCCGGGAAACCATTGATCGTATAAACAAATTCCGTTCAACGAAATTAATTTCTCGGCGGAGAGACGATTGATGCGATCAAGCTAATTTCGGTGCTTCGGCTCAAGTGTTCAAGTTGGGTTTAGTTGGGCCTTTTTATGATTTATTACTGTAGTAGATTATGTCGAATTATTGTAAAAGCTAGAAGATATCATCAGGTCCAAACTACGTGACGTTTACTTGCAATGTTAATGAACAGTGTGCCGTTGAAAGAAGAAACACTCAGACTTCATAAGACTTGAGTGTTTAGCTTCTCATATGCGACACAAGCAGATCTGAATCAATTACATGTCATTAAAAGACCCGTAAAGAGTTTACAAAGATATTCTACTATTTACCAGAACTTTAAACGAAAACCGGAGAAATGAATGGTTCCGATAATAGCAGATAAAGCAAAGGCATAACCGGTTAATATCACAAGGGAAGATAATGGAGAAGCAAATATGGTATCTACGGCGAGGTTCACCATTCCTGTAAAAACGTTTGCCTGTAAAAAAAAATTGGTAAATTTGAAATGAGTTCACAGAGTAAAGATTCTGTAAAGATGGTGGAGAAATTAATTGATAAGAGACTTACAAGAAGAAAGGTGGCTAAAAGATTCTGGTCAATGGCTTCTTCAAGGGATGAGAGTTTGTTCATAGGTATATAACTCGAAAGCATAAATATACCCAGCGCCTGAAAAAAAAAAATGAATACAAAATCTCATACCTCTAATCTCAAAGACAAAGTCTTCACCTTTATAATTATACTGAACTTAAAAAGACCTGAAGATCTTGAGCGAGCACCCAAGTAACATAAGGCATGTTGCACTGCAGAAAATAAAAATGATTATCGACCAATATTGTCCCACAAAATGTTTTGAGCTTTAAGTGAGTATCATTACCGTTCGACGGGAAATCCTCTCGACGTAGTTGTCAACAAGTATAGTCACAATCCTGAGACATGCATACAAAGATGCTCATGAGTGAGTGATACTATCATTATGAGATAGTATGTTCTATAACCGCTTGTTTTTACCATAATATAAGAGAAACGAGAAAGACTCTAGCGATTGAGCTCGTGGTGCTTCGAGTATTCGAATGTTTTGCGTAAAAGAGACGATAGCCTAAGTGAACGCCGAGAAGGTACATGCCCCAATAACCTGAATCAGAAGAGAGTTAGATGCCACAATATCAAAGGAGAGTAGTACGTAACCCAACCAAATCAAAACCTTACCAAGAATGCTATATACTCCTTCCTTGTTCTTGCTGATAATGTTAACTCCTCTTTCGTCGGAAAGTAGATATGTGTTCAGTCCACTAACCAACCAGGTTTGGTACCCTGAGCACAACGGAGGTTGAAGATAGTTAGGTTTTATCGTCTTGTGATTATAGAGAGAAAATAAAGTAGAACTGGAATATACCTGTAAGAACAGCGAAACCTAGGATTCCACAGTACTTAGCTGGTATGTTTACAAATGATGTGAGAATTGATATGGCTGCAAGTGTGAAAAAGAAATTCCAATGTTGTCCATATTCCGTAACGTGGACCTTCATATACAGATTGGAACAACAATGGTTAGAGTTTATCAACCGAACAACAACAGGGCATAATAAAGAGGAATAGTGGAGATTTTCTTTACCTGATAATCCACACCAGAAGTGGTAACTAAACGAATAAACCCGAGTAATAGCAGAGGAGCAGTTGCCTTCAGTCCAGTAATCCAGTTTCTGAACCAATGCAAGTAAAGAAAATTATACCAAATTCACATACTGCTGAACCACTAACAAAGCGGATAATGGAATGCTCATGAGAATCACCCACCCTGATGAGACGTCCCTAGCTTGCCGAGAAACTATAGCATTAGCCAACACAAAAGAGCCAACCCCAAGATCCATCTGTTTCCATTTCAGGTTGTAATACACAGTAGGAAGGCAAATCTCCAATTAGTTTAGAGCCTAAAGTAACTAAAGGAACACAAATATGCGATTCGACATTCCAAAAACATACCAAGCTAGTACCGTAAGTCTCTGTCTTGGCGTACCTCCTCGGAAAGATAGTGAAGTCAACAGCCAAGATACACAAGCATGTAATTAGCATCTGCAACAACGAGGATATCCTTAAGAGTAAATGGAGAATAAAAGCAGATTGGGGTTTAAAAAAAAAAAAGTAGTGTTGTATACCAGAGCAACTCTATAAGAAGATACATTTGCTCTAAACGAGAGAGACTGTCCTCTCTGCAACCCTGAAGAAGATCTGGAATCATGATTTTTTTTAGTTTTAAAAAGCTATCAGCCTACCACAGGATTTTTTATAGATAAGGGAAAATACATGAAAGTTTCTACCTTTTTGCGGTCACAGAAAGGACCAGCAACGATAACGATAACAAAACTGCTCCAAGATAAACCCATTCTGATAGAACCTGTAATAATATTAATTGTTCATCAGTTTCGCTGATCATAAGAGAACGATTAGCGAGTAAATAATATGCTCACAGGCGAATATCGAAAAGAAAAAGAAAAAAAAACTGATATCTAAGGGACATACGGTGAAAAACAAGAGCATGGGGAAGACAATGAAGATGAAGTCCAAGGATATAGCATAAATGTAAGCTTTCCAATTTCTGGAAACAACAATCTCATCATCGTTTTTCTTCGATGAAATGGATTTGTCATTATTATCTATAACAAACATGAAAAACCTTGGATTAATCCAACATAGAGTCCACAAAAAGCACTATGTAGATGAGTTTAAAGTGATTGCTCTTGCAAAGCAGAGAGTTTTAACAATTGTAGGTCCACAATGAGATTTAAATGAGAAGATGAAAAGCGATAAAGACAATCAGATAAACGAACTGATTCTACGGTGAAAGCCAATGGAGTATCGAATAAGAACCAATAGCTGAAACAAATAAACGTAATAATTCAGAAATTGAGCAAATCAAAGATATATACAAAACAAAACAAAACAAAAACTTACAGGGACAATGGTCAATAGTGCTGCGATTTCCAGAATAGATGATCCATCTAGATTGCTTACGAATCTGCAAGTCAATTGAAAAAAACAATAAGTAAGAAATACAACAGTACGAAAAAATACGGATCATCGAGAAGAACGAGAGGAAGAGAGAGGGAAGCTTCACTGTTCTTTAAGATGCTTATTTGGATTCAGAGACGAATCCATCAAAACTCGATACACAGAGAAAAAAGATGTAAACTTTCGTGAGCAAGTTCTAGTTCATTCGGCTGTTTTTTTTTTCGTTCTATTGAATTAGAACCGGCCGGTTCAATTAATAGGACTGGTTCATGGGATTCTTTTAAAACCCAAACTTAAACCACAGTGATTTTCGAACAAAATGTTTCGGTTTACTGTCTTCATCTGTTTTTTCGAACTGGGTTGAAGAACAAACCAAACACGATACCTTTGGATTGATAAACTAATGCTTCGGTTCAGGCATATCAACATTGTATTTAGGCTTGCAATAGAATATGGTTCCATAATGTTTCAACTCTCCACAGGAGAAATTGGTGCTCGATCTTGGGTATAGAGGCCTGGCCAAAACGTGATACATCCTTAGCAACAGCTTGTTATCTCTGCGACTGTAACTCTATAGGCTGTGAGCCAAAATGAGACATATATGAAACAAAATCGATTAAGCTCGGCTACAAGTCAGGAAGTTCAGCAACATAACTCTGATTCTTGCCGCTTTGTACTTGAACATTCGAGACTTGTAAAGCTCTCTCATTCTCTGTTTTCTTTGTACAGTAACATGAGGCAGATTTGTGTTGAATTGAATTACTAGATTGGCTGTGTCGTGAAGCAAAATATGATCCAAATCTGTTTTAACAGTGTGTAGAAGCAGCAGCTTCAGCGTTCTTTGTGTAATATGTTGAATCACAACTTGTAACAGCCACTGTTATTGAACAGTGCTGTTGAAAGAATAAGAACGAACGCAACTTTCTCCTATCTTACTGGGCTGGGATAGGCTGGGCTGGGCTGCCAAATGAAAAGCCCGGTACTTCAAGATATATAATTGAAGCAATGAGCGAGATCTTTTTCTTTGCAAGTTTTGTCTGAAAAGTGTGATCATGCATATGCTTAAAGTTGGATTTAGTCTTTTAAGTTACCTTTAATTGTATTATAAGTCTTTGATTGTTTCATCATGTCATAAATTATAAAATAAACAGCATATCAACAAATTAAAGGTTTAGAGAAACGCAAGAATATGTAAGAGCGAGAATCGTGAAAGCAAAAGAGAAAACTTGTAAAGATCTGTATTGTCGATGAGATTATTGTTAATTAATTAAAGTGCACATTTGTCTTGGTCACGTGATTTCTTGTAAGCAGTATAATTATATAAATAATACAAATCCTTAATTAAGTAGTGTATGCTTGTGAATTCAATCTTGTCTTCGACTTGTTTGGTTTATTGTGGTCTCCAATAAAACTCGGTGTCCGTGACGCAAACATATCATTATCATATCTCATTTTCTTTACACTATTCCAATTCGATATTTATGTTAAAAAACATTAATTTCCTTCTGTATAATTTGATATAACTTGCTAAAAAGTCTATGCGTTAACAATAGTGGAATGTAATATAAAATTATTGCGAGTAGACCATTGTATCACTGCATCAGAGTTGAAATGACTAATTTTTTGATGTGACGTGTTTGATATATAGCACTTTATACAATTATACTACTATAAGATATTGGTTTCAACGATTTTGATATATCATTACGAATCAATTAATTGAGGGAGAAACTGTAGTCTGTGAACAAAAATAAATATCCGCCAAGGCTGGAATTTTAAACATGGTTTTTTTTTATATAATTACTGTGTGTATGTACTATCTTAAATCTTAATTGATACAAATATTTTATGTAAGAATTTAAACTTTCTTTCTTCTTCACATATAAAATACATACGAAAATGTAATCATTAGCTTACATACTGTTTGTGTTCGATCATGGGCACTACTTCGTTTTTGTCTTCCCGTGTTAGGTGAGACAGAAGAAATAATCAAATCTTACCTTTTTTATATTTGATTCTTCGAAATTTGAAATGTGATTTTTTTTTTTCAGGTTACTTATGGAATTTTTAAAAGATCTTTTATGAATATGAGTATTTGAACCTAATAAATGTTCTTGTTTGCTGCGGTTACATATATCGCTTATATACTAATGCATTTGAAAATGTCGGCATGCATTTTATAACATCTGCTAATTAATTGGCACGCGTATATGTATCGTTGGACCAATTTTAGATATAATAAATCAAAGAAAATATCGAATACACATGGATTTTCAGTTTTCAACGTCTGAATTTACGAGACGAAGAAAACATAAATTTATAAATAGTAATATAATTCCACTTACATTTAGACACGATATATAACAAAGCAAAATACATAGATTTGCTCAAAAACAAAACAAGGATGATTATCACTTAAATAAGTACCAACATGTACAATTATAATGATTATTATTATAAGTTTTGTTGTAACAATTGTATGAAACATCGTACTCATGCTTCCAAACAAAATGGAACAGGCTGGGTTTGTTAACGTGTGTGAGCTAGAGACGAACACGATTTCCAAATACTGTATTAGGAGTGACTTTGATGATAATACCATATTACAGCTGATCTTGATAATAAAAAAACATATTACTGACTTTTATAAAAAAATAAAAACAGTGGAATTACTGTTATATATACTTCTATTAAATTTTACCACTAGGGTCACATATGGTGTAATAATATTAAATATGGGACAGATTACCTTAAAGTTCTCTATAATTTTATATTTTTGTTTATAATCATATCGAATACAAAACCACTACTTAACGATTTTTAAAATAGTAGATGTACGTTAGCTAACTGTTAACAGATTAGTTGTTTTAACTTGAGTTCATGTATGAATTTAGAAAACTTGAATGTTATCTAAGTATTATGTCATCATACGCACAGAGAAATGGCTGCACTAACTAAGAGTATAATGGACACATTACTTTCGATAATTCTCAGTCTCACTAATACTACAATGAAGTTTCATTCCCTCTATCGACATATGCGCACACACACACACACAAATATAATCGTATATCATCCACCACTACCCACGAAGCAATAAATCACAAATGAAATATCTTAAAGAGCCCTATAGCCTTTTGCTTTATTATCTTGCTTTATAGTTTCTGTAAACTCACATGTTATACTTAGAGTAGAGCGAGGCGTTGGTCCATTTTCCTTTTTCTGTGATCAAATCAAGAAAATAGCAAAACATTAACTCTAGAGAATTTCACATGTGTTTTTTTTTTAAAATATTTTTTACTTATATTTTGATTAATTGTGTAAAACAAACTGTTCACATGTTGCTCCTATTGACTTGCCTCCATCATCTTTCTTTGTCCCATTTGATGTACTCTTAGCCCCATGCCTCTTGGATGCCTTTTTTTATCTTTTATATTATTATAATATATATATATAATATAAACTACTCTTGTTTTATCCATGTAACAATTATTTGCAGCAAATATAGTAATTCAGTGGAATAATGTCAAGAAATACCATTTATCTTTGTACCTTATTCCTCCATGTGAACATATAAGCTAGTTATCAGGTTATTGTACATATTATAAGCTAAGGGTATTTACTCACGATTTATCTGAAAATCAACTACAATTCTATTTTAGTTTTCTATTTTCTTAGTATAAACATTTTCACAATGAAATTTTAACCAAAATGTAAATATTTTCATGAGAGTTTTAAAACATATTGGAACATATTAATATTAATATTCACAATAACTTTAAATGGATATATGAAAAGTTCTAAACAATGATATGCAAAGTACAATTTGATAGCTGGTGCACTGAAAAAGAAACAACTTTTCTTACCATTAAATCTAGAGAGAGTGGTATCATTATCAATTTTGAAAAAAAAAAGCTAGGTTCGCCAAACTATTATTGTTTCTCTGAAAAGATTTTAAAAAAGAATCTTTACCGTATAAACTATAAAGTACAAGAAAAAAAAAAAACTCGTGGACTTCAAGAATTTAAATTCTGAAAACTCCTTTTTTTTCTTTGTTCAGTCATTCACACAAAATCTAAAACCAGACTTCCGCTTGTCTTATCGCATTCTGTGAAGTTGTTCACTTGTTCCTATGAAGTTAATTAATGCCATATTTTATGTTTTCTAAATATTAGATAATATTCTCAAATCGTAACTTATATATTTAGTCATTTCAGAGCAATGCAAAAACAGAAATTTTTTTTTTTTCTACAGGGTATAGTCAAATTAACTTTTTTTTTTGTTTTATACTGTAGTTTGTTATATATATTTATTTTCTTTTACGATTGTATCATTTTGTGGTCTACAACTTTTTTTTCGAATTAACAAACATAAACTGTTTAAAACATAAAAAGACGAATTTTATTTTGCTTCAAAACCAAAAGAGAGAGTCATTTTCTTCTTCATCACTATCTCTCTCTCTTCTCCACAACCAAACATGGCCTCTTCACTCTCAGTCTCCCTCATCCTCTCCTTCGTCTTCCTCTTCCTTTCTCCTTCACTATCTTTCTCTTCAGAGCTCGACATTCTCCTCCATATCAAATCCTCTCTTGACCCAGAAAAACGCTTCCTCACTTCATGGACTCACGACGCCGACCCTTGCTCCTCCGGGTCCTTCGACGGTGTCGCTTGCGACGGAAACCGCCGCGTCGCTAACATCTCTCTCCAAGGAATGGGTCTAACTGGAACTATCCCTCCTTCAATCGGTCTTCTCACTAGCTTAACCGGTTTATACCTTCATTTCAACTCCTTGACCGGTCAGATTCCTAAAGACATCTCAAATTTGCCTCTCCTCACTGATTTATACCTCAATGTCAACAATCTCTCCGGCGAAATCCCTCCTCAAATCGGAAACTTAGACAATCTTCAAGGTCAGCCTTTGTTATGCGTGCGTTCTCTTAAGTAATCTCACTCATTCATACTTCATTTATTGCAGCTAAAAGATCTTAAGTGGGTCAGATTTGGTTTTATTGAATTAACTAAAAAGAGTCTAGTTCTTGAATTGGTGTAGGTTTTAGAAGAGTTCTTGATTTTTAGTTTTCAAAAGCTGATTTAATCACCCAATCAAACTTTCTAAAAATTAATAGGAAAAAAACTATTTTGTTTTAGTTAGCCTTTTTAGAATTATAATTCTCCTAAAACTTAGGAAAACTCCTTTTCTTTTTTACTATGCTAAAACCAAAAACTCTTTACAACAAAAACTATATCCAACATATAAAAATCAAACACTGAAGACTCAATAAAAAAATTGCATCATTTCATAAATTATTTAAAATGTGATTTTTGCAGTTCTTCAGCTATGTTACAACAAGTTAAGTGGGAGTATACCGACACAGTTAGGATCTCTTAAGAAGATAACTGTCTTGGCTTTACAGTATAACCAACTCTCCGGCGCTATTCCGGCGAGTTTAGGCGATGTTGATACGTTAACGAGGCTTGATTTGAGCTTCAACGATCTCTTTGGTCCTGTTCCGGTGAAACTCGCTGGTGCTCCTTTGCTTGAAATTCTAGACATTCGCAACAACTCCTTCTCCGGCTTCGTTCCCTCTGGTATAATTCATGTTTACCTCAAGATTCATTATTTTCTTCAATCTGGTTTAACCGAACCGAAACCAACGCAGAACCGGATCGAAGAGAACTGAAATCGGTCTTTTTGGTTTGGTATTTTATTTTTTCTTTTTCTGGATTTTGAAGCTTTGAAGAGGCTAAACAATGGATTCCAGTATTCAAACAATCACGGTTTGTGCGGAGATGGGTTCACAGATTTGAAAGCTTGTACCGGTTCTAACGATCCGAACCTAAACCGTCCCGACCCAACAAACCCGAAGCATTTCAGAACAACCGATGATGTGAAACCAGAATCTGCAGATTTACAACGAAGCAATTGTAGTAACAACAATGGCGGATGTTCATCAAAAACTTCAAAGTCCGCACCTTTCGGAATCGTCATGGGACTAATCGGATCAATACTCGCCATTGCAATCTTCGGTGGCTCAACATTCACATGGTACAGACGAAGGAAACAGAAGATAGGAAGCAGTCTCAATGCAATGGACGGTAGGATAAGCACTGAGTACAATATCAAAGAAGCTTCTAGAAGAAAAAGCTCTTCTCCGTTGATCAGCTTAGAATACGGGAGCGGTTGGGATCCGTTAGGTCGAGGACAGAACAGTAACAACAGTGCATTGTCTCAAGAAGTCTTTGAGAGCTTTATGTTCAATCTTGAGGAGATTGAGAGAGCTACTCAGAGCTTCTCTGAGGTTAATCTGTTGGGGAAGAGTAATGTCTCTTCGGTTTACAAAGGTATCCTTAGAGATGGTTCTGTTGCAGCCATCAAATGTATTGCGAAATCGAGCTGTAAATCCGATGAATCCGAGTTTCTCAAAGGGTTGAAGATGTTGACATTGCTCAAGCATGAGAATTTAGTGAGGTTGAGAGGATTTTGTTGCTCGAAAGGTCGTGGAGAGTGTTTCCTTATCTACGAGTTTGTCCCCAATGGTAATCTTTTGCAGTATCTTGATGTGAAAGATGAGAATGGAGAGGTTCTTGAATGGACTACTCGAGTCTCCATCATAAATGGAATCGCTAGAGGTTGGATTCTGCGGATTCTTTCTTTCGCAAACTAAACTCAGTTCCTGTACTGTGAAGTCTGATGTCTTTTTTCTTTTTCTTTCTTTCAGGCATTGTTCACTTGCATGGAGAAAATGGGAAGAAACCTGCAATAGTTCACCAGAATCTATCCGCAGAGAAGATTCTCATTGATCATTGGTATAATCCGTCTCTTGCGGATTCCGGTCTTCACAAGCTTTTCACGGATGATATCGTTTTCTCGAAGCTCAAAGCAAGTGCTGCAATGGGATACTTAGCTCCTGAGTACATAACTACAGGAAGGTTCACTGACAAGAGCGACGTTTATGCCTTTGGTATGATTCTTTTGCAGATACTCAGTGGTAAAAGCAAAATTAGCCATTTGATGATCTTACAAGCTGTAGAGTCTGGACGACTGAATGAAGACTTCATAGATCCAAATCTTCGAAAGAACTTTCCGGAGGCAGAAGCTGCACAGCTCGCTAGACTTGGCCTTCTCTGCACTCATGAATCCTCAAACCAGAGACCATCCATGGAAGATGTTATGCAAGAACTGAATCAACTCTCGGCGAATTATTAGTTTCCATCTAACAAGATTCTTGCTTTTGATTGTCCAAGAATGTATGGCTCACCAAAGTTTCAGACTATCACCCATCCCTGATTTTAGCTCTGTTTAGATTCCCCATGATGTAACATCTTTTCTCCTTGTAACTGTAGCTGATGTACGTAGGCTGTAAAAACAAGCGCTTTTCAGACGTTTTGAATGATCTTGTGGGAAGCCTTTATTTCAGACATATTTTAGCTGCACAAAACCAACCAACAAGTGAATATGTTGTGACATTGTCTTGTCTTCATGTATGACTCTATTTCGTTCTCCATTTAATGTATGGCAAGGAATTGCAGAATACCCTTGAAAATATATGGTTGCACAATCGTTTATTTACAATGTATTGGAAACTTCCATGCTACCTACACAGAAACTCATGGACTCTTCCGTCGAGCTCAATCCAACTACATCCGGGAATTTTCTCTATCCTTCTTTCCTTCATCATCGTTCTAACTCTACGAACATCCTTCCACATTCCAATACTAGCATAAATGTTGGAGAGAAGCACGTATGAGCTTAGGTTATAGCCAGCTTGCAAAATAAGCTGTTTTGCGACAAGCTCTCCTGTTTCAAACTCCTTATGGTGACTACAAGCGGTGAGAAACGTTCTCCATATGACATTATTTGGCTCAGTTGGCATTTCCTCTATTAAGTTTTTGGCCAGCTTTATACTTCCTGACCTTGCTAGTATGTGGACCATACATCCATAGTGTTGCAAAATTGTTTCTATCTTGTGTTTTCTCCTCATGAGCTCAAAGCAGAGAAGACCTTACTTCACCAACCCAGAGTGGCTGCAAAAGCATATCGAATGCGGATTCTCCAAGACCATGAACAGCTAACCCACCAATCATTGCATTCCAGTGATCAATAGTTTTGCTTTCGATCCCCTCGAAAACCCACATTGCGTGTTGTATGCTTCCACATATCAATGAGAGCAACGCCGAGTTTTTCACCTAAAAGGAATTGTTTCTCCACAATGTAAATATGCATATCAATACACGTGAGCTCTGTAGCGAATAGAATAACTTCAGGATAGTGATCAATTCATGTATAGTGCTCACAAGTCTTGAGTAGATGTAGTGCTTGAGATTTTTTTTATGATAACTCTATCCCTCTCCTTCATGTCTTTGAGCACTTCAACGAGCCGTAGCCCCAAGTTTCGCATACATGTTGATCAGCGCATTGCCCATAACCAAATATGTCAAGAACTTATGCCTATCTATTGCACTACTTCCACATTCTCCTAGGTCAACCGCTCCTAGGCTTGCACAAGAAGAAAGAAAACCGACAATGGAATACTGGTCGGGTTTTAGATTTTCCCGCAACATCTGTATGAATAACTATTATACCCTTCGGGAGGCTATTCGAAGCATACCCAATTGTATCATAGTGCTCCAAGTAACTATCTCTTTCTTCGCCATAGAATAGAAAACACAATGGGCTTTCTCTATCTTCCCACGCTTTGCATTGAGATTGACAAGTGTTGTGCACACAAAGAAGTTCTTCCGCCTCATGAACGTTTTAGACATGCAAATGGTTTTTCAAAATAAAATTTGAATAATATGTGATTGAGTTGGGACCCTTTGATTTTTGTACGACATTGTATATACTCATAAAAGGTTTTCATCATTAGATTGAAATATGCAAGACATTTCAAAAAAAAAAATATTTTGAACAATGTCTCAATGGCAACTAAATTTCAATGCTTTTTTGTGCTTAATAAAATTTTCCATAACTAATTATAAAAAGTTTTATTTCTCCTCCCATTTTATTTGTTTCGCTTAATGTCCATAAACTTCTTTCTTGAACTTCATTTCTCAATTCTCGACGGAGAGGTTAGGGGACACCAAAAAGGAATTAATATAAATAGACTAACATTCGAGTTCAAAGCATATTCTTTACAGAAATTAGATAGATATTAAAATTTAGGTCGATTAAAATACGTCCACCAAACAGATCTCTACAATATATATATATATATATATGTATAGAAAATAGAAAAGTGATAGTGATAATACGATATTGATAAGCAAGTTGATAAGCATTGACTTCCTCGTAAGTCATAGTCTGGATGGAGTGGTACGATATATCGTACATTTGTCCCCTTTATCAAATTGGTTATTTATAAATATAAAATAATTTCAGTGCAAAGTTGCATTTTAAAAATTGTGCGTCTTTAATATTAAACGAAAGTGCGAATTTGTCGTTTACTCAATAGTAAATCTAATTAATGTCAACTTCAGAATTTATTAGTATTAGCTTAAGAGTACTTAGCTAGCAATTTGGTTGTTTCTACTATATGAGGAGCCATGGTACAGGCATGTCTCAACCAAAATAGTATATTATGAGCTCAATATTGAATTAAAGTTATTACGGTAATGTAAAGTAAGTTTATAACTACCCATATTAGTTTAATTCTTGGTTCAGTTTGGTTCTTTGAAACTTTAATGTTTGTGTATGTAAAGATGGTTCATGTAAAACATTGGTGAGCACTTTTGCCTCCTTTAATTAATGCAATGAAAGTTTAAAAATAAAACCAATTACTCATAGTTCTTTTACGTTTGGGGCTACTCAAGACATTCACAAGTTCACTTATTCGAGAGCTTTTACTGGCTTAAAGTGATTATAAGGTTAAAAGAATCATATATATGTGTTAAGGTTAAGATGAAATTTTGAGAGATTTCATTGGTTTAGTCAGTTTAACCATACAATTTAATCAACACAATTAAATCAGCGAATTCAAATATTGTTTTCTTAAATCAAGCCAGGAATTGGTTCGTATTTTTTGTACCTAAATACAAGACAAATTTTACCAGTAAAAAAAACTGTTTTCATATATAACTTGGATTTTAATTAAAAAAAATTAAAATCACATTTGTTTAGTCGATGGAGCTACCATTAATACACATTCAATAAGATTATGTGTATGCTTTGTAATTATAGATATCTTTGTCGCATATCGGTTCAGCTTATATGGTACGTGCATAATAAACCAAACTAGCCGGCGACATATTACATTTATATATGTTTGATGATATACTATATAAATAACCTTTGGTTGGCACAATGAAAGCGAGTGTCAAAGAAAACAAGAAAACAAAAATAAAATTGAATCGTCATTAGTTGAAATAACAAAGGCTTAAATCCAAGATTAAAAATGAACAAAAGAGAGAAAGAAATCAAAGATTGAGGCTGACCATCTCATGTAATTATTCAAGCTGTCTCACCAAGTCCACAATGTCAGCGATCAAATCCTTTGATCTATTGATCTACGTATATTTTTACACTCGACCATTAAGACAAAAAAAATGAAACAGTAACCAAAATAAAAATAATCAACTAGTATTATAACAAACCAAAATAAAATTTATTAATTTCATGTTTATGATATGACTCTTATAATTTCCAATAATATTTGTTTTTCTCACTAAATTAGCCATAAAAATCGAACTTTAACAAAACGAATAAGCATACAATCACTTATATAAACTATACGTGAAAATACATAAGACTTAATTTAGGTAAACTAACAATAACTCATTTTAAATATTAGTATGGAGATATACTTTTTGGACACAGAACTGAAAATATAGTATAGAGATCGATCGATGGATGTTTACTCTTTAAACTGACGGGCTGACGCAAACTGACGAGATATATACTCAAGTTTTGTTTTTTTTCCTCTTTTTTAACATTTACTCAATTTCTTCAATAATTGAAGCTGGAACTTAAAACAGAAAAGAAAAAAAAAGAGATTTAGTGATTGATGAACTAATTACTAGTAGTTGAAAAGGAAAAAAAAAAAAAGAATCGAAGACACGGAGTAAAAAATGGGAGCAATGAGACCAATTGACACGTTGTTAATTAGTGTAAGCCGATGTCAACGCTTCGTCTGTCCATTTATATTATAACCTAACCGCTTCCTTCATCTCATACTCATAAAATATCCTTTTCACTCTCACCATGAAGCTTGTTTGGTCGCCTGAAACCGCATCTGACGCCTACATCGACACCGTTAGATCGGTATGTGATTTAACTTATAATCATATGTGGTATGTGTGTACATATACATATATATATATATATGCTTATATTTGTTTATCTAAGTATTGATTTGCATGTATAGTGTAAGAGCTACAAAGAATCAGGAGAGGCGGAGTTTTTATCAGCTACGGCGGCCGGATGGAACGCGAGGCTAATCCTTGAGACATGGTCAAGCCGCGATCCTATCGCGACTAGCGTCGGACTCGCGGTTGCTGCAATTCACACGTGCGGGAGACACGTATGTATAGTACCAGATGAGCAGTCGAAATTGGAGTACGTATCGTGCATGAGAGGAGTCGTTAAAAAGGAAGCTACGGAGGTTGTGGTGGTCGGAGAATCTGTTGAGAACACGATGGAGGAGTTTCCCGGCGTAGACTTCTTGGTGGTCGACTCGAAGCGACGAGAGTTCAGTAGAACGCTGATGTTTGCGAAATTGAGCAACAAGGGTGCCGTTTTGGTGTGTAAAAATGCCACGCAGAGAGCGATCTCTGGGTTAAAATGGCACGATGTGTTGAGAGGAGGGACACGTGTGGTAAAATCCGTGTTTTTACTTATTGGGAGTGGGTTGGATATCGTACACGTGGGAGCTGTTGGTGGCCCCCATCATGGTGATTCGAGGAAGCATCCTAGCCGTTGGATTAGACATGTGGATCATCTATCGGGAGAGGAGCATTTGTTCAGACGCTTAAATTAAGATTTCGTCCTTTACTCTTATGCGGGAGTCCGATGATTGTATATACGTCACATAACAAAAATAATTTCCCATAATAGAAAAAAACTCTAAATCATCTTGTGTTTGCACGAATGTAAAAATATTGACACTACAACCTCATACATCATCTACATCGTTATTTGATCACACACATACCAGATGGTACATGTTTCTACAAAACGTCTGTGATGACTTACTCAATGTTGATACGAACAATCTTCTTAGCTCCAGGTGCAGATCGGCTCGAACCGGTCTGAATTTGGTCTGGTCGGCGACGAGTTTGGTCCAGAGATGGAAGAAGCCATCCTCCAAAACTATGATCAGAGCCTGCGACATTGTAGATACGACAAAACAATATAGTAAAATTGACTGAAACTCAGATAATGAATTTGAGATCAAAGATAGCTTTGAGATGAAGAGTTTTACTAACTAGCGGATTCATGATTAGCAAATGATGAATTGCCTTTCCATGCTTCTTCAAAACCACATAGTTCGTCTAAACAAACAAAAAGACAAAGCAGCAGTCTGTTAGATTTTTGTCATTTTCCTTGAAAGAGCTCAACTTATGATTAAACTGTGCAGATTCTGCAGACCGACCTTCATCAAGGTTGTGAAGAGTCTGTGTTGACTCTACGCCACCACTCGAGTTAAGCTTCCTAGTAACCGAATGACCCTGAATACAGCAAACCAACAGAGTCAGACTCGGACACATCAATAATGAAACTTGTTGGAATCAAGAAGTAAATGGAGCAAAACGTCAACATCACCCTATCATCGATTCCTCTGGAGATCCTATGAGTGGCTTCACCCGTAGTCTTATCGGCTTCTTTGCTTTCCTCAACCACCATCTAGAAACAGAATCCAGTTAGTATATGAGAGTTTCCATCAATAGAAAGGATTGAAAAGAGAGACAACATACTCCATCACTGCCTGCTCTTCTGGTTCTACTGGATGTGTAGTAAGCACCATCTATGCCACCATATGTAACCTTCGAGGTGTGATGTCTGAATATTTTAGCACGGGACTGCGTACCCTCTCTTATATTGAAGTTGCTCCTTTTACTCACATTCTGAATCTTCCTCTCAGCTAAAACAACCACCAATCAAAATCAGACATAAACAATATCCGCAATTGGATACAATCCAATAACAAAGTTATGTAATGACTACTGGTAGTTACCATCAGAATCATCTTCAGGGAGCTCAACAGATGGCTGATTCTCTGAACTAGTATGTTCTTCATCACATCCAATATCTTTTCTTTCTTCTACTTCTTCGTCAGATGGTAATTCTTCAATTTTTAACCCTCTCTCACCATTGTTGTTCAGCGCATTATTACTAAAGGAAGCACCTGAACGAAAGGTGTTTGATTCGAGCAAATCCTCAAATGGCCTAGAGAAGAAGGGATCATCAAAAGGATCTCTTCCTCCAAACAAGCTACCTCTAAACGCTCCAAAATTTCCGAGTCTACCACCAAATGGATCGCCCATTTTCACAACTCTGAAATCTTTTTGCATAAATTTGTAACAAAGTTAGGCCGTCAAATTTTCTTTACCATCTCCGTACCTACCAATCAAATTTCAAAGTTCATCAAGCAGATCTCTACGGACAAGCTGAATGGAATACAAATATCACCAAACTTCTGTCTCTAATAGCGTATATATAAACCTATCGTCCTAGCAGTATGTTGTCAGCCTCTTGAAAAAAAACGAGAATCCAATACTTCTCTTCTCGGACAAAGTTCTAATGCTCAGATTTGAAAAACAATCAGCGAGAAGTCAATCTCGTTGTAGCAGATCTCGTTAAACTCCTCTAATCGAAAATTCAAAACCATATCGTACAATTCAAACGCACAACATCTTGCCCTATTAGAATCAAACAAGAGACAATCGAAGAGATCTTCGAAGAAAAAGACCTAAGAGAAGAGACTACGTACCTGCGGGAGAATCCGTGAAGAGTCCAGAAATTCCACAGATTTTTTTGTTTTTTTCAAAAGAGAACAAATTATCAACTCTGTTTATTATATATACGCTTAGTTCGAAAAGGATTGAGACACGTGTCATTCACATCACAAGCTAGAAGCTTCTTCATCATTCTTCTTCCTTAATTCTCATGAATTTTTAATTTTATTTTTTTAACCACAAAAATCCGAGTGGCAAAGTGAAAACTGGAAAAGATAGCATCAACAAAAGGGATTGACTTTACAGAAAAATCAGTGACAAAAGAGGAAAGATTCTTCTCAACGTGAGACTGACTCTACATTTATCATTACAGAACATATGCTATCTACTCAAGAAACAAGAACATTTGGTCGTATGACTTGCCCTTAGCCCCAGCGTTCTTCAATGCGTGGGAATAAACCGCACCGTGTAAGCGAGAAGCAACTCTTTAGATACATTTTCTCTTCAAAAATCAATTTCCAGGACTTTCTCTATCTCTGTCATCCGTAAGGTATTGTTACGCCTTAATTATTCTTTTCTTCAGAAATCTTGGGAATCAAAGTCGGGCTTTGACGGGTATTCGAGTCCCTGAAGTTCTGGCATTCGTCTTAAGTCTTCTCCTGAGTATGCCGGAATCAACCAATATCTCTTATCCATACCAAATACCTAAAAACATAAACTCCCAAAAAGAGATTACAACATGAGAAAGAAAGAAACATTACAAGTCCAAAAGAAGTTATCAAAATCTACACTTACTTGTTCAAAGTTCTTCTTTCGACCGAGGTCATACGGCCATTTCGAACTTGTTTTCTTCTCATATGCCTGTCACAAAGCCAATACACGAAATATAGCTTAATGCACCAAACTGTTTTACAGGCTAGAGATGAAAAAGAAAAGAACATACCTCAATAGTTGTGGTATTGGCAGCCACGAGCGAGATGTGCATAATCAAGAAACCCATAACGCTTAAAGCAAATCCCAGGTTTAAAACTGCGGAGATGAAGATGAAGATTCGTCAGGTAAACGGATAAGTGGAACCGAGAAAATTGGGAGTTGGAAACGTACCAAATACAAGAAAAGTAGTAGCAAGGGTGCCTGGGGTTCCAGGTATCTCTTCATCGCTAAAGAACGCTATGAAGTACGGCATGAGAAGTAAAGTCACAAGAGTTGTTTCCAAAAAGGTGTAAAGCTGCATTTTAAAAGTTTTTAACACACAAGACTTATGTATGACACAAAGCGGAAGAAATTTCTCTCACTTGGCATTAACAAACATGGGTTCATCCCACACCCAAAAATAAATCTAATTTTGGTAAGAAACATTAAAGGAAACTACTTTGGCACAATTCAACTTTAAGATGAACTCAACAGGACAGGGATCACAACAAAAAAAGGAAAATTGACTACTAGATCAAACTAGACTTACCAAGAAAAGAAGAAAATACTTATAGTTAAGCGCCCCGACACAGTTAACAACCCAAACACAATGGTGGTCCATTTTCAACACACACCGACCACCTGGATTTTAATGTAAAACACAATCAGCTTCCTGATTCTCTTTCCAACAAAAAGGAGCACAAAATAGAAAGTTTAAATGAGAAATCTTACAAACAGAGCAATGATGGCAGCGAGGAGGCTTAGGTTGATTGCATTTTCTACAGAACCGAGTTCTTTGGTTTGAAGAATCGGGCTGTAACCCGCCAAATTCCAAACTGTTTAACGGATCAGACTCGCCTCGTTGTTCTTCGTCTGAAGCTGGCCTATAATTAGGAGGCACAACACCAGGATCACTAAACACAACAGAGAAGTAGCTCCACAAAAGCATCGCCAACTGCACCAATAACATACACACACACACACCATTATCAGTTTCTCAGCAGTCAAAACACCAAAAATTACTTGAAACTCAACATAGAAACCGAAATTATAATCAGGAGTTCAGCAAAGTAGGAAGCTTTTGCTGAACTAACAATGAAATCAAGCCAAAAGTAAACAGAGAAAATAGTAGAATTAATAAGATGATGAAAGGGTTTACCAAGAAATGAAAAAGGAGTATAACAGCAAGAGCGGCAAGAGAATCAAGCCCTCCATCTAATAATGCGGGCCCGTAATTCGTCCAAACGACAGCGTAAAAGGTCACACCAACAACCCCCAAGACCAGAAGGATCATGATCGATCCGAGTCCTCGTAGAGCCGTACAGAATTTGAAGACGTTCCACGCCATTGTAGTACCAGATCTATGCATAGTCAACCAATCACGACCAATTGGAAAAATCTAATCTTTCCCGATTTCTAGATCGGTTTGCGACAGAGCAAAGAGAAAAAAAAGGTGAGACTTTTCTTGGGAAATTGAATTTGACGAGGAATCTAAGATTACAGGGTTTAATCTGGAATCGAAAAAACGGTGTGATTCAAAAGGGTTTAAGGAACGAATGTTAGTGAGAAATACCAGATGCTGAACTCATCGACGAACCTGACAAATTGGAGTTTTGTTACTCCGACAATATTTTATTTTTGTCCTTTTCCCTTTTGTGAGCTAATTAGAAATTTCGGATCACTATCAACGATTCGGTGTACATAATAGTCGATTAATTTTCACAAGTCCAAAGTTGCATATTGACAATCTGATTTACGATTATCTAAATGGTAGTAACATGCTTGTTCAATTGTTCCGTTTTAATTATTTCTTGTGTTTTTAGGGCCTAAATTCTGTGAACTGTGTGAATCATTATTTTGTTTGTCTTTTTCTAATTTATGTATTTTTAAAATTTACAAATTATCGAATCACCAAAGCTACCAAAGATCATATTTCTGCTCCAACAGTGAAATTTTTTGTGATGCAATGACTAGTAGTTTTTTTTTTTCTGGTAGTTATTACCTATTACTGTAATTGAAATTATATATAAATTCTTAAAACATTATTCATCAAATACCTTCATGTACGTGGATTCTTCTGGCGGGCTATATTTTTTGTAAAATTTGGTGGGCTATTTTGCTCTGATCTTTATAATGCAAAGAGGGAAATCTACTGGTTTTGTAGTGGTTCAATACGGTTTGGCGTAAAATAAATTGTTAAGATGTAGAACCAATCTGTGTTTTTTTACTGCTGTTATACACTGGTTTTGTAATTTGGTTCTCAAGTTCTTAAACACGAATACATATAATGTAGTACGTATTACATTTTGTACAAGAAAAGGTATGTACGTACTATATAGATAAAAGTACTAAGAACAACAACAAGCAAGCCCGTCTAGCTCAGTTGGTAGAGCGCAAGGCTCTTAACCTTGTGGTCGTGGGTTCGAGCCCCACGGTGGGCGATATTTTTTTTTTTCATCTTTCTTTGATTAAATATTCAAAATAAAAATATATGAAGTAGAAACATTTTTTTTTTCTTTTGTCAACAAGTAAGAACATCTTACAAAACGGAAAAGGCCAATAAAAGAAATGATATTTTCAATTCATATACAAATTTTTAACCCAAAACCCCATAAGAGTTTAAAGAAAGCCTCTCGCTTGGCAGCTCTTTATAGCTCCAGTGAATATGTCATCGACTCCATACTTAAACTCGAACCCTGCACTTCTCAGCTTCTTGGACGACAGACTCATCCTCTTCTCTACTCTATAACTCTTCAAACTTTACGCACCCACCAAATTTTTTTAATAAGTATTATAGTTGTAAATCAAATGGTTGGAGAAACCAATAAAATAAGTATAATTTACTTACTCAACTGAAGGTAGCTGAAACTGAGGAAATCTCGTAGACAAAAACTCAAAGACCTCATCGATCTTCATCTCCACCGACGAACATATATATCTCCCTTTCGCTATCGGCCTTTCTAATAGAAAAATCATCGCCCTTGCCAAGTCATCAATATGCACCATGTTGTATGTGTCGAACAAATATATCTCCTTGTAATTTCCTTCAATACAATAAAATATGGTGACTTTGTTATACTGAATAGTAATTATTACTCAAAATGGCAATTATATATGAACGTTAACACATGTTTTACACTTATTTTATCAACAACCAAAATATTATATTTACTGTAATTAGAACTCTAGTTTTTTTCATATAAAACCGAACATATTTTGGTTAAATTAAATCAAATTTGCATGTTGTCATTTTTTCATAAGCAAAGATTACAGACATAATTCGAGAGTTATCCTCAGTACCTGTAGTAAATTATTTTTGCGATTTAAAGCATTAGATTTGCCAACCATGATTGAAATTGCGATGTGAAGATTTGAACCTTGATATAATGAAAATCATTCGATGACTATATTTGATTAATATTTAAGATAGATAAGGTACTAGTTTTAATAAGTTTTTCTTACATAAATTATACCTAGCTATATGTAACATATATGTAACCAAAGTTGTTATATTTATCGAGCTTGAAATTATTAGCTTTTACGTGAGCTTTAAATTAATTACGGAGAAATATAATAAAATTTGTTAGATATAATTAAGAATGAATTGTACCAAAGATCATGGCGAGAGAGATGAAGACGGAGGAAGGCAACGACGGAGATATAAAAGGTCCGACGACGAGAGGAATCACGAGGGTCACAACCTCCAATCCATTATTCCCGCCGAACTCAAGCGCCGCCGTCTCCGCCGCCATTTTCGACACAACGTAAGAGCTACTCACTCTTTTTTCCTTCTGATTCCTAAACACCTCTAAGTCGCTCCAAACGCTCTCGTCTACTTCTCCTCCGTTTCCTCCACCACCGCTTCCGACGCCGTAGAAAACGGTTACGGCGCTTGACGTGTAAAAAAAGCGTTTCACGGTTTTAGCATCCAAACACGACTTTAGTATCCCCATGAGACCTTGTACGGTGCGTTTCGTAACGATCTCCTCGGTATCGTTGCTGTTCGGGTCCATAGGATGTGCCACGTGGAATACGGCTTTGCATCCTTCGATCGCCGGTTTAAAGCTCTCCGGTTCATTGAGATCGGCGGTGTATATTTTAAGCCTCTCCGATGCAAATGGGAGTTCGGTTAGGTAGCTTATATCTTTCTTATTCCCTTCTGTATTGGGCATATATAGACACAAAATTATTAGCTATCATAATTTATATCATTTGGTTTTAATTATTGAGCATATAATACATGGTTGACTTTATACATAGAAGATGCATGGAACATGACATAGCTATGGAGCTTCAAGATCCTACAAAATGACAGATAATTCCAGCCAAGTACAATAAATTTTTCGCATCCATAAAAAATATATATATATTAAAATTGTCGATCCAAAAATCAACTTTAAGTGTTATATATATGTAAATAAACTATAGTCTATCTCTCTCTCTTGTACTTTATAATCAGCCTAAAATATACAGCAATTTTATTTGCATTTGGTGAATCAATAACTGATAATTAAAAGTGTATAAAGAGAAACATACTAGTGAAGCTAAAAGAAAATAAAGAAACCGAGTCGAACCTGGGTTGGTTCGAACAGTGGCTCGAACGGAGTAGCCACGTTGTAAGAGACGCATGATGAGCCAAGAAGCAACGAAACCAGTCCCGCCCGTTACACAAACCAACCCCGTTCCGTCCAATAAAGGCGACACCGTTTCTTCTCCGAGCTTTCTCTCTCCTCCTCCGTTGTTGTCATCTTCTTCTTCTCTCCCCATTTCTCTCTCTCTCCTCTTCTCTTCTCTTCTCTCTCTTGTGGTGTGTGGGAACCTCTATAGGGTTCTTAAATAACGGAACCTACGTCATTTACTCTCTCACACCTATCCGCGTGACATGTTCCCCGTTTTGCCCTCTTCTCTCTTTATTACAAATTTGTTTTATTATATTTTTATATATCCGTTATATCAATGCTACATTTTACAGATCATCTATACTATTCTATATAATAATTCACATTCTATGTCCGTTTATAACAAACATTATTATTGGATTCCGTTATTTTTCATTCTTTCATCCTCTATGTACAAATGAGCTTATATATACCATAGTTTTGGCTTCTAGTGGTGGAATGTATTAATTATTATATTATGCATGTTCTATGCATACATTAAGGGATATGATTTAGATTGTGACTATATATAATCAAAAAGTATGGAAAAAAAAAAACGCGTGAATAAGATGGAATGGAAGAGAAAGCGTAGGCGTGGCACATGATCCTGCAACTATCTTATTTGTGTGTCTCCACAAAGCTACCGTCTTTCTCGGGCCATTGCTTTGTTGGTGTTGCGAACTATCGTCCTTTTTCTATTTATAATTTAACTTTTTATATCAATCATTCTAAATTTGTAATTAAATTACTAGTTAAGGAAATTAATCGGTTTCATTTCATCCCATTTATACATATATTTCTATTGTTCAAATTAAACTAAGTTAATTACTCGTCTCGTATGTATTATTAAGCATAACTAATTAGTTAAGAGTTCAACTTCCAACTACAACAAAAAGACAAAAGTGACAAGTGAAAAAATAAAAAAAACAATAAAAACTCTAACCAATCTTGTGATTTGATAGTTTCCGTGTATAGCAAAAATAAAAATAAAACTATAATTTTTGTTGTAACCCGTAAAAGACTTATCCCAAACAGTATATATGTGTTTTTGGTTTGTTAAAAAACCGAAACAGTTATTGAATTATATTCTCACATAATCTGGATCCACATGTCGTATTACGTTTAGATTCTACAAAAAAAAACTTTAATAACGCTTAAAATTGATATCGAACTTTGATATCGGCATGAAACAGATGTTCGAGTTTTGGATCCGAAAATTCACTTTTTCCTTCTCTTTTATTTCTTTCCTAAAACTTACAAGCATGATTAATTTCTCTAGGTATAATTTTTTTTTTGTTCTTGTGGCCGTAGGTGATTCGGGATTTACAACATTTATATATATATTTTTATATAACTTTTTTATATTCCAAAACTCCCTCTAAGACTATACGATATACCCTAGTATATAGGGGAACGACGATCCCTACGTCCATAAGGATAGATCGTAGATGGGCGATATAGACACAGTGAATGTGCGTGACCCATGACGAACGACTCCCGATTTTTTATTTTTTTTTGTTTGTTGGTTTGGTTCACATCAATAGCTTGGCTTCTATGGTCCATTTTTTCTCTTTTAAATACACATTATAAGAAATAAAACAATATTAGAGGAAAATATGTGTACACGACTATTAATTAATGGCTTTCATAATACGTAAAATTAGAAATTATTATTTGTTTTTAATTCATTACATTGATTAACTTGGCATCGATACAATGTTGCTTTTCAGTTAGAATTCTGAAAATCTAGAACGATATTTATTGTGAAAAAAGAACCAACGTCATATATATATCCTAAGCCTATTGGAAAAAAATTATGAAGTATTTTGATAAAACTTACAAATGTATTTTATTAGGCGATTTTGCATTTAATAAGTAAATTGATTTTTGACTACTTAAGTATTGTATATATATATATATTAACCAATATGGATGTTGACAGTGCTGACATCTTTTGATTTTATAATATGCTTTATGTAACTAATATATCACAGCGAATGAATATATATATATTATTGCTCAGCTGAAGATGGCACATTATTAATTAACCATGGTAGATGGTGAATAACTTCTGGTAAGATGTAGAAGGGGCAATTCTGCTTAGCTAGAAGGTAGTGCATATTTGATTTATTATTTAACTTATAACTATATAACACTTTCGTACTAGTTCGGTTTGTAAGTCCAATTCTATTCAAATTTTGAAAGTCTTCAACTATATCTCAAATAACTAAAAAGCCCATCATAGCTCTTGAAGCCCATATTTTCGTATGCACGTGTTTATGGGTGATTTGCTATAATAACCTATAAATTTTCGAAAATAGTTAAAATAAACTATTGAGATTTTTTAGATTAAAAAAAAAAAAATTATTCTCTGATGCACATCATTTATTTGCCACATAAATATTAAGAATAAATTTTGAAAAAGATCAACTAATTTCTGCAAACTATATTTTAATAAGAAAAAGGGAATAAAACCATTAAAGAAAAAAAAAAGGCAGCAATCAGTGTTTTCTAAAAAAAAAAGGAAAACGTTGAACAGAGAAAACTAGTAATATATAGATTCATTAGTCTCCAAAATCAGTTTGTGTATTTGTATTAATTAATCACGAGATTTGCTAACAATTCATTTTCAATAACTTTATATGTCAAGAGGTCAATCAAATTTCAAATTTGTTATATACTTTCTAACGAGTAATAATTTACACAAATTTCTGGAAAATCAAAATCAAATTTAATTACTCTAGACACCATTCGATGAGAATATCCATTCAAAAACAAGAACAATTGAAAAACCAGAAGCTAAGAAGGAGAATTAGTTATAACTTCATAACCATGGGTGTGAGAATTTACAACTAACTTCCAATAAAACTATAGAATACTGATTAAAACGAAAGACAGTTTTTGTTCTATTTAATAAATGGGTTGTCAAATTTGTATTTCACTTGACTAGTATTTTAATTACGAGTAGCAAAAAAATATCTCAACAAAAATAATTGAACAGAACCAAACCAAACAAAACCGAAGTTTATTCATACGTACGTAATTATGTTTTTTAAATTCGGAAAATTGAAACCGAAACCTAATGGTAATAGCCTTACTAGTAAGTAGCTATCGTTTAGGATGGGCCTATTAAGAAAGTAATGATCTTAAGTGGAAATAGTCAATTATGAAGAATAAAGACTCGTCAACTTTTCTCCTCCATTGCTATAGTACATAAGCCTGGCTTGTGGTTTGACCTAACCGAAAGTGCAAGCCGGAAGTTTGACTGCCGGTAAATACTTAGAGACGTACTGCATCGCCAGTTCTTGAAATTTCCTATCTTCATTTCCAGCTTGAGGGTAATTGTTCTTCTTCCCACACAACATCCAAGTTAGTTAGTTCCATCGGATATTCATTGTTAAGCGCCAGATCGAAAGCTGGCTGCTGCATTTGTTGTGGCGGGATTAGAGAAAAACGCTGAAACGTTGAAAGACGAGCTTTAACATGAGCAATCTCAGCTTGTAGATTCATCACCTAAACACACACACAGAGTCGTGCTTTTATGTTTCAATTATATGTATAATCCACTAGCATTTAAGAAAATGTTTGAATAAAGGACCTGGTGTTGAAGAGAAAAGAGATGGCCAACGGAGCCGTAAACAGGATCACGGAGCCTAGCCAAAGCCTCGTAACAGAGCGTGGCGACCGCATCAAGCCGCTTGTGCAAAGGCAATCTCAATAACATCTTTGCAGTATTGCTTGCTCCAAACACTTTGTGAATCGCTGCAAACGTAGCAGTCCCTTGCTCTGCGTCAAAATAAGGAGCGAAAACGCATCCTCTCACACACTTCCTCCTCAAGAACTTGCACGCCCCGCACGGTCCTTCTCCTCCTCCTCTTCCACCGCCGTTCAAGTTTCCGGTCATCATCTTCAAGTAGAAAGAGAGACAGAGAGGGCAGAGAGAGATTGGTTGTTTATTTACTTATCAGGCCAAGTCGATGAACCAATTTCGTCATTTAATATAGATAAATGAAAAGTATACTCTAAATTTGTGAACCCTATTGAATGATCGGCTGCTTATTTATTCTTTTTTATGCGTCTTTACGTGAATACTACTCATGCATATAATTCTAATATATCTTCGTATGACCATTTAATATGGATTCAACATTCAATGTTATTAATGATCTTCGTGTAACATGTTCAAGATATTTAGTGTAATTAAAAGTGAACACACAAACGCTATCTAAGACAACTCACAAGTTTACTCGATGAAATATGTTGTATAAAGGTATATATGGAATGGTGAAGACCAATATCAGAGTGCACATACCACGTGTGATCGATTGGATTCGTATATCTCAAATATAATGTAAATATCCCTAAAGCCCTAATTTGCATTTAAATTACATAAATTAGCCCTAGCGGCCCCTCCCCATGCACATTTCTTTTCATGCTTTCACATCCCTTGTCACACCTCTCTCTCTCTCTCTCTCTCTCTCTTCCCTTATTTACGGATTTGAGTGTATACATGTATAGATATCCCCACATGAAGTCATATATATCCATTGAAAATGTAGGACAGAGATATCTTGAAAAGTCTGATTCAGACCATAATCATATTTGTAAGACCATAATCATCACGAGGGTTGTTGAAAAAAAATCATCACGAGCTTTGGTTTAGATAAACCGGACTACGACAAACGTACGACACTGAAACACACACAAACACAAAAACCATGTAAGTATCAATAAGTTATAGCTTTTGTAAGTAAGTGAGACAAGACAGCTTCTCTCTTTTCCATTCTCCACTATCACAATCACGGTCACGGTCAAAGTGATAGTATACGTGCACAGAGATTTGAAAACCCAATCTCTTGACCTTCTTTATTGCCTCTTCTTTCTTTTTGTTTCTGTTTCACCCGACAGTATTAACTCAGTCTCGATCCTCTTTTCGGTGTTTCTATTTCTTTTTATATTATGAAATGTCATTTTAAGAACGTATGATAGTTTATAAAAGAAAACTCTTTAAAAGACTAATTTTCAGAAAGAATAGCCGATGATGGTAACCAAAAGATCCACAAAGCCGTGAGCAATTCTACAAATGAAAAGTGAAGTCGAATTAAAACAAACATGTGAATACGTAAATTTTTATTGTAATTGCATTCGGGAGGGATGCGATGACTATCTGCAACCATTTAAACCGATTACATATAAATGTGAATACATGAATTTTGTATCATAGATATATACTTATTTCAAAGATGCAGCTACAACCAAATTAATCTCCGTGAAATTAACCAACAAGTAATGTTCAAGATAATCCATTTCCATCAACCAATAATTTTTTTGCTTTTGAACTTAATAGTAAACACTAAAAATTGAAAAGCACGCGCTTGCATGCGGCACATGAGGAAACTTTCCCTTTTGAGAATTTGCAGTTAAAGAGATGTAACAGAATCGACGGCTGCGATCGAAGGAGAAACCGCTTGGACGTTGCTTGCTTTTCATATCAGTAAACAAAACAACCCACGTCGTAAGATCTAGACACGTCGCATGACTCACATCCTCTACGACTTCACTGTCACACGGACCTAAGCATTCATTTGCTTACCTCACCATCACTTCTCTAATAGTGAGCCTATAACAACACCTTTATATTGCGCGCGTCTATTGTCATTCATCACAGTAATATCAGTTAATAACCCAAACATAGCTACATGATCGTAGTATATTACTTACTGTATCGTTAGTCGAGACTTGACATTTGACTTTCTAAGAGGTACAAAGTTTAACCACTTCAAATTTTAGTTTTAATACAAAAGAATAGCATTAGATTCGATCCGATATTCAAGATGCGACTCCATTTTGAATTTCACCCCAACCTTAAAGAATTTCAAACTAAATTTCAAACATTGTGATTTTTTATATTTTTTAGGATTTTTTTTTTTAAAAAATATTATACATAAGTATTGATCGCGGTAATTCAAAAAATGATATATATATAGATTGTGATAGTCGAACTTTGTAACCTCAATCTAAGAACCACCACCTTACATTAATGATCTAAAATACATATCACTAATGCGGTTTGAAGTGTTCTGTAAATCATGACTATATCTAACCATCCCATAGTTTTATCTGAATAGTTTTGTAGATTCTCAAACTCTGAATTTAATATAAATAAGATTAATATTATCTTCAGCATTCACTATGGATGCTTCATACGCTTGATTGTAATTAAGAGTAAGTATGAAACGGTAGCGTTCGGTTTCTTGTCTGCTAATTCATGAGTCTCTCTATCATATAATTTAGATCATTAGCCTCAAGCCCCTTAACTCTCAAATGTATTAATTTAACGCCCCCAAAGCTTCTTATTTTGACCTTGCACCATTTCCTCTCCTTTTTTTTGTTAACAAAAAATCTTATAATTTATTTATACATTATTGATCACTAGCTAGTCCAATACCTTAAAAGATCTCTTGCAATATTTCTCGTGCATATACTTTATTCTTCTACATTATCATTATAAAGGTCCATAAATTTTGATGATATCTTACGACCAAATATATATATATATATATATATATATATATATATATATATATATATATATATAGGAATTTTCAGATTTGACCGAGAATTTGTGAAAATGCGACTAGAACTATAGATTGAAGCTGACTTACGTCTGAAATACAACTACTGTCTGAAAATTATCCGACCAGAGGGATATTATTATATCAAACACAACAAGTTTTTATTTTATAATGTTAAGAAAATTAAAATATTGAATTGAATATACATGAATTCTTGCCAGTTAGCCACTTATTATTTTCTTCAAATGGACTTCAAATGAAGTCATAAGCATGCGTGTGCGTGTGTTTGTGGTAATAAAAACAAGTTACAAGAATTTTGGGATTGTGCTTATATAAATTATAATATAGTAATGCATATTAAACTTTTAAAGGTATATGTAATTTTAAGGCCACATCACGTCTTTGAGGAATCATTTGTCAGTTTATGAAATACGGAGGAAAACCACTAATCGACTTGGCCTTACTTCACTTGGCTTTAAAAATTCATTCCAAGTAAAATACTTTTTTTGGTTTTCAAAAAAGAGAATTTCAGTTCATGGCTAATTTAAGTGTCCACATGTATCCCATTTTTGGTTGAACCGAAGTCTACAACTGATTAGTCCGATACATGTAGATATATCTTTTACGATAAATTTTTCGATAAGGTTGATAACTGTTTCAACTCATAAAATTTTTCCAAATGAAATTGTTGAATACCAGATAATTAACCTTTCATAATTGAAAAAAAACACACACACACACCCACAAATTTATAGTTGCTACGAGTAAGTGACCAACCGGTTCAAATTAATCATTAATTAAAGATTAGTATAGTGTACTTGTACCATCAGCTCCCACTTAAACTCATCAATCGTTTTGCCTTGTTTTTAGGCGACATCATATCATTTTCTAATATTTTCTTCAGTAGATATTGACTGGTGGACTTTGGAGTTCAAAGTAATAATGGGTATCAAGCCAAATATTTGAGTAAAATAACGCATGTGCGTATATGTAATTTGTTTAATTACGTCTATCAGATTTATAATCAGTATATATAATCCATATTTTCTTTACCAGATTCGATGAGAAAAATATTATGATAAGCGAATTAGGGTTTACCTGCACGAGTGGAAGAAAATGTTTCATCAACAAAAGCGAATTGATCAATGTTAGAAAATATAATATATAGAATTATAAAAACAGAAACAATTTTATTTAGAATTTGCTATATAATGAGCTATAAAGAAATAATCTAAGAGGAAATATAGTGAATTAAAATAATTTGTTCGATCGAAGATGTTCGACTCTTTTTGTACATCCCCAAGATTTGAGGTACCATGTCACTTCCGCCTCCTACATTATCTCATTCTAATTTATTACGCTATTATATAACTCGACGATGTTTATGACTACTCAATCAGTAAAAATAATATATAGTATATGGTAGCACGAACTGTCTTTTGCCTCATGCATTCATGCCCCAACACAAATTTGGCCATGCATGTTTCAATATATATACAAATTTTAAGATTGTAATTTTTTCCACACGTTAAGTAGGTTGAATCATCTCCAACTTGTCGATTCTAAATTATATCAAACGAATTAATATTGAAAATCATCTCTCGAGTTTAAGAGCTTGTAATTTGTTGATGGATACTATATTTAATTAATTAAATATTCGTTGTTAAATTATTATCCGTTCCTGGTCACTAAACATCTTCAAAAATTGTCCACGTAATCTTCATTTCTTTAACACTATAAATATATCTTTCTTTTCAAACAAAATTTACTACAAACTTCATTTTTTAACCCAAAAAACATCATTTTATAACATATAAAATGTATTAACTACGCATTTTTGATAATTATAAATACTCGTGGAGGAGACATTGAGGAAGCAAGGGGGCGTTACTAACTTTCTAATGGAACGGCGAGTAGGACCCACGTGAAGAGTGACGTCACTCTTCACATTTGATCTTTCACTCGCTGAGACAGTTACAATCATTATGACCACGTGTACTTCTATTATTGTACACGTAATTACTTTCCTTTATAACCGAGAGATTTAGACATTTACATTTGGTTCACTCGGATCTCGTTTCTAAACCGAAATTGTAGCTCCATCACAATTGTATTCTACCTTCATTTACGGTAATTATCGATAGAAAACGTGAATATTACTAAAATGAAAACATGAAAGCAAAATATTACTTTCATATATGGGAATGAATGATTTAACATAGTTGATGCTCTTTTTATAAATTTGGAAAGATAAGTTGACGATCGACTCATTCTCTAGTAAGCGTAACTAATTTAATTAATTGATGAAAACATGTTTATCATTTACTTAAAAAGGTATTTCATCAATTACGTATGCTTTTGCATTTTTATTGCAATAATACAATTTTGGGAAAATCGAATCTTTAAGAAAACAATTACGAGCTGCCGTCTTAATCTACTTGCAGCTTAGTTTTCAAACACTAGACAACCAATCAAATTTAATTAGGACAAATGCACTATTTTCATTATGGTTACAAATTGTAAAAAGTTAAAAAATGTTTGATTGCCTAATTTAATTGACCGTCAAGTCATAGTTTAGAAACATATTTAAGGATATAAAATTTATGTAACACAAAAGATAAAGAAAAAAAGTTAGAGTCATGAGATATCTCCAAAAACTACAATTCACATTCACATCATTTAAGAGGAAGCAAGAACTTTCTTTTTCTTGGAAATTAAATTTTAATCACGAGATGTTCCAAGAGAGATAGATAATAAAACGATTTTTCTCTTTTTATTTCTCTTTTATTTATAAATATTATAATTAGGTAATTAAAGGTTGTGAGAATTAATAATGGAAGAGGCTTATCGCATGTTTGCTTCACGCAAACAACTAAATGTGAGAGAGAGAGAGAGAGAGATCGTTTTGTTTTTGGGTTAGCTTTGTCGTCGCGTGGCTTTAAAGACTTACCTCTCTAAACTCTCCTCTTTACCAAACCCTAATTCTCCTCTCTTTCATTTTTCTCAATCTTTATCTCTTCTTCTACAACACCAAACATAAAATCCGTAAATTATTTCTCAACAAAACCAAAATCCCTTAACACAAGAGAGAAAGAGAAAACAACAACTCGTTATACGTGGGGTCTTCATGAGCGGCGGTGGAAACACAATTACCGCTATGGGAGGTGGTGGTTGTGGTGGAGGAAGTAGCGGCGGTGGAGGAGGAACTAGTGGCGGTGGTGGCGGGCCATGTGGTGCTTGTAAGTTTCTGAGGAGAAAGTGTGTTCCGGGTTGTATATTCGCACCGTACTTCGACTCGGAGCAAGGCTCGGCTTATTTTGCGGCGGTGCATAAAGTGTTCGGAGCCAGCAACGTCTCCAAACTTCTATTACACATACCGGTTCATCGACGATCCGATGCAGTTGTAACCATTTGCTATGAAGCTCAGGCTCGGATAAGGGACCCTATCTATGGTTGCGTCGCTCACATATTTGCTCTTCAGCAACAGGTAATTAATTAACCTTTTTTGTTATTAGGACTATTAAAATGTGTTCGAAATCACTATACTGTATGCGAAACATACTAATTGAATTACACTAACTACAACTTATTTCGTTGACAGTAACGCTTTTCTTTTTTTCCTTTCCAAAGTAGCAAACTTCGGTTTCGTTTGGGAATAATATATAGTTTTAAACTCATGAAAACTCGTTTAAGTATAGGCAATCTGTTTTTGTGAAATGATCTCGTCTCTTATTTCCGAGAGTTTGTCATTAATTTCCTCAAGTTTTCTTGGTTTGTAATCTTCTACTTTGAGTATAAAGGACAAAAAAGGCATGGTTGTCTGGTTAATTTAATTAAGATTGAAAATGTTAAAATAATGTACTGAATAATTATATAAAAAATGATTCGTTCGTCGACAAAGTCCCATTGCAAAAATATGGAGTTTTTTGCTGGTTTTCTGGAAATGGTCGGGGTACAATTTTCTGTCTTAATACGTATATACATATACATTTTTTCAATATAAATCGTTTTCTTTCTTGTGAAAAATAATTATTTACATTTCAATTTTGTTAGTTTCTTTAACTTCATCATGCCTATGTTCTATGATGCGTGTCATTTTTATTATTTACTTTCTATGCTAGTATTTAACATAATTTGGCCTAACAACCTTAACAATCGAACATGCATTGATTCCATTTCTGATCACTATGTTAATCAAGGTGAATAAAAAAGGTTATTAGTTAAAGTTTTAAAGAACTAATAACTACATTAAATCGGAAATTATTTAAATAACACGTAGTAACTATTTTGGGATATTTAGACTGTCACGTTAAGCGTATAAAGAACTAAAAGAATCACTAAATCATTTAAACCGTATTATGTTGGCAATAAATTGCAAGCCATTAATCACGTCCTCGTCTAATTGTCAGAATAATTTCATGATTAGTTCTTCAACCATATAATATATTTACAATTTTCAAGTCGTAAAATGTATATATAGGTGGTGAATCTACAGGCAGAAGTTTCTTACTTACAAGCCCATTTGGCAACCCTAGAGCTACCTCAACCGCAAACGCGACCAGTATCTCTACCGCAACCGCAACCGCTCTTCTTCACTCCTCCACCTCTTTCAATAACAGATTTACCTGCATCAGTCTCACCAATACCTTCAACATACGATTTAGCCTCTATCTTCGATCAAACAGCGTCGTCTTCATCATGGGCAACACAACAACGAAGATTCGTTGATCCACGTCACCAATACGGTGGATCATCATCATCTTCTTCCGCTGCCGTGGGGCTCGGTGATGGAAATAGTGACCTTCAAGCATTAGCACATGAGCTCCTACATAGACAAGGGTCTCCCCCGCCAGCCGCTACCGACAACTCGCCGTCCCGGTCTATGTCTAGATGAGTTTGGCTTTGATCGATATATCTTCCCTTCGTTATTAGGAAAATTAAATTACTACTCAATAAGATTTAATTTTCTCAGAATATTATAAGGACTTTTCTAACATTTACCTATAATACTGTATTTTCCCTTCTTTTTTATCCGGTTATTCTTCTTTGCCGTTATTTTTTTCACCTATAATGCGAATATATACTCATACATAAATTTAATCAGTTGCCATATACCATTTTCATATTTTACCTCGGGCATTTTCTCGCAAGGCCCTTCGGTTACCGTGGGGCCTTATACTTCAAATTTGACCCCCACAATTATTAGGATTAGAGTATGTGGTGGCTGAATATTAACTAAGTGAATTTTATTATTTAAACTCAATTTTCTAGATTTTATAACCTAATGTTACTCAATTAATGATTTTAAATCATGTTTAAAATTCAGTGTTATTAGATCTCTTTTTTTGTAAATCATAAGTAATAGATTTTATAGTTAGTTTTATTCAATTAAAAGTTTCAAATACTCTATTAAAATCGAATATTGTCCAAAACTAAATGAATTTTAAAATTTTAGTAATAGATTTTAAAGTTAGTGTTTTCAATTAAAGATTTCAAATACTCTATTAAAATCCAATGTTATTTAGAACTAAATGACTTCTAAAATATTTGTATATAGAGTCATTTAATATTAATTCTAATGGAAATTCATTAATAAATAATTAAATACAAAATCAAAGTTATATTTATAGATTTAAATCCACACACATGAATTTTAAAATCTAATATCAATATTTAAAATATAAAATTATAAAACTTAGAGAATTGAGTTTATATATGTGATTGAATAACACTCCCTAAATATAAATATTTAAATCGTGCTAGATATGGATAAATTGCAGTCATTTGATCCAAACCAACTCGAAACTCGATCAAATTTGAATTTGGTCAAGGCATATTTACTTGATGTATGAAAAACAAGATTTATGAACTGAAATGGAAAACAATATCGATCCACAAATTTGATTGTATAGCTGAAACGTACAAATCGATCCATACAAACCTTTATTTAATTTTGGTTACATTTATCCTTCAACCAAAAACCTCAAAATCAGAAGATAAAGTGTAAGTAAAATACACATAGTTTTTTTGTTTGTTAAAGTAGATACACATAGTTTTAAAAACCGATTTTGTTTTTCTTTGTTTGAGTTATGTTGTTTTAAATTATAATAAGAAAATAAAAACTAAACTTAGCATGGATTATTAGTTCGTTTTAGTTTAGAATTAAATTTCTGAGACATATGTTTATTTTTTATTTTTAAAATTGAAACTTTGTTTCATTTTTTAATATGTTCGTAATATTTGTTTGTTTATAGGAAAAAATTAATTTAACCAGGGTCCATTTCAGTTTTTTTTTTGTCGATTCAGTGACGTAGATTAAACCACAAATGTAAATACCGACCAAAAAAACCTCCCACAAATGTGAATACACAAGTCCGATCGTGAGGTGTAATAAGTGAGCTCTGTTCTCGCTTGTTGACGTTTGTGACGAGTTACTCGTCCATGTCGTCCTACATATTATTGGGCCTAGAGTCTGGGCCTATGCTTAAGCCAGTTTAATTTTGTTAACACTCTCGTTATGGACTTGATGAACTTAACGAGACTGGGCGTAAAACTTCATGAGTTGTTATGGTTTAAGTTTTTTGGACATGTAGATGAGATAGGTTTTATTATTGGAGTGTATTAGTGTACACTAAAATTAAGAGTTGAAGTTTTTCCACTTGACAGCAATTTAGAGTTGATTTTCTAGATGTTTCTTTTACATAATTATTTTAAATTATAAGTGCGTAGCTCCAATAGAAGGCTATAATCCTTTATCATCTGATTTACTTATAAGATTGTCATATGATGATCGTGATGATCATCTAAAATAAAATTCATGGACATTTTCAAGATTCTAAAATTTGGATCTGTAAATTTATGTTTGAAAAAATCTCAGTTTTTACAAGTTTAGTTTACTCGAAAATGACTTTGTTTTATAGAAATAGAAAGTAAACATCAAACGCAAGTTAAAGTTTTTTAATTATTCATTAATCGTAGACGTCTATTGCCTTGCTTACTTTAACCAAAAAATAAATAAATTGGCTTGCTTTGGGAATGGAATGTCATCAGATTATATTACAAGTAAAATAAAATAAAATATTAGATATAACGGGAATTTTTCTGTAATTATTATTGGAAGGCGCTCGTGTACGTAAGATTCGTTGATCGATCTAAATGACAAGCCAAAGAAAAGGTATATTATTTGTGAGATTGGGAAAGCTAGTTATTAGTTAACTTCGTCTATATAATTATTATGTTAATTTCGTTTTCGAGCTTACTTTTTAATTTCTTATTTCGTCTCATGCATATTATTTAATTTCAAGCGAAATCAAATGCAATCATTTTGTTGCATATTATCAAATTCTTACATGATTATCAAAACAGAGAAAGGGGTCTTATATTTTGACAAAGCTTTTATCGTAATAGAATTAGACTTAAATCAGGTAAGTTTGCGTATTGACGATATTGAGCTTTTGGTTTCATGCATCTCTTAGTCATTACCAAGGTTGCAGACACTGTTCCAGCTAGTGTGGATGTCATCGTGCTCTGCTTCCTGGTTGTGACTGAGAGAGATGAGGCGGTTGGAGATTTCTTTGTGGAGGAGACGAGCAAGGTGCATGTTCCTTCCCTTCTATGCTTCTGATATGTTTTCTTATAGTTGTTGTGATAGTTAGTTGATAAATATTTGTATTATCTATTCTTTTTTTGTCAACATTATCTATTCTTATTAAACTTTTATATTTCATAATTATGAAAATAATATAAAAACTTTAATCATAGAAATAAAATATTAAGTAGACAATATGATAAGTATTTGAAGAATATATATCGTCTTCTTTTCTAGCTAATATAATTATTTTTATATACAAAACCATTTTTGGTGTAATATTATAACCTTCAAACAAACAAAATTTTTTTCTAAAACCAATATTATTTCTTAAGACTATATTCGTAATAATATATTTCGAACATACTGTTTTTTGTTTGTCTTATGTACGTAATTCAATTTTTACTATTTTGTGATCCATATGTACAAAAATTAATAATTGCATACATGATTTTCAAAAGATTATCGTGATTTTAATTTAGAAATAATTTATCAAATTTCATAAAAATCAGCGTGTGTTCTTACAGATACATTTCCGTTCATCCGTTTTATATAGTATATATTTGTATATAATTTATATTTTCCAGTTTTGGAAAAAGAGAGTAAAAATATAAACTAATATTTGAGTAGTACTAGTAAAAATATGCTGAATTTGATTATATATATATATATATATATATTTAAGTGTTTGGAAGTGTTTTAATCTTAAAATATCTGAAAACTAAAAAATTTTTTATAATATTTATCCGTTAAACAGGTCAGTGTTTCTACATTGATTAAACAAGAAATAAAGAACTGATCAACGCCCCCTCAACATAAAATATATGTTAATTAGATGATCAGGATTGTAATTAATTAAATACTCCAAATACGTCGTGCTTTGATGCTTAAGTTGCTGTTAAGAGAATCGTTGACATTTTTGCACCAAGTTCTCGAGGCATATGTTCGTTTCAAAAGAATATAAAAGATAAATGATAATTCTAAATAAATCGCTGTCAATCACATGACAACCTCGGCCTTGGTCCATTCTTTTAAACTCTTTTCCCTTTTTCATTTCCCATATTTTTTTCAATATTATTTTTATTTCGCATAATACAGGAACCGTGATTTCTGTTGTTACGTTTTCGGAAGATAGAAATTAAAAGGCAAGTTTCCGATATTGTTAACTCTTGAGAGAAAAATACGAAAGGTGTACAGAATTTACGAACGATGCTTTAGAAAAGAAAAAAAAAAAGATTTCTGAACGATGTTAAAGTGAAGACACACCTTGATTGATTAGGTTGTGTATAATAAATATATGTTACATAATGAAATTTAGTAATATAATTTAATACATGACTATGTCTTTTGTCTCTCATCAACACTAACAATAAATAATTGTCTATTGCGAGTTTAATATTCTAAAAATTTGATCGTTATATGCCCTTAAGCCAGAGTGCTTTTTCCCTCGACTCATATATAAATATATATGATAAAGTCACATTTAATAAATGTATATATAATACATCGCAACGTGGATATACGTAATAATATAAAAGATATTGGGTGCCTAAAAATGCATCGAGCTATGTTTGTTTTTATCTAAACTATCTCGTCCGTCCTAATCTCTCACGTAAAATCAAACTTTAATCAACCATTAGCTTCCATGTCCACTAGTATGAACTCTATAATTTCCGTATTTTTAGAATGTGATTGACAAAACTATATATATTTGTATTACGTTTTACAAATTTTTCAAGATTAAGATCGGAAACAATTTTTTATGAAACTTCAACAAACAAAATTTACGAAATTAATTACTTAAATAAAATACATACTTTTTGTTTTTTTTAACCCTCTATAATTCACACATAACCGTAATACAAATCAATAAGCTACAAACTCCGACTACATGGTAGAGTTAAAAAAAAAAACCACATCTTAAACTTTTATATATGGCCTTAATTTTGTGACTCTTCATTTGTGATTACAATTGACAACTAATAACCAATGCTCCGTTTACTTTAACTCAAGAAATAATAAGCAATTATGTATAGTTGTATATTTATATGCATGGTTAAATTGGATTATGGAGTTTTTTCTACTTCATGAATTTAAGTAAACCGCTTAGATAGTGAAATCATTGTATAGCTTCTAAGTTTTTGAAAGATCTAGGCAAAACAGATTGCAGCTTATATTTTGCTAATTAATATCAGAACATATCTATCTCAATTTAACAAAAACAATCTCTAGAAAAAGGAAGATGAAATCCAAGTGAGATACGCCATTAATAAGCATATGCAATTAATTGAGATTATACACAGAACAGTCCAAATATCTTGTTATTCTCAAAAATTTATCGAAATCTACAAAAAATGGTTACATAACATGTTAATTAGGATTTAGTGAGTTATGATCCTAAGTGTATTAATGGTTGCAGATTTTTTTTAAAAGTAATTAGTTTTTTAAAATCGTAACATGGGTTTCAGAGCACATGCCCCCTCCTAATTGGATTGCAAGTGAAGACAAATGAAGTGAGATGCGAGTGGCTAGTCCGATGTCCACCCACCCTGAACGGGTCGAGACGGGTCGGGGTCAGCGGGATCCGCGGGGGATGGGTGGGAAAGGGTAGAGTCACGCCCACACGTCCTGGTTTCAGATTCAACCTACATCTCTCTCTTCTTCCCATGCGGTCAACACACACATTAAACTATCAGTCTCTCTCTCTCTCTTCGTAATTACTAGTCCTGCTAACTACACGACCAATATTTGAATCGTATTTTATCTTTAATACTTTATGATATACTATATGTATTATATTTTGATTTACCACCACGAAAATTCCAAATTTTACCAAAAAGTCCGATTAATCCAAAAATGAGTAAATTCTTTGAAAATAAACTTTCTGCAGACCCACCACAAGCATTCAATTGTATTTGCACACGGTAAAATCAAGTGTATCACGTGTGCCCTTAATCTTAAATTTAAAACCACCATATCATTTTGTGCGTTGTAAAGATATATATAATAGATATTGCATGGAAATGTGTAAATATACGAGTAACAATTTACGGTTCAACAATTGAAGAAAGACATATACTTTTTTTTTGTTATATAAAACCCTACACGAAGTTGAAACAGATCATTGGAAATGGAAAAAAATATGTAGAATCGATAATAAGAAGTTAGAAATCGTTATAAATAAAATGGAAAGAACAATGTTGGAAAGAGGATTGAGTCTTGACATTTTAAATTGAGCTGGTTAATCATGGTTAATTAGTTCTGGTTATGACGTATAGACGTTTATCTTGATCTTGGCAAACATATTCGACTTCACATGCAAAAAATAAAGATAATAAATATGAAAATTTAATCCATTTAAGAATAATACAAAGTAATTATCTTAAGCTCATTTGCCTTTGTAATGTCTTTAGATTAAAAAACTCCTTGCATCCAGCCGAGTTTGAGTTAACTCTCGGAATTCTTTTGTGAGCATCACATTTTGGTAATATGTTTCAAATTGTAAGAAAAAGCAATAGAAATAGGATATTGTCCGTAGATTACATATGGTCGTGATCGTTATAATTAAAAATATGTAACTAAATATATATATATATAGAATTGTAGATACACTGAGGATTTTCCTCAAGGTTGTTCCCCAATCATCATATCTACAATTCCTTGTTTTTATCACATTGGTTGAATATTTTTTTTATATATCATGTAGTATATAATATGGAATCAAGAAGAAAACAAAAGCAAACGACCTTTTAGTAGACATTATGAAACTTGTAAGCGATGTGTATAGTACTGGAGTATTATTTATGTACACATAATTTAATGTGTGGAAGGCGGATTATTAAAAAAAATAATCCGACACAATTAATGAATCACATTAAATAATAAGACTGTCCAACATTTAAAAAGCTTCAACAACATAAATTTAGTACTGTCTGGAAATGAAACTAAAATTGATATGTTAAAACCTTTATCCACTTTATTGAACATGGTAGAATCACAACCGAATCAAGAGTTTTTTTTTATATAAATGTAACAGCGAATTAATCTTCTTTTATTGTATGACTTTAAATTTTTAATGTTCCTTAATACAACACCATTTTTTAATAATACATACTCTTTGGTCAAGTTTTTAATGATACATACATGGACTATAAATAATCTTTAAAAGCATGTATATGTATTCAATATAAATAAAACCGATTTTTAGCCAAAAAAGAAAACGACAAATAAAATCGAAAACAAGAAGTAATGAGAAGTGGCACTGTCAAACACTTTTTGACATGTCTTGTCCGGAGAATGTTTACTTTGGTGGTGGGGTGAACTAGAAAATAACTAAAAGTTGCTTATTTTGGGAAATTTGGATATAATTTTTGACATATAGAAAAGGTAATTATTAGAGTAGTGATTTTTTGTTGTTGTTGTTGTGTTAAAAATCAGCCGTTGGTGACCTGAAATATTCCGATCGTGACGTGAAAGCCACCCTTAGGACTTCAGGCATATCCTGAATTGAGTCAATGTTTTTAGGGAAGTGATTTAAACATTAAATGAATCATAATCACGCGTGTCAGCTTCTGCACGTGCGAGTGTGAGCTGGTTTTCGCTGGCTGGTCTTGTTACGTGAAGACATCGCAACCGACGGGGACAAACATCCAACGGCGTCTGACGCGCCTGTCATCTTCTCTTTCCCTACCACTTCCTGTCTCTTTAGTCTTTCCCAAGCTTCGCGATTTACGAGCTTGAATCTGCCTCATCGACCGAACCATACATAATTATCAACCTCTCATTATAATACTCTACTAATAATGCTACTAATTTGCATTATGCTAAAACGCCAAAAAAAACAAAAAAACAAATACAAATCGGCTGAAAATAATGGAATATAAGTCAGTTTTTCTCGAACCGTCTTATCGGTAACTTTCAGAATGGTGCAATCATTTTACAATTTCATAGATCTTTTGAACTTGATAATTTAACGTTTACAGTATTTTTGGTAAATTGTATTCTTCTCGTTTAATCATTTCATTTCATCGTTCTATTTAACCTATATACTGTTTTTTTTAATCTTCTAATGTTTTATCACTGTTATGCAGTACTGTTACTGATCAAAACCATTAAAATATATTTCTTTGTGATACTTAAATTTTCTATATTTATAAATAGTATTGAATTGCAAGGTCGGAGCTGATGATGTTGGATAATTAGCTACCAATTGAATTGAGTAAACCAAACCCAATATAATAATATTTTGTATATATTTCATTTTGATTAATAATTTCGTTAAATAGTAGAATTGTGAAAAATGTGATTATTGAAACAAAACCTAACAACAACAAAATTATTGAATTATATATATATAGTTTTTAAATGATTGAATGACTAACTTATTTCGTGAAGAATAATTTGAATGATAATAAATCGTGGAACCATTGGGATCTATATATTTATGTAACATATCAATATCATATATCATAAAAAATAATTTAGTGCATAGCATATAGAGTATAAGTAAATACAATTAGTGCTTTTTTCCCTAAATTCCAAGTGATATATTTAAAATAGTTTCTATCATTATCTAACTACAATAACGTCTATTCTTCATATTTTCAGTTTGTTTTTGCCATTTCAACTCTTAATTATTTGGCACTAACTTTCATGCACCTTAATTAATCTTTAAACGTATATATATGGTCACATGAAATTTTTTTAAGATGTGCGAGGACAAACAAATATTTATTTGTGAGGAAATAAAAACAATTAGATGTGTTTGTTTAAATATATGAGATAGATTCATATTTCTTAATGCTTGTTTAAAATTTCTCTGTTATCGTAAATCTATTTTTTTTTTCTTTTTAATCACATGTAAACACAAAATGAATACTTGATTCTTCACAATACATATGTACACGGTTTTTCTTTCGTTTATACTAGTGACTGCTAAAAAGGAAATATATAAGTGTTTGGCTTATTCTACCTACCTTATTGAAGAGTATTATTTTCTCCGTTGCTCTTGAAATATTGAATATGTGTATACATAGATAGAAGTTTATACTTTTTTATGTTACATCGAGAAACATAATATAAAAGAAAGAAAAAAGACTCGTCAATGTTGGCCACAAAATAAAATCTCTTGAATTGATCAAATGTAATTAAATACCGTACATCAAGGCATGTACCAGCTACAAAATCATACATATATGCATCAGTTTCATCATCAGCTTAAGTTTTAAAAACAAAATCATTTTAGATTCAATATAGACTCGTGCGCTTCAATTAGTGTGTCCATATAATGGTTGATATAATCCCACGCATCCATGGATTATATATCTAGTAATACCTCATCCAATATTTTCACGGACTTTTTTTATTTTCCAAAAAAAAACTTTTCTTATTTTTTAATTAAACTATTAAATGGAGTTGGAATCATATGATACAATATTGGCCACCTCTGAAATTCATCATACAGATCGGGGGTTTAAACACAACACCAGTATTATGAGGGATATTAAAGCAACTAGATTATGTTCACAAAAAAAAAATTAAACTATTAAAAAGAGACAAACACACAATAGAGAGAAAGAAAAAAAGTAGCCCACAAAAAGTGGACCCTACAAAGTGACACAGTAGGACCCACACACCGCCCATGCGGCACGCTGTCTATCTAAAGTCTAAACCGAAACTAAACCCATCTTCCATCTGAATATTTTCTTAACCTTAACCTCTCAGACCTAACCCTAAGTCCATCTCTCTCCTCTCTCTCTCTTTCTTCTTACAAGCTTCATCTTCATGTATTACTAGTTGAGCTCCAGTTTATTTTACATGTATATGACTTTGTATCTCTTCTCTTTTTCAAAATTTCAATATTTTTTTCCCTTGATTAATTAAATTGAGCTATTGTGTATCCATCCTCAAGCTAAGATACTGGTTTTAATTTGAGCGGATGAGAAGAGGAGATTAATTAATTAGGGTTTTGAATTGTTTGCCTTTTTGCTTTTCATTCAAGAAATGGATCAGGTCTCTCGCTCTCTTCCTCCACCTTTTCTCTCAAGGGATCTCCATCTTCACCCACACCATCAATTTCAGCATCAGCAGCAACCGAATCACGGCCACGAAATCGACCAACACCGAATCGGGGGACTAAAACGCGACCGAGACTCCGAGATCGATCCAAACGAGCACTCTTCAGCTGGAAAAGATCAAAACACTCCCGGTTCCGGCGGAGAAAGCGGCGGCGGCGGAGGAGGAGATAATCATATCACGAGAAGACCACGTGGCAGACCAGCGGGATCCAAAAACAAACCAAAACCACCAATCATCATCACGAGAGACAGCGCAAACGCTCTCAAATCCCATGTGATGGAAGTAGCTAACGGATGTGACGTCATGGAAAGCGTCACCGTATTCGCTCGCCGTCGCCAACGTGGTATCTGCGTTTTGAGCGGAAACGGCGCTGTTACGAACGTTACCATAAGACAACCAGCTTCAGTTCCTGGTGGTGGCTCATCTGTCGTTAACTTACACGGACGTTTCGAGATTCTTTCTCTCTCGGGATCTTTCCTCCCTCCTCCGGCTCCACCGGCTGCGTCCGGTCTAACGATTTACTTAGCCGGTGGTCAAGGACAGGTCGTTGGAGGGAGTGTGGTGGGCCCACTCATGGCTTCAGGACCTGTGGTGATAATGGCTGCTTCGTTTGGGAACGCTGCGTATGAGAGGTTGCCGTTAGAGGAAGATGATCAGGAAGAGCAGCAAACGGCTGGAGCGGGTGCTAATAATATCGATGGAAACGCAACGATGAGTGGTGGGACGCAAACGCAGACTCAGACTCAGTCGCAGCAGCAGCAACAGTTGATGCAAGATCCGACGTCGTTTATACAAGGGTTGCCTCCGAATCTTATGAATTCTGTTCAATTGCCAGCCGAAGCTTATTGGGGAACTCCGAGACCATCTTTCTAAATCGCGAAAAAAACGAAGTTAGAGATACGTTCGTCGTTTTTCATTTATCATATCTTTTCTGTCAAATTTTAATTTTTTTTTTTTTTTTTTTACTCCCCCTTGTTTTCGAAATGATAATTGTACCCTTTGACGAAGATTCGTGGTAGGGATGAAATTGAAGAGAACCATTTTGGTCATGGGATTGGTCGATCGATCTTTTAGGTTTGAGATTATTGTGTGTTTGCGTTGACTAGGAGCTTATAAGTTGTTGATTTCGAGTTTTTATGATCAATGTGTTGGTGATAATTAAGCATTGCGTATATATATGTTGTAGCGCAAAAGCTATGATTTCATTGAAATGTTATAACGCTCAACGAGTACACACCAAGGGAAGGCTCCTACTTATAGTTAACAGGTTACTAACAATTTCAGTTTATTTGTATATTTTTTGTTGTTGTTTTATATTAGGTCAAATATATGTTTTTAGTCCGTTACTATTTTATCTCTAAACCCATTGTCTGAGAAGTTCACATTGTTTGAATATTGTTTTCCTGTTTAAACATTTAACAACGGTTATCTCTATTTAGTATTAACGGCTATAAGAGAAATATTTATAAGTTTAAGTTATAAAATAAAATATATAAGAAAAAAGGAAAAAAAAGAGATGATTGTTCCAACTTTTGTAAGAAGATGGTGAGGCAAGAGGCATAATGACAAGAACAAGACTTGGGAACAAGGTGATTGGATTTGGCAGATACTTGTATTTTCTCGGTTTTAAGGAAGAAAAGGGTCGAGAAGAAATAATTATAAATCTTGGAACAAGAAAAAGATGATTACATTGACTAAGTCACTTGATCATGCATTGCCATATATATATATATAGTATTGATCAGATAGATTTGATGAAAGAATTATAATTCGTGTGTGTAGGGTTTGATTTGTAAGTGAGAGAGAGAGAAGAGAAAGCAATTAAGGAAGGGGAAGAGAGAAGAAGAGCATTGGGTGAAGCACCGACGGCACGTGCGTTTCTGTGAGAAGGAAAAAGTTCCTTTACGAGGCGATGAGTGAAGTGAGAGTTCCTTCCTTACTTCCAAAGCCACCTCCCTCCATCATCATCATCTCTCATCTCTCATCTCTCATCTCTCTCTCCCTTCTGCATTTACATCTCATTTTCTTATCTTTCACTTTTTTTCTATTAACCTATGATCGATCGCTCTTTTTTTTTTGTTGCTGTCCGCACGATTACTATCTATCATAATATTATACAAACGATAAAGATAAATTGAATAGCCTGCGCAAATTTGTGTTTTTTTTTCTTTAAATGCCATTTAGTGATTTTTATATTACATATTTACTTGCTTATTAGATAGTCACATTTCGCTAATATCACCATTTTGTTGATTTTTTTTTAAAAGCAATCCGTAATAGTTTTCCAAACCTAGACCCCGTTTTTATTTTTCTGAAGATTAGTCATAAAACTAAAATTAATAATCTGAGACCTGATTGAACCAGTAAACTATGATTCGGGCTTCTAGACTTCAACTTGAGCCTTTCAATCTTACACTCCATTTGGTCATAATCTGTCGAATATTGGGCCTATAATGGGCTTATAAGAAAGAGTTATTTTTCTCTAACGCTCACTTTAGAGAAGTGTTGTAGTATTATTAGACATTAAATACAAATATAACGCGTTGACCAATAATCCAATTGGTTAGAAAACAAATATATTATGAGGAGCAGTCACGATGGACCGTTTGAACACGAACGTGCCTTGCATGAGTTAATATATACAGATATGCTAGATTCTTACTCTGATATGAAACAATTAAAAATCCATTGGAGCTCTTAAAATCAGAATTATTAATCAACTGCTTTGAGCTTAAAAATCTTAGAGAAGGCTGCTAAAAGAGGATCAAATGTTGACCACAATCTTTGTGCGTGTCGATGATTCAATATCCACGTGGCAATAGCGGAGGAGCTTGAGAGACAAAAAAAAAAAAAAAACCCTCTCGTCCTTCTTCCTCCGTCCATCTCTCGCCGCTTCCTCCTTCTTACAAATCCCATTGCTCTTATCGGAGTCTTTCGTCATTATGCTCAGAAGCCACCATTTCAAGAGCTCTATCGCTTCACTTCTCCGTCTAACAATTCTCTCTTTGATTATTATCGGCGTCGTTGGCTTGTGAATTGGGTTCCGTTTATCATTAGGGTTTTTATAAATTCTCTTGTTACTGTGTGTTTTCAAAGATGGCTGCTTTGAAAGGTTATAGCTTGTGTTCTATGGACTCTGCTCTACACTTCCCCTATCCAAGGCGATTCGAGGGCTACAAGAGGTTCCTTCTCTTTTCTTCTTATATGTTATGTATGAGTCAACTCATTTGCTGATTTTTCTTTAGACTTTTGTATTCACGATTAATCCAAGCTAGGCATTATGACTTGAACATTCAATTGTCTAATTGCAATTGAATTATAGTGGGTTGTAATTGAAAAGTCTATTACTTCCTATGGCTAGTTTCTCTGTAACGAACCTGGTGATAAATAGACATTGACCTTTTTGTTGAGACATGAAACTCAATGATTCCTGTTCTCGTATGGCCAAAGCAAAGTCCTGTGGATGGATTATTGGACATTATGACGTTAAACACATCTTGATCTGCCTATTGTGTCAACCTAATCTGATATTATGTTTTCATAACGCAGAAGGAGCTCGAAATGGGTCTCTCCAAGAGCAGCTGTTGTACCGAATTTCCATCTCCCAATGCGCAGCTTGGAGGTTAAAAACAGGTCTGTGGGATTGACTTTTAGATGGACCGAAGTTCAATGAATGTAGAATCTCATATATACTCTCTGTTCGGATCTTTTTTTTGTTTTGGGCTTGTCAGGACAAACACAGACGACATAAAAGCTCTACGGGTGATAACAGCTATCAAAACACCGTATCTACCTGATGGAAGATTTGACCTTGAAGCCTACGATGACTTAGTGAACATTCAGATACAAAACGGGGCTGAAGGTGTCATTGTTGGTGGTACAACTGGTGAAGGACAACTGATGAGCTGGGATGAACACATTATGCTCATAGGCCATACCGTTAACTGTTTTGGAGGAAGCATCAAAGTGATTGGAAACACAGGAAGCAACTCAACAAGAGAAGCAATCCACGCCACTGAACAAGGATTCGCAGTTGGAATGCACGCCGCTCTTCACATAAACCCTTACTATGGCAAAACTTCGATGGACGGTCTAATCGCACATTTCCAATCCGTTTTGCATATGGGACCGACGATTATATACAATGTGCCAGGTCGAACGGGGCAGGATATACCGCCTCATGCCATCTTCAAGCTTTCTCAGAACCATAATTTAGCTGGTGTGAAGGAATGTGTTGGGAACAAGCGGGTCGAAGAGTACACTGAGAGTGGGATTGTTGTGTGGAGTGGGAATGATGATGAGTGTCATGATTCTAGATGGGATTATGGAGCAACCGGAGTTATATCGGTGACTAGTAATTTAGTTCCTGGTTTGATGAGGAAATTGATGTTTGAAGGTAGGAACTCGTCGTTGAACTCGAAGCTTCTACCTTTAATGGATTGGCTATTCCACGACCCGAACCCCATTGGAGTTAACACTGCTTTGGCTCAGCTTGGAGTGGCAAGGCCGGTTTTTAGGTTACCGTATGTTCCATTACCTCTGTCTAAGAGGCTTGAGTTTGTGAAAATGGTGAAGGAGATTGGACGAGAGCATTTTGTGGGTGAGAGAGATGTTCAGGCTCTTGATGATGATGATTTTATCCTTATCGGTCGATATTAGGATATGATTTCTGAATTTTGGGTTACTTTATTTGATCTTTAATGAAGAAGATGGTTTTATCTGTTCGGTTTATGTAGCTGATGAATAAAACTTATGTAATGAGTTCTTCATATTTTGTCTGGTCTTGTTTTGGTCTCTGCTTGTTAAGAACTTATGATTTGCTTTAACTCTGTTTTAAACTGTTTGTGTTGCGTTCGGAAGAGGAAGAGGAAGAGACTTTTGGATGGAAACGGCACACGCTTGTTTGATTTCATTGCTTCAAACAGTGTGCATATGATCGGTTCTGTTATCTGAAACAGCGACATACTAGTTTTTATCATTTCAAAGACCATTTTTTTCTTTTGTTTTTAAAACGGCGCGCGTGTTTGGTTCTACTATGAAACAGTGACATGTTCAGCTGTATTGCTTTTCTTGAAACGACGCGCATGATTGATTCTGTTGATTAAAACGGCATGGCTTTTGCCATCTTGGAACGGTCACGGCATCGCCATGTGAAAATCATTAATTATGTTGGATACTCCAAATCCAAAATTTAATATTACCGGTGATTTTCGACGTAGTCGAGGGTACCCACGTCACGTGAGAATGTTCGTGACAGCCATGAATAGATTAACTAAAATTTAAACTAAAAAGTAGATTAACCATTAACAAAAGAACAGACATACAAAGATTACATGAGAGATGAAACAAAAAAATTAGATGTATACCCAGTAATACTAAACCCTTGATTGTAAATCATAAGACCCACTTAGAAAATAGACTCTGGTGTTTTTTAGAGCCCTTAGATTTTTATTATTTAACTCACTAAAGAAGAATATGATCTTGGTTGATTGGTGTTGGTAAGGTAACAGGGAAAACTTTTTTGGTCTGAAGCAGAGAGAAGAGAGCTTTGTTTTCTTGGTGAAGAAGAAAAGCTTTCTTCCTAAGTTTCTCGTTCTCTTGTATGATGTGTTGATTCTCCATGTAAAGCCTTATATTGTCCATCTCCTTTTCTTTCCGCCACATCCTTCTCCTCCTGGAAAAGGAAAAACAGAGCATTAATACGTTATAGTGACTAGGAAAAGAGTCGAATATAGTTTCAGAGAGGTGTGTGATGATGGAGACTAAAACCTAGAGAGGCGAGGGATACGAAGATGGCTTTGTGTTTTGAGGTACAAAACTAATCTCGTGGGTGTGTCTGAGAATGGTTCTGAAGAACTCAAACACATCTTTGGAGCTTGAAGAGAGATGAATAAGAGAGAAAGAGAGAGAAGAAGTGAGACGTGTTTGATTAGTTGGAGAGATATAGAGGCGTTATATAGAAGAAAGTTGGTCGTAAGTTTGTGTGTTTGCATCTTCTTTAGAGAGAGAGGAGAGAGAGAGAGAGAGAGAGGCTCCTTTAGAAGGTAATGATGGCAAAAGAAGAATCATGATTACAAAGGGACAGGGAAAGATGTTATAAGGGAGAGGATGAAGTTGAATTATTTTGAAGATGAAGTAGAAAAGTATAGCAAACACAGTCTCTATCTTTACTATATCGTTTTATTGTTAGACTGATTGACTAGTTAAACGTACTATTTAGAAGAATTTATGAAGTTTCCCTAAAAAGCTCAAACTCACCGTTAAGATGTACACACGATGAAACAAACTATACAATTTTGGTTAAAACTTATGATAAATTTTTGTTTGTTTGTTTGTTTGTCAACTTAATCACATGGTTTGATGGTGCATTAAATCTAAGTGACAGACAGTCAAATCTGTGTAACATTTGGCTATTCATGCACCAATAATTATTCCTTCCAATTACATATACAATACATTTTGACCGAATAAATTACTAGTACACGCTTTGATTAGATATACATGGAATTTTATGGATCTTTGACCTAACAATTACAATGAACTAATCTTTAGTTGCAACTCAGATTCGGAAACCAGGCTCGTCTTTTGCCTTAACCTAATGAATTGGTTCACTCTTACACACACACACACACTATTTGTACTTCAATACCGTTACATATACTAATTACAGTAAAATGGTTATCCTTTTGTTGAAGAAAAGAGTCAATACAGTGGATTTATATCCACTATATGATTAGCCTCGATCTGCTTGTTTTTGTGAGATTAACCTTAAATTCTGCACAAGACTATAGTTTTATGAAGCGATTTAGCAGATTTTTTTGACTGGCAAAAGGTCAAATCATGATTATATTGGAACCAAAGAAGTCAAAAAAGGTTAAGAGTACGTCAAAACCTCGATCTTCCTCAAAAGTACAAGTGTTTCTCTTGCTTAACTTTTTTAATCATCAAGTCTCTGTCTGTTTTTCTTTTTTTAATGTGACTTTTATGAAACCTAATCCCGGTTTTGCCCTTCGTCCAAGGTAGAGAGTGTAAATCCAGAATTTTCAACTCAACTCATTGAAGGTCATATCTAATGATGGTTAATCATTCTGTTAAATACACAACAAGACTTGCGTTCTAAAGTTTATTTAATTTTACTTACACCATTTGTTGTCGTCGTCGTTCCCCGTCCAATAGTTTGGATGTAGAATATTAAGATTCTTAACTAATAAGCACTTTGTGTTTCTGAGCAATATTTGTGTATCTTCCTTATCTCTTCACATCTATATATTGATAACCTAGTCAATATCGTTCGTTGGCTTGCATTTCGAATATAAAGTCACCTCTCTAGTATGTCTCATTCTCCAACCCGTTAATAAAATGGGTAATTTTGTAATCAAAATCCTAACCAACTGAAATGATTTTGGGGGAAAGAAAACCGGTAACAAGAGGGAATCATGGCTCGTGATGGGTCACGTGAGGTAGCGAGCTTGGGTTTAAGGGATGGTTCTGAAACTTGGAAGGAAGAGGGAAAAAGTGTGAAATCGATACTAGCGAATCGGGTGCAGTGACTTTTGTTTGAGCACAACATATACAATAACATACATACACATTAAAACATAACATATATATATGTGTTGTAGTAGACTAGTAGTAGTAGAAAAAAGTCATGGAGTACTCGAGTAGGAGTAGGAGCAAAAGCCAAAGCACATTGAATTTGGAAAACGATACCACCGATTTGGCTTCTTCTTCCCTCCCAAAATCATCATAACAAATCTTTTGCCAACGTCCTACTAACTATATTTTCCCATATTAATTTTTTTTTTCCAGTTAAAAACAACTAAAAAGAAACACCAAGTAGAACAAAATAGTCTTATCGGAAAAATCTTTATTACATAAAGCTAACTTTAATGACCATTCAATAAAAAACATCAAGCTACACATTGACAACAAAACTCTACTCATTACATGTATTGATGATATATATGGAGAAAAAAATAAAGAAAATAATTTTAGAATAAATTGATGATGCCAAGGACTAGGACCACTAAAATAAAAATGTACTCATTTCTTGTATTGATATGTCAATTGAAACCCACAATGCAAAGACAAACCAAGTAATAAAGAGGCATCAATGGAATTGGAGGAGATAGTCAACACCGAAATGAAACTCCTCCATCTACGCTTCTTTAAAAAGTGTTCAAAACTTGTTATGATTTTGTTACACTCTGTTATTATCATCTCTATTATTTATACATAGACATCCTTTTGAGTATACGATATACACAAAAAAAAAAAAACGAATAATGGATCAAAACTAACTACCTAAGAGAAATTTACCAGAATTTTAGGAGAGGGTAAGTCCTGGATTTGTTACTGCTTTCATAGTGATGAAATTGTTGTAAAAGGAGATTCTCCTCATCTTCTCACCATCAAAACCTCTCTTTTTTTATTTCTTTCAGATTATCCATTGATGATTCCTCTGACTTACTCTTTCCGCTGTCTATTTTTAATACCATCTCTATTCTCTAGCTTAGCCCTCTCCTTTCCCCTTCATTCTATCGTTGCTATCATTGCATCACATTATGGAGATGCTTTGTCCTGACGTAGACATTCGAAATTTCCACGTAAATTACAACTCCACATGTTACCACCGTACAATTTGCCCTGCCCTATCCACGCACCTTACTTCTACTGTGTAAGTAAACGAAAAATGAGACTTTACGTGTACGAAAAAAAAAAAAAAAAGATGGAATCGGAAAGAGTGTAAGTTCATGAATATGTTACCGAGAGCAAGATCTTGCTGAGTAGATTTATCGTCTTCGTCTATTGTGTCCACCTGTTTCTGATTCCCATCAGCCTGATGGCTTCCTTCATTATCGGGATCCAAAGACTGTGATATGTTGTCACCATTCATATCAGAACCCTCTGTGTCGGAGTCTGAGACAGCACTGAGTTTTTCCTTCCCATGGTCATCATCTGTATCAGAACAACTCTCTGTCTCAGAGTCGGAACCATTACCATGATTTATTTTTCCCTGATCATTGATCCCATTGTCTCGTTAACAACTCCATGCTCAGCATCATCGTTCCTTCTAGTGACGAGGACCTCAGGCACTGTCGGTTTAGTTTGACTTTCGCCTATTTGAGCGGCAGAGTCATGTACTATAGCCACTTCCTTGATTCTTTGAGTCTGACTCTCTTCATCCTCTCTACTTCTTTCGGTTTCGTTTTCTCCATGGACAGAAGGAGCTGTGCTATAAGCCCAACTCCCAGCAACTTCAGAAGCTCAAAGATCTGACGTTCTTACAGTGCCTACTCCCTCTGTGTCTTGGGTATCCCTTCGATTGTTCAAGGGGTTCCTTAACAAGAGAACAGCTCCATCAATCTGATCACTTTCATGTGCCTGAGTTTCACAATCTATTTGCATTGTATCACCAGCTGAAATGATTGACTTCCTCAGATAATCATTTCTCTCATAATCATTTCCTGGACTTTGAGTTTTGTTAACTTGCTCTGTTCCTACAGGGTCTGTTCCCGAAGTGGGTGCTATACCAACACCTTCTATATCTGAGCCAAATCCACCCTTTGTGACTTTGTCGGAGCTTGTATAGTCAGCTTCTTGGGTGTTTTGGCCTTCCTGACTCATGATTTCACAATCATGCTTCTGAGTAGCATCTGCATCTTCAAAGGACGTATCAACAACTTCATTCCTGTTAGACCTTTGCCCTGAAGTGGAGGAGCTTGCCTTGGCAGCACAATTTGTATGGCAAGTTGCTCTTTCATCTTCCTGAGTATTAACTCTGTTGGAATTTCTGTTTACTGGATTAAGATCAATATCTAACGAAATATTGTCACAATTTTCCTCATCTTCCAGAGTTTTCTGCATGGTCTTGAGCTGTTCCTGCTGCTTTGCAAACAGAGCCGAGATCTCCTCAGTTGTAGAATAAAATGCCCGCAACTGAGTTTCACTGCATGAAAATTCCGGGTGTCAATAAGTCAGACCAATCAAACTTGCGTGACAATGCATGTTAATAGTTTAAGGCAGCACCGTCAACAAGAAACTACCTTCTAACGAGGAATTCTAGAGAGCAAAAGAAAGTACAAAAGCACCAATCACAAACTTACATGTGTAATTAAGAAAAGCATGCATGCGTTGAAATTTTCACCATTGACGTTTGAAGGTTTACTATAACGTAGGTTATCCAACCAATCATATACAGAAGAAATAGCAGCCTAAAGTAAGTACCACCATGCGTGTAAATGTCTTACCGGAGCATGATTCTTTCTCTTGCACCACGGTGTCTCTGTCTTTCAACGTCAAGATCTCGAAAAGCAGCACCTATCTCTAGTTCTAAGGCAGCACTTTCGCCCATGCTTCTTCTCGAGCAGCCTGCTAACATAACAAAGAAAGTCTCAGCTTAAAAATATAACTTCATGGAGACAACCTAACAGAATTCCTAGCTACATGTACACGATCTTTTTAAGAGCATAGTACCATATCTTGTTACAGGAGGCAGAGGTAGGGAAACAAAAGCATGTCATTGATGTTAAATTGTGAAAATAGTATAGTGGGAGACAAATCTATTTCCATTCTTACCTTTTCATTCTCCACATCCTTTTGCAGTTTTTTTTATTTCAAGGTCAAGTTCTTCCATTTTCTGCTCCAAATAGATGTTTGTTTTGCAACAAATTCACCCGTTAATACACAAAGAAAAGAGAAAAGAGAACCATGCAAAATAAGAGGGAAATTGCTTCAGGTCAGGTACTTTTCGTGCATTAGCAGAAGCAAGCTGCTCCTCGGAAACTTGAGCTTCTAGCTGGCGGTTTCTATTGTCAGAGTAGACCAGCTTCTGCCTCGTCTCTTCCTATAAAACACCAACAACCTTCTCAAATGACAAACAAAATGAAAGAAAAAGGAGTTCGGTTTCTGTGATCAAGAGACTAATTATTTCTATAGAATAAGTTACAGGAACATACCAATTTTGACATCAAAGTTTCCACTTGGATGGACCTTTCTTTCTCCGCCTCCTGAATATTTGTCAAGTAAACTGTCTTATTCAAAGGCCATAATAATGAAGAGGAGTTAATTCACACAGCTACTCTTTATTCATACCTTCATTTTGTTGATTACTTCTTGTTGTTCCCTCTCGTGTTTCATAGCCACATCAGAAAATCTTTTCAATTCTTCTTGAGCCTCAATTTGACATTTATGTATCGCAGCTTTTATTTCGGCAATGGCAATTTCTCTTTCCTCTTTTCTTTGATTTCTCTCTTCATCCAGCCCTGTCTTCAGTTCTTCTATAGATGCCTTTTGACTGAAAGCAATAATTAAAGTTATCATGGGGCTACATATTTGCAATGCCCAGGCTTATAAACGCATATCCACATATAAAATACTCCAGAAAGGTCAATATAAAGATATCATCTGAACGTGGAAAGAGTTTATACATAACACATACAAACCGACTTCTGAAAGAAACCGTGCATATAAATTTTAAGCCATATGTTATTGCCAAAAAAGACCGAACTGAAAGAGCTCGAAGTGTCTTCTGCATCACAGTTCAAAGGATCGACTAATGTCTAGCTCTAACTTTTGAATTTCAAGGAGGGGATTTGATTAATGAGGAAAATTAACGTTGAGATGTTTTATGTTGGGACAGGTAATCAAACTGAAAGTAGTTGTCACAATACTTGCAAAAATATGATCTTAAGAACGACAATCAACCAGGGGAAAATATTTCATATAATTATTTCATTTGCTTCACTGAGAGATTGCAATGAACCGCTTAGTCTCTCGCCAAGGTCATCTATGGAATGCTTCTGTTCAGCTGATACTTTGTTGACCTGTGCCAGTTCTTTCTGCCTAGTATCTGTTAACTCACGCAGCTCAATCAGTTCATCATGAAATGATTTTGCAATGGATTCTTTAATCTGTTTTATTTCCTGCAGAATGCAAAGACATATAAAGATACTTAAATAATCCACCAATCACTCACAGATCATTACCATTGTTTTCTATCTTCTATAACAGCATTTAACAAAACAAAACCACCACCCTCCATAGAAAAAATTCAAAGACAAAATGATACACTTTCATGGTGCTCCACAATTGCGCGGGACTCATTACGCAGAGTGTCAACGGTAAGCCCTTGTGCTTCTAATTGTTTCCTCAGTTCTTGCAGATAACATTTATTTGTTGATACAAAAGTTGAGTTAGAATTACATCACGGTTGATCAATCACCTACATCTAATACCGGACGCCACAGCTGAAGATGAACATACTGTGTTCGATCGCTGGAGGCTCTTAAAATCATCCAAAGATATTGGACCATCAGGACCACCAATGCCTATGCCCTTCGGCCTCTTAATTTCACAAGTTATATCCTCTTCACAGCAGCAAAAGCACAGATTAAAAGTGAGAAAACACGTGCTACAAAATGGTGCAAAAAGTGCCCTAAGATGTGCCCTTCCTTAGTCTATATGCATGAAAAGTTAGGACAGAACGAAAAAATGTATGGCCTGGACTGTGGTACCTGCTTTTCTTTTTCTGCTCATGCAGGAAGGTGAAGGATTATTTCCAAGTATTTCGCGGTATACAAATGCAAAGGACTTTTCTGAAAGTAAAAAATGCAGCGGTCAAGTGTTAACACGTCAATTGGGCATAAAAAGGGGAACTTTGTAGCAACCACTGATAAAAGGTAAGATATAACTTCACAGTGCTGAGACAGAAAATATCTGTTACCATGCTCTGGAGGAGCAGCAAAACGATATGATGTCACCATGCTGAACCCTGACTTCAGGGCCTTTCTTTTTCACTCTCTCCCAATTGAGAAACGTACCATTTGTGCTGAATCAAAGAGAGAAGAGATAAAGAGAGAGAGACACACAAACGAAGCCTAAATTTTACAGTTACTAATAAAATGAATCGCACAACTAAAGCAGAAGAAAGGTTCACTAACCTAGTGTCTTCCAAGAAGTATTAGCTCCATCACTGCCTGTGACCTGCTTACGGTGTATCTTACAATGATTCCCACTTATTGCATTCGATTCTATCTGATAACTGGCGTGACATGGCAGTCGCCCGAAGCAATGCTCATCAGAAGTCAAAAGTATGTTTATGCCCTAAAATTCATTTATCAGGAATCAAATTCGAAATCAAGGAATTAGGTTTTAAGGAGAGAAGGAGGCAGAACGAACCTGCCAGCGTTTGCGAGCATTGTTTGAAATTGCGGTGAGGACACCCCAGACGTTCGAATCGTAGTTCTGCAACGGCTGAGAGGCGATGTTAGCAGCGACGGAGACGATGAAATCCTTAGAGTTCATCGACGGAGATGGAGTAGTCTCATTAATCAGCGATGCAGCAGCCGGTTTAATGTCCGGACTCGTCTTCGATGTTCCCGATGCAATCTTAACCTCATCTTGCTCAGCCGCAGTAGACGCCATTAACGCTTCGGTTTCTAGAAGGCGAGAAAAAATGGCGGGGATTTTAAAACCCTAACACTCTAATATTTAGTGAGTGAAGGGGTTTTATATTGTCAGCCACGAGTCTCTCACTTTGTATAAAGCTTGTTGAGAAAGACTGATCAAAGAAGCGGTGGGCGTGATTGTGTAGCCACCGCCACGTCATCCGTTTAAACGCCCTGACGTTAGTTAAATGGAACCAAAACATGAGCGTCGTTTCTACGGTAATAAAACAATAGGGTTTTTGTTTTCAGAATATAGAAACGATATGAGCGTAGTCATCCAGAGAAGTGTCGGTGTAAAAAGATGGGTTGGAAGTCGGGCTTCCCTTTAATTAAATATTACTGGGCCACACCTCTCCTCTAGACCCCGTTCATTGTTTTATATATTTGTACGAGTTAAACGACATCGTTTACTGTAAGCCTCAAATCTGGAATATTCTCACTGTTCCATTTAAATAGAGTAAAGTCTAAAAGTGGAAATTTTTGCTTTGTTCGTTGCTTCGCGGTAAAAAAAAAACTGGCTCATTTTGCCGGCAAAGAGAATAAGGTATCATTTGCTGTCATAGTTAAGTATAAAAGCAAAAAATTCTGAGTTCTAATGTAAGAAATTGGGCCCATGGGATTATTAATAACTAAAATATAAAAACTCTTAAAAGCATCTTTAAATCAAACACTACATAAGAGATTACACTTAATGGTTGGTTGTGCCTACAGTTTTCATTAGAAACCCATTTCAAAGTTTGAATTGGTATTGTTATAATCTCTAAAATGTGAAGAGAAGAAGGAAAAAAAATTGTAAATCATTTTTTTTTTGTTATGCAGTTATAATGGCAAATCAATTCCAATAGTAATAATATTTAAAAATAAGAATTCTTTTGAATTTTGAATAAATTTTTAGGTAAATTTATTTTGAAGTGTTTGTTTTGGGCACAAGGAAGTAATTAGTAAGAAGATAAAAAAAACTGAAGGACAAGATCTCAACAGAACAGTAGTATCAGATTAAATGAAAATGTGACTAAATTAAAAATCGAAACCTCAAACTCTCTAATCCAAAGATTTTCAAATCAAAGAAAGAGAACCATAGAAGTAGAAGAAAATAAAACTCAAAAGAAAAATGAACAAAGGGAGTAGCAGCCTGCATAATTACGAGAATTCGAAAGGTTTCAATTTCAAGAGCAGTGAGACACCGAAACGGCTATAGCAGCGAGCGTGACCAATGCAGTGAACAACGATGGTGAGAACACGGCCACCGCCGCGTTAGCAGACTTGCTGTTCGCTGAACCTGTCGGCGAGTCAGAAGGAGCACTTTCCGGTGACTCTTCCGTCGGAGGCGCTGGCGGTGAAGCAGCAGTTGGTGAAGGTCCTTCCGCCGGAGATGGTGTCGGTGCGGTAACTGGCGCCGGCGCCGGTGCCGGAGAAGGAGATTTTCCGAATAGCTCAGTTGGGAGGAGGACATTATCCACCGTGAAAATAACGACCGGAGTAGCGTCGAGCACTGTGTCGGCGACTCTCGACGGAGCAATGCCGGTGTGAAGAACAACTTCGTCGCCGGAGGTCGAGGTTGTAAGATCAAATTTGCCGGCTCCGTTAGTGGCTAATGTGGAGATTTTGTTTTTGTTAGTCTTCAATGAGCCTTTAGGCTTGTACTCAGCGAGGGCGTGATATTCTAGTAGCGAGACCACCTCAGCTTGAGTGAGCTTCGTCAGATCTGGGACGCCTTCAGCTTTGAAAGCTTCATCGGACGGTGCAAAAACCGTCAATCCCTTTTCCATGGCGGATTCGTATGTCTTGAGCACTCCACTCGAGGCAAGCAAATTAGCGAAGGTTTTGCAACCGGCTTTCTCAAGCAATCCGGTGATGTTAGACACCGCGGCGGAAGGAGCAGGCGCGGCTAAGACTCCCGGAGCGATGATCGGAGCATCGACCTCCAGAACCGATATGTTGTAAGGGATTTGCTTAACGGATTTAGTATAAGAGGAATCAAGCTTGGAACCCGACGCAGCTGAGCCAAAACCGACTTTGCCTCCTTTAAGATCGGTGATGTTGACGAATCCTAGGTTTCCGGGAGCGTTTCCGGTGGTTTGGTAGAGTGTGGTGGAGAGAGTTGTGCCTTCTGAGATCTTGTGGAGTTTCTGGGGATCGTAGTAGTCGAGGAGGACGAGGAGGCTTAGAGCGTTTTTAATGACAGAGAGTGGATGTTTTCCGGCGAGAGAAGCCATTGCGCCATTGTTGAGGACGAGGACGGTAATCGTCGTGCGGCTGTTGATTTCGTCAGCGAGCTTCGTCTGAGAGAGGTAGCTGTTGAAGGAGGAGTACTCCGGGGATTCAGCGAGCATTTGAGTAATGTTGTGACCGCGTACGGTGGAAGAAAGGGCGATGAGAGAGAAAGTGAAGGCGATGAGTGAGAAGGTCTGTGGCGCCGCCATTACGAGACGGTTGAGTTTCAGTGTAAGTGTGGAGCAGAGGAGGAAGTGAGAAGACAAAAGACGAAAGAGGAAGGATGAAGTTAAATGAGAAGAATAATGAGGTGAACCGAGGGTTAAGTGTGAACCGTGGTTAGGTTATATTTTGACTAGGGTTAATTATCCTTTATCAATGTGTGCTGTTTATAACTAAGTTGGGTTGGATTGGGGCCATGTGCTTTTTCGGACATAGCTGGAAGAAGAAAGAGGCCATTTCATTTAATTGTCCTTTTGCTTAAATTACCAAAATGGGCTTTGGGCTTCTTTATACACAGCTGATATATCTTTGGAAAAAATAACACCATAGATAACTTTTTCTTTGCACAAATAAAAAAACATTTTTCTACCTTTTGTTTTTGTTGTAATGAAATAAAAAAAATAGATTAAAATTTTCATAAAATTAAATTTTTAATTGATCGAATTTGTTGAGTTTTATTTTTGTATTTATATATATATATATATATATGCTTTTTTTAAATCTGAAAATATGTTTTTTATCAAAATAGTTTGTGGATTAGTGGCTTAGACATTTATGATTCAAACTTGACTTTTAAATATTTATATAGAAATATCCACGATTGGGTGAGGGCCAATATTGAATCACTGCTTTCCATTAAGAAATTTTTTTTTTTGAGCTGTTAAAGCATAACTATCCACATGCGGACAATAAAAATTATCACTAGTATTATCATAATACTATTAAGCATTAAATCAAACCTTTTTTATTTTACTGTAAATAAAGTATTTTTCTTTGTTGATTTTGTTATATACTTAAAAAAAGAATGTATTTCAAAATTACAAATGTGACCAAGTTGAAAAAGTATTAGAAGAAACAGAATGTTATAATTGCAGCCAAATGTTGACAAATTAAATGTACAGCCAACTAGGGAAACAAAATTTTGAACGATGCCATAATTAAAGCAAGAAAGAGAGAAGATTAGAGCCCACGTCAATGGAGGACTGGTAATGGGCCTGTCATCATAATATGGGCCCATGCAGGGAAAGAAGGTGGAGATGTAGTGGAGCAGCTGGACAGAAGTTAACAGTCCGTGTGGCATTGTTTAAAGAGGGAAACACAACTTTTTTGGTCCGAAAAGTATTCAAATAAGGCTGAAAATCGCTGACGCATTTGTCAGAAACCTGACAACTGCCTTTAAATCTCTTCACACTCACCCCTTCGTCTTTCCTCTGTTTTTCTTCTACTCTCTCTCTCTCTCTCCCCTGGTATTAAAACAGTGACGAAGAGAGAGATTTTAGTATCTGGTTAAAGCTTTTTCTTTCTGGGAGGTGAGTTTTGTTTCTTTGGGTCGCTAGTTTCAAAAGCTGTCTCCTTTTTTTAAAATTCCCTAAAAAGCAAAGAAACACAGTTTACATACTAATTTTGTCAAGAAGATGCAGAGCCCTAAAATAGAGGAAGAGGAGGAGGAGAGGAGGAGAAACAAGTGGCCGTGGATGAAGGCGGCGCAGTTACTAGAGTTTAAAATGCAAGCTTTGGTTTATAGATACATAGAAGCTGGTATCCGCGTGCCTCATCATCTTGTGGTGCCTATTTGGAATAGTCTTGCTCTCTCTTCTTCTTCGTCCTCCACTTACCTTCTTCACCACAACCATCACTCTTCTTCCCGTAAGTATTTTGAAATTCGAGTGTGTTTCTCAAGAAATTCGAGTGTATTTGAAATTCTGTTGAAGTTGTTATTTTTATGGGGGTTTTTATTGTGGAAAAGCTTGATGAGTTGTGTTTGATTAAATTCCTGAAACATATTACTGGGTTCTTTGGTTTTGAGTTGCAGGAGTTACAAGATTCATATACACAATAGTCTTTAGTTATCTCCGAATGTATTAGAGTTACCTTCTGCTTTTAGTAGTTGATTCTTGTTTAAATTTGAATTTTGGTTTCCTTTATAAATTTTCTGAAACATGTTTTTGGTTTCTGAGTTGCTAGAGTTAGAAGATTTACAAACACAACAGTCTTAATTAGCTCTGAATCTATTAGAGTTTATATTCTGTTTATATCAGTTGATCGATTCTTGTCTGGATTCGATAATGGTTTTTTTTTATTAATTTACCTGAAAATATGGTTTTTGTTATTGGGGTTTGAGTTGCAGTTTTGAGTGATAAGGTGGACCCTGAACCCACAAGGTGCAGGAGAACAGATGGGAAGAAATGGCGGTGTAGCAACACGGTCCTTCTGTTTCAGAAGTACTGTGAACGGCACATGCACAGAGGCCGTAAACGTTCAAGAAAGCTTGTGGAATCTTCTTCTTATGATGTTGCTTCGTCGTCTGCTTCAACCAAACGTGATAACACTGATGGTTTGGACAGTACTAATGAGAGTCAGAGCGTTTTTCATGGGACAATGTCGGTTTCTAGTAATGCTCAGGTAGTTACCATTGCTTCATTGCCAAGTGCCAGAGTCTGTGATAACATCACTCGTCCATCTCTAGTAATCACCGAGTCCACAAACAAAAGTGTGAGTTATCGCGATAGGAGCAGAAGGAGCATGGAGATGAGTTATGATGACTTCATTGAACAAAGAGATTCGACTATGTGTGTTAGAGGTTTTCCCGTTCAAGGTATCATGATATCAAACTCATTACAGAACCGAAGAGTTCCTTACATCACTGTTGCATGAATTGACTAGATTCGATTGTTTCGTTACCAGGTTGTGAGAGGTCACCTTCTGTTCAAAAGTTCTTTCCTGAGGTATCTGATAATTCCTTAGAAGCTGCAAATTTCTCAAGCAACAGGAAGAATGAAATAATTGCAAGAAGCAGAGAATGGAAGAATATGAATGTTAATGGTGGCTTGTTTCCTGGCATCCACTTTTCTCCAGACACTATTCGTCAAGGTAATACCTTTAACCTCGGCTTACTAGCATTTCAGGCATTCTCAGAAATGGCTTGCTTACCGATGATGTCAATGGATGTGCTTTTTTCTGTAGATCGTGGTGGGTTTCGTATACACAGACTTCAAACAGACAACGAACCAGGAAGGTGCCGAAGAACAGATGGGAAGAAGTGGAGATGCAGCAAAGATGCATTGTCTGGTAAAAAGTACTGCGATAAGCACATGCATAGAGGTATTAAGAAGAAGCATCCAGTGGAAACTATTAACTCACATGAGAATGCTGGTTTTATCCCGTTAACCGTGAAAACAGCTGCTAGATCTGTGTCTTGCAAAGATGGAGATGGCCAGAAGCTCTCTGTTTCAGTCCTGGGAATTCCATTGTCCCGAATTTCAGATGAGAAGATCACTAATAGTTGCAGTACCGACACCACCATTACTGACATAGCTTTAAGGGGTGAAGAAGACAATGAGGTCTTGTCATTCTGTTCTTCAGGTGTTTAAAAGCGTAGAAAAGTTGTTGATGTTCTAATGTTTTTGATGTTTTTAGTTTCTATCCATGGTACCTTAATAATCTGTGTTAGAAGTTAGAAGACGTCGATCACAGGAGAATATTAAGACACAAATTTCATTTAGATTATACTGTGCTAAAATGAGATAAAATACATCAAGGAATGAACTTTCTCTGAACTTTCTTCCCACAACGTGAGTTTACTTATAAGCCATTTGTCCAGAGATTGGGTGAATAGCATCAAATGAGGCACACACCTTTAGGATCTGCGTTCTTAACGATCCACGGGTGTTGCATGATCTTCGAAAGAGAGAGTCTTTTAGAAGGATCCTTAACAAGAACCTGCAGAAAATTATAACGTCATCAGGAGCTAAGGTTTAAGTTTCTTCTGTCATTTCCACAAAAGATGAATAAAAGTATAGTCTTCTCTTACCTCTTGAATGTATCCTTTTGACTCTCGGTCTCTTATCTATTTCTCCGATCACGTGACTCGACGACAAGGAGAGAGCAAGAGAGCCTGTGTGCTTCAAGGGGGAAGATAGAGAGAGGAAGAGGACGGAGAAGCAAATCTGAAAATTTAATTCAGAATCTCTTTAAAAAAAAGGGATACCCTTTCCATACGCAGCGTTTAAGCAATTTCGATTCCAATGTGGAAATGACGGATTTACCCTCCACTCTCTCTCTAAATTTGGCGACTTTATTCACAATAAACTAATCATAATCATGCGTATTAAGTAGCTTGTATCTTGGTTTAACCATTTATTTAACTTAATAACAATGAAGTCAACTCTTCATGCATAACAACTACAGTTAATGCCATTAAAATACATTCAACTTCTTTTAGTTTTGTTAAACTAGACTTTGGTTGTTGTAATATAAAAATATTCTCCTAGAAGCAAATCGAATTATGGATGAGTTTGCTTCCAAAACAATCCGACCTTAGGCGTATAAGCCATTTTTAATATCAATCTTTCTTTCTGAAGTGCAAACATTTCGATTGTTTTATTCTGTTTTAAACTCTACACCATATTACAATAGTCTCAAATTTACAAGAGAAACACTTACTCACAAGAAGAATTTCAATTAGAGCCAAACTCTGAGTTCCAACGTTCAAGGTCTTCCCATTTGCTTTTACTCAAGCTGGGTCTGATCACTGCCATTGATTTCCGGAAATCATCATATCTTAGCGGTCTCACCTGTTACATCACAAATCTATTGATCAAACAAACCTTTTCAACTCAAAAGAATTCAAAATTGATTTGAGAGACTAAGATTTTTTTTTAAAAAAAAATTTCGAATGGATTATGGTTTAATACTTTATTTGCTTGGATGGTAAGAATATCTGCACCGAGTTCTCTGATTGGCATCATTGCAGCTTCTTCACACAACGCTTGAAGATCGCTTCCTGAGTATCCTGTAACATAAGGAAGCTTATGCTTATTAGTTACTAGACTCCGGAAACACTAAATATGTCTGGTGGTAATATAACCATCTGTGTTTCTTATACAAAATCTATAAAGCTTGCCTTCGGTTTCTCTGACGATTTTATCAATGTCGCCACCGGATAAAGAGTGAGGCTGGCACTTCAATTTAGTTTTAAAAAGTAGTTTTCTGACATTTGAATCCGGCAATGGTACATATATTCTCTTCACCTAACAAAATAATAAAATCAAAGCATATAATCAGATTTTTTTCCTAGGAATTGGTGGACATGAAAAACCTGAAGGCGATTATGTTCTTACCAATCTTCTAAGCACCGCATCATCCAACTCCTGTGGCTTGTTAGTAGCTCCTGCAACCACATTACATCCACATAAATTTTATACCGATACTCAGAGATGTTCTCTGCGTTTCAAGCACATATATAGACATGATGGCTAAACAGAGTGAAGACTGGGTTTGATGAAGACTTGAATTAGCTGGAAGCATACCTATGACAATCACCAAATCATCAGGATTAGAAGTCACACCATCAAACTGGATAAGGAATTCTGATTTCAACCGTCTGCTTGCCTCATTCTCACTGATCGATCTTGTAGACATTATACTATCTATCTGAAAACCAGAGCAAAAACACATTCAACTCTCCAAGTGACAACATTTTTATCATGAAATGAATCTATATTCAAACAAAACAAGCACGGTTAATTCCAATGGCTGTATCTTACTACGGGTGCCTCTTTTTGAAAAATATCAGGGAGTTAAACGATCAAATACAACTAGTATGGTATTGTCTAAATGTCAACAAGTAAGACAGGAAAGGGAAAAAATACTTACTTCGTCCATAAAAATTACAGACGGTTGTCTGGATATTGCAACTTGGAACAACGTTTTAACTAGCTTTTCAGCCTCACCCACCTGAATAAGTATAGTAAAGTCAGTTTGTCTATTTGAATTGAAAAATAAATTCAACGTCTTGCAGGCCAAGAACAGAACCAGACTAAGCACACACCCATTTTGATGTCAAAGAAGATGCTGAGACGTTGAAGAATGTTGCCTGTGACTCAGAAGCGACTGCCTTGGCAAGCATTGTTTTTCCATTGCCAGGCGGACCAAAGAGAAGCAAACCTAACAAAAGAAGAAATTTTAGCAAGGACGGCACAGGAGAAGATCAAGAAGAAACCAAGCTTGCAAATTTTACCTCTCGCTGGTCTTCGGAGACCAGTGAATAAATCTCTTCGTTTTGCTGGTAAAATTACCATCTCCAGTAAAGCTTGTTTCGCTCCATCAAGTCCAGCTGCAGTATCTCAGCATAAGCGTGTTTCCGCATATTGCTTAGAATAGATAAAACAAGAACATAACAATTCCACTCACCGACATCTTCCCACTTCACAGATGGACTTCTATCCACTATTGTTGTGTTTATCATCTCTACTAACTTATCATCGTATCCATTTCCAGATTCTTTCGCAGGTTTTGGGTTTGTCGTAGCATATTTAGGGCTCCTTGCCATTCCAGTGCTACCTCTGGGAAGTGAAGTCTTTTGTGATAAACCTCTTCTATTTGACGCTGTAGAGGAAACTGAAGCTGAAGAAGAAAATGGAACAGTTCTCTGCATAATCAAAGATCAGAAAGAGGATTGATATTGTGAACCAATACCAATACAGAAACATATCACTTAGATCTACAAACATCACATTCTCCTTCCAACATACCTTATTCTCAGACATTCCAACACCTAATATAAGAACGCCATTGATGCCAGAAACAAGCAAAAAAACAAGCGTCAATGTGAATTCACTTGTGCTTCTTCATAACATAAAAATTCAAAATTCATTATTCCAATATGCAAAAACTCAAAATCGAATTGATCACCTGTACGCTTACCCAGAGCTTGCAATCTTTCAGATACTTGATTTTGCCATTTGGAAATTTTCTCTCTGTACGATCTCACTTTCTCTTTCTCACTACCATATATAAGTCAACTTATTAAAACAATTCTGACGTAAGACTTAACAAGAACTGAATCTGAGAGATCAATACCTCGAACTGATATACGAAGAAGAAGGCGTAGAGCTAGCTTCGTTCATGATCCTCTGAGCGTTTCTGTAATGAAGAAGCGCGTCGTCATGTAAACCCCACTCTTCTGCCCTAACACCTTTAGCGATTTCCTCTTTCGCCAAATCGAAGTATCCTTTGAGCTTATACGCAATTCGTTCATTAGAAACCGCAACTCCATCGACGCCATTCATGGAACCCGAAGACGTTGATACGCTATGATCGTGTTTAGATTCTTCGTTACGATCGTGTTCTTCGGTGAAAATCGAGCTAAACGAATCAATTATACCTCTGAGGAAACTCATATCTAACAAACAAAAATTCCGAATTCAATCAAACAGTAACAATACATGAACAAAACATCAAAATGAAAAAGTTGGTTTCACTCACCATGTTTTGCTCGGAAATTGAATTCATGTCTGAGAGGATCGAATCAAATTAAAATTCCCAGTGAATTAAAAATTGATGAAATCGAATGAACTGGAAACCAAGAAAAGACGCACAAGTAGAACATCATTCATACGGAAGTCCTTAACCTTCTGCGTAGAAAAGAGGGTTCGAATTCGTTTAAAAGCCCGACACTTTTATTATGGGCCTTATTATGGGCCCAATTAAATCATCTTCTTCGTGGAGCGGTGACATTTTTTTTTTCCTTCTGTGGCTGACGTTGACTTCCTAACGGAAAAATTAAAGAATCAGCAACATACAAGAATCTTCGAAGCAGAAAATAAAAAAAGGAATGGAGATTTTGGCGACCATAGCTATGGTTATAGTAGCCACGACCATCATCGTTCTGTCTTTCATAATCTATCTCACGGTCAGAATCTTCACCGGAAAATCCATAAACGACAAGGAATACTCTCCAGTACACGCCACGATCTTCGATCTCTTCCTCCACAGCGACGATTTATACGATTACGAGACAGAGATCGCAAGGAAAAAGCCAACTTTCAGGTTCTTGAGTCCAGGACAGAGCGAGATACTAACTGCAGATCCTCGGAACGTGGAACATATTCTCAAGACAAGATTCGATAACTATAGCAAAGGACACAGCAGTCGTGAGAATCTTGGGGATCTTTTGGGACATGGAATCTTCGCTGTTGATGGGGAGAAATGGAAACAACAGAGGAAGCTCGCGAGCTTTGAGTTCTCTGCTAGAGTTTTAAGAGATTTTAGCTGCTCTGTTTTTAGGAGAAACGCATCTAACCTTGTTGGCTTTGTCACAGAGTTTGCTCTCTCTGGAAAATCTTTTGATGCTCAAGTAAGTCTCAAATTTCTCACAAAGACTCTGTAACTGAAATCATGAACTATAAATTTGGAAACTTGCAATGTTTTTTTAAGGAAATTCAAAAGGGTGCTTTTGTTTTGTTTGGGTTTGAGTTAGGATATGTTGATGAGATGCACATTGGACTCGATCTTCAAAGTGGGGTTCGGTGTGGAGTTAAAATGTTTGGATGGGTTTAGCAAACAAGGGGAAGAGTTCATGGAGGCTTTTGATGAAGGAAACGTTGCAACTAGTTCCAGATTCATAGATCCGCTTTGGAAGCTGAAATAGTTTCTCAACATCGGATCACAATCTAGGCTCAAGAAGAGCATTGCTATTATAGACAAGTTTGTCTATAGAATCATTACCATTAAAAGGGAAGAGCTTGCCAAGGAACAGAACTATGTGAGTTCTCTCTCTAGAGTTTTAGCCTCTGTTTTGATTGAATTTTACCACTTTTGGAAAAATATTTGTTTTGTCCTTAGGCTGTTAGAGAGGACATACTATCGAGATTTCTAGTGGAGATTGAGAAAGATCCGGAGAAGATGAACGATAAGTATCTGAGGGATATAATCTTGAACTTTATGATTGCTGGTAAGGACACAACCGCTGCATCTCTCTCTTGGTTCTTGTACATGCTCTGCAAAAACCCACTTGTTCAGGAGAAAATCGTACAAGAAATCAGAGACGTGACATCAAGTCACGAGAAAACAACAGATGTAAATGGTTTCGTTGAAAGTATAAATGAAGAGGCTCTTGATCAGATGCAGTATCTCCATGCAGCCTTGTCTGAGACCTTGAGGCTTTACCCTCCTGTGCCTGTGGTAAACTGACCACTCCTTTAAAGATTCTTCTGTGATTGAACATTTTAAGAGATAATGGAACCCAACAATGAGTAAAATTTTCTTAATCTTTCTTGTTCCCTTCCAAAGGACACGAGGTGTGCAGAAAATGATGACATACTTCCAGATGGACATAGAGTGAACAAAGGGGATAATGTTTACTACATAGCCTATGCCATGGGAAGGATGACTTACATTTGGGGCCAAGATGCTGAGAAATTTAAGCCAGAGAGATGGCTTAAGGGTGGCGTGTTCCAACCCGAATCACCAGTCAAATTCATAAGTTTTCATGTTTGTACACTCTATTGCCGACAAGCTATGTATGTAGTTAAGAGTAAAGACATTCTCTTATGATACCTGATTCTTTCTTTGACTGTGTATGTAGGCTGGTCCAAGAATCTGTCTTGGCAAGGATTTCGCATACCGGCAAATGAAGATAGTATCAATGGCACTTCTTCACTTCTTTCGCTTCAAAATGGCTGATGAGAAGAGCAACGAGAATGCTTACAAGAGAATGCTTACACTTCATATCAAAGGAGGACTCCATCTCTATGCAATCCCGAGGACAAGCACTTGATTTAACCAATTTAACTACAACACTTGCCACACTTTTATGGTCCCTGCTTCATGTAACCCAACATTTGTTTACCCGAAAACATTATGTTGCCTGAAATTCTCATCGAAGCATAGTGTGTGAAAGTTGAGCTAAGCATGAGCGAGTATTGGTCAAAAATCCTCAAGAAAGATGGAAACAGACCAATTTTTTTTCCTTGTACGCAAATAATAATCCACTTTTACATATTGAAAGAGATGTTTGGATAATTCAACTATCATAATTTTTCCAGTAACAAATTAGAATCCGAAGAACGGGACTAATTTTACAGCCAGCTAGTACCAAAAAAAAAAAGACAGATGAGTAGCACTACAAAAATGAGTTCATGGCCCATCTTATTGCATGGCCACGGAAGGAATCTGAACGCCTGGTCTTGAGGTCCATCCATTGCGAGATCTGTAAGCTTCAATGGCCTCTAATCGCAGCCTCTCCTTGGAAGCACTCATAGTAGACTTTCGTGCCTGTCAAATAAACATATAATCATTTGAACCAGACAACAGAAGCTATATTCCTGAGATGTTCGTACAGTTAGAAACTATAGTAAGGCTATATACCTTTGGAACAACAGCCAACTTTGGTGGAGCTTGCACCACATCACCAAATCTTATCTGTTCATGCTTCGGGAAGTTTTCTCGGAGGGTATCTTCCGTCTTTCCTTGATTCTTTTTTTGCTTCTTGGCCTCCCAATACCTGCATTAAAGTAGGAAACTTTGATCAAGTCATTAAACTCAAACATAACATACAAGGATCGGCCTTTAAGAGACTGAAGACTTATTATAAAGTCATCTAAAAATTGAAAGAGAAAACGGACATGAACAAAACTTACTTCTTCTTGCGTTCTTTCCTTTTTGACCGACCATCCAACTCTGCAAGTTCCTTTTCGAAACGAAGGTCCTTTATTTGATTCCTCTTTCTCTTTTTCTTCTTCTTTTCATCTCCCTTGTTCAACATTATATCATCTCCATCATTCTCCTGATCAGAGGAGGTAGTGTAGCCTGCAGATTTTCTTTCTTCAACCACCTTTGCTTCCGAGTTTGTCTCACTCCTAGGCTTGACATTCTGATTATAAAATTCATGTGTTTAACAAAGCAAAGAGTTTAAATTTTCCTCACATGAATCATTTGCGGCGAACAAGACCACAATTAAGCAAGGAAAGGGTCGAGAGTAAATAAAAACCATGAAAGGATTGCATAACTTTTCTCCCATTCCGAATAACTATACATCTACAAATCCAACACTTTCTATAAAGTTGTGAGCAAGATAAACGAGACAACACCATGATTAAGTTGTTATATAGCAGAAAACTCAGATTCTGTGGAAAACCCCCTAAAATTGATTTGATTTCCATAAATTAGAATGATTAAAACCCAACGTTAGGAAAACTATACCTTGGCAGCATCTACTCCGGCTTTAGTATTCTTTTCTTTCTTCTCTACAACTTGTTTAGTAGAATCTGAAGGAAGAGAACATGCAACAAACAGTCACACAGAGAAATCATAACACACACAAATAGACAAAAATAATCTCTCTCGTTCTCTCTGCTGGCGAAGAAAAATAGAAGGTACCGTGAGGAGACGGAGAGGTGTAGTTCATGAGAACACGAAGCTTGGAAGGAAGAGCATCTTGCTTCGAACGATCAGGCGGCGGCGGGAGTCTCGCCGGTCCGCCGTGAGCAGCCAGGTAGTTTTTCTCTCTCCTCTTCTTACCTTTCCCTCCCATCTCTCTTTCTCTCTCTAACGATTCGAGAGGCAGCCCTACGTCTTTTATTAAGCTGCCGTCGAAACTTGCAGGAGGAGACCAGATTGGGCCCAGGCCCATATTTTTAGCCCCCCAACGTCTTTTATTAAGCTGCCGTTGAAACTTGCAGGAGCAGACCAAATTGGGCCCAGGCCCATATCTTTAGCCCAATGTTATTTCACCAAACCAAAAATTACAGTACAAGTTTTTATTTTCTAATAAATTTTAAAATTTTGTGTATTTCAGAAAGTCCTAATAAACTTTTAAATACCAGAAATTCACCTAAACTTATTTCTTGCATGTTTTACTAGATTTGGTCAAATGTTTTGGTTCATGAAACTACTAGTTTACGAGAAAACAATTGTTATGAATAAAATGAAATTATAATAAAATCAACTGCAAAACGCAAAGAAAAGCCGAAAAGTACAACAAATCTACAGAAAGAGGCAAAGAACCAAATTCAATGTGGAAGAGAAAAAAGACGTATAGATAAGCGTTGGTATATATACCTCATCAATCCCAAGAAGCCTTTGATCTAAAATGGATCTACAAGAAAATAACTATGGAGCAAGAAATCAGAACAAAAAAATTGTCACAAGACAACGGGCGGGATCAGTTTACTGGCACTAACCATACTTTACATATGTTACACACGACAAGACGACCAAACATGTCCATCTGATTTTAGGATTTCTACAGCTTCCGACTTCCGAGTATTCAAACCTGATAATTTCCAACGGAGCTTCTTTTTTTTTGTGAGTTTCCGCCATTTTGTATTAACTATGTTTGATTCTATTCTCTCATTCCCACCCAAGCTTCAGCATCTGATCCACCACCTTTAAGCTTAACTGCAAGGCACATTTGAAACACAAGGATTTACAAACTTTTACCATGTACCATGAACAACGATATTCTAGCTTTGATGAACTGATGTACAACCCCATCAAGGATGTTGTTTTTTTATGCAGGCTTACTATTATATGATAGCAATTGACGAAACCAAATCTATTCAGGCTCAAATGGTAATAGATACATAATAAACTTACAGCCGGATCTGTGAATATTATCAACTGTTTATCTTCCGTGGAAACTAAGAGGTTTGTGTTGTCAACGTTTAGAGCCAATGCGGTTATATCCTGCCCTTGACCAAGCTTTAGCACATGGAATACCTACAAGACAAGGGTTTCAGGTTGTTTAGACCAGATAATACGCACCCGTGAATCAGTTATATCTCTTCAAGGAATTCTGGTTATACCTGTAGTGTGTATAAGTTGAGGAAGCAAATTGAAGGGGACGAAACATCCAGTCTCTCGATTTCTTTGCCATCTTTCGATATATCGTTACTGCTCGAAAAATCCATGCTGGAACATGAGTTCATCCCAATCAAGGCATTTTGACCATCCATGGATATTTCCATGCAACTTATGCTACAAGAGAAAGGAAGTTTTGCTTTGGCAATCTGAACTCCGTTTATGGTGAACACGCTAATAGAACCTTCCGAACTACTCCATGCCATTATAACCCCATCAGGTGAAATGCAAAGAGAATTAGCCGTCACTCCAACTAATCGTCTGATCAGCCTTCCTTTTCTTATGGAATGCAATATAACATCAGAGGACTCGGAGGACGAAACAACGACTCCTTGATCTGAGCTGACACAGCAACAAACTATTTCTCTTCGGTGGCCACGGAGCACTTGTATTGGCCCTTCGAGACGACAATTTTTGCCTTTATTTGCCAATGTGTTGGCCAGATTCGTGTTGTTTGTGGAGGAAGGCGCTCCGGAGCCAGTTGATGGTTCAGACACGCTTGTTCGAGAAGTAAACCCCTTGTGAATTCTCCACAGCAAAACAGTACTGTCCCGTGACCCCGTCACAAGGAAGTTGTTGTCTGGAGACAGAGCAAGACATGTAACTGGGGCACAGTGCCCAAACGCCGTTTCCAGAGTTTTTGCTCCATCAGATGAGACTAGCTTTATACTATTATCCGCGTGACCACCTATAAGATAAACACATGATATCAAATATATTACCAACACACTTGGGACATTGGGCTTGCATAACTACTTGCTTTTTACCAGTGATTATTTCCCCATCGCTTGTAATAGCAACTACAGACGAACTTCTGATTCCTGATGAGGCAAATGCCTGTGCCTGGGGAAATTGCCAATCACCAGTTCCAGAACTAGCTGGACCCTTGAACATGCGCATCAATGATCCAGTAGTCGAAGTTGCTGTTGCCTTCCCATGATGAAAGAGGAAAGGAGTACCTTGGCCATCAGGGGTGTTTGGTTGCCACTTATGCTGTGCAACACGAGCTGCTGGCACGTTCATGTCCACAATCACAACACTATCTGAAGATGCCTGAATGGCTGAGGCCGGTACGTTGCAGCGTTCCGGAGTTTGGACGACATACGGTTTTATCTCTTTTGGATTTCGAAAAATGGTCTGACAAAAATTTAAATTAACTGTCATGGTCAACTGGCAAATTTAGCACAGAAGTATATTGTACGTAAGATATTTCTTTGTCTTAACTTCCCCAAGAACACTGGATAGTATAATATCCTATCTCACATAGCATACGAGACAGAAAACTTTGTGCTAAACCTTATGACGCAGACCTCAATAATAAAACCATATTCATTGTGATCAAAGTCGTATTAACCTTCAATAGTCCACCTCAGAGATATGGTAATATTTAAAAGAAATGTAAACTAAGGTCTAAGAGTGCAATTGCAAATCCAAATTGACACTTGAAGTTACCTGCATATGTAGGACATCTTTCAGCGGCATCCTCTTCATGTGAGGAATAGTCAATAGCTGGGACGGTGTTTGCCCAAAATAAGCTATTTGGTCTTGCGTAGCACGTTGTTGTACCTTCATTAAATATTCACAGGCAAGTCACGTAAACATGTATACTATAATTGAGCAACTCCAACAGTATCAAAAAGTTGCCTTACCGGGTCTGTGATCTTATCAATATCAACAGTCCCCTCGTAGGTAATGTAGAAGAAAACGTTATTTGCCATTATAGCTTCTTTGCCACGTTGCTTATACCTAAATGAATAAGTCAATTTTTTTTTTTTTTTTTTTGTCAACATAGCCTAGTGGCTTTAATATCCCTCATAATACTGAGGGGTGCTGGGTTCGAACCCCAGACCTGTGTCATGAATTTCAGAGGTGGCCACCATTGTGCCACATGATTCCGACAGGTCAATTAAAAGTACAAAAATTGTTTTCGTCGTTTACAAAGAAACTTTGTAATGATTATTTTGCTGGACATTCAGTAAAAGGAGGAAGCTAAGTTATGGAAAAATGTGCTGACAGTACATCATCGGTTCAGGGGAGAAAACCTACCCAAATATGAGATCAATCCATTGATGCAAATGTGCAGATACATGCTCGCTCTCAAGAGCCCTTCGTTGCTTGTGTACAAAATCCACTGGGTCTTTGGCCCAAGGAGGGAGTTTTACAGCATCTGATAGATTAAACGAATCAGATAACAAATTTTTCACCATGCCAGGCATAAACGTTAGCTATGAAAAGGAAGAGAACCACAATACCAAGCTTTTCTCCCAACTGTGTTGTACCAAAGTCGATCGAATTTTCGTTGGTCAGCACCTCAGGGAGGTAAAACAACTCCGGAACCTGCAACGCCAAATTTAGTGGCAAAGGCAGATAAATAAATCCATTTGATGGCTTAGGGAAACCAATGCTTACCAGCTCCTTCACATCACTCATATCTTCTAGAACTCCATTCCAAGTGGCTGGAATGTCTGAAAACATGCGGTCTGCATGATCAAACTTTCCACCTTGAAGTTGAATTGATAGGGTTGTGAACGGTTCAACTCTGGCAAGATAATACAACACCTGCGCACATGAGATAATTTTGACAAAATATCAAACTCCATCCAGCTACATCGAAAACAGTATCATCGTTTTTTTTCCAAGATTCAGAGGTATACGAACTTTAAACTGGGAATGGCAGTAATTGTTGCAGGACATTATAAAGAGAGAACTTACTGCCCCAGCACTTGAGTAATGCGAGCCATAGTGGAATTTTGGGATGACTGGATCTTCAAAGCTAGAATATCGCTCTTGAAATTTTTTGAGCCGCTCCGGGTTCAATGCACCAATTGGCTGAACATATACAGACCCACATCACAACAAGATTCTCTAGATTTATAAACCATCATATGTAGGTTTAGAACGAAAAATTATCTGCAGCGGAAACCACCTTGGAAAGATCTCTGAAGGTAGATGGATTTGAAAGGTCCAAACTTTCTGAACTGCTATCAGAAATAATCCACGGGAAAACAGGATACTGCAAAGAATAAGAAATTTTATCAAGGAAGAAACGACATCGACAATTTCACCAGAAAATGCTAAAACAGAACAAGATCTACCTGAGTAATGTCATTGTAACTACGGCCAGCCAACGTGTTAAGCTGCATTAAGTATTCAAAATTGCTAATCTGCAGAAATTATCCAGGTAGGGATCTTTCTGTATTAGATTTTCTTCTCAGAAAAGGATTAAAAACTGCATGTCAAGTGTGGATGTGCAGTTTATTGGTACCTCCCATCTAGCCCAGCGCTCCATTAACTGAGTTCTTCTCAAAAGCTGTTCCGGCCTCTAAAAAGGTAACAAGATATGTAAATTTGCAGTACACAACAGAAAGTGACTTAGCCTAGACATATGCTTATCAATCCATCATAACAGAATAATATGGACCAAGAGTCATTCAAAAGCTAAACGAAATAAGACAGTAAGGAAAACCACAAACCTGAGTTGCTAGGTAAATATTGTTTAAGTGAGGAGGTCTTGCTTGAACGATAGCTCGATATGCATTTCTTCTTCCCTCGGTATTCTATCGTGTTAAACAAGAAAATCGGGACAAGTAATTGGTTATAGTATGCGGAGACCTGGGATTAACAAGGTTGGAAACATACATATAGCACACGTAGAAAGAGTTTTAGATGCAGACCCCAAAATCAAAGAAGAAGTTTGAACGGTCAACCATAAAGAGTTCCAAGGAGCTTCTTCTCAGGAGATATCTGAGAAACAATCAAAGATATAGGTCATCAGTCAAATGACTAATACTGGGAGAATAAAAATGGAACGCAACTCATTGAGAAAGAGAAACACTTAACCGAAAGATAATAAAATGATGGTTAATAGGAATATACGAGCTAAAAAGATGAAACTTTACCTCCGGCTGTAAATTCGATGAAGAGAAGACATTGGCCAACTACGATCCTTTTCTTGGTCACCTGATTGGGACGTATCTGAATGATCAGTCATATGCTGGCTTTCTCTGTTGTCAACAATAAAATTTATTCTCCGTGTTGTAATCTGAGAAGGCAAAGCAATTAAAATAAGCAATCAGCATTCCATATAAGAAAAGCATATTTAGGAATTATTAGGCAATTATAGAAATCAGGTTTCTATAATGTCTCCATGCCACAATTCTTGACTTCACTAGATAACTAATCTAGTTGGTCAGCATCCAATTTCTCTCTCTATTCGTGTTTGCTACTTGTTGAAATCCAAAACTTGCAGGATAGTCAAACATACTTGGAAAGTTCCTTTCACAACCCTTAGTGGCCGAACCATAGATGAGGGAAACTCAAGAAGGATTCTTTCATCAAGTTCACTAGGAACAAAGCCAGCTGCAACTACTGAAGAATCCCGGGCCAGTTCAAGGTCATTCGAAGGTCGAGGATCACTAGTTCCTGCTGAAATTCTGGATGCATGCTCATGTGACCCAGATATCCTCTCTTCATGTTCTTCACTATTGCTTTTGACATCAAGATGATCACCCTCTCCATGTTCGTCATCTTCATATGCTATTTCCATCGATATTACTTCAGCTGCAAGCACAGGAGGATTTGATGGAGAACTCGTGCTAACTTTATCACTTCTCGTGTCTGCCTGATCATCATAGTTTGCTGCTGCCCCCAGATGATCAGTCCCAGAATAATTCCTCCTTATGCACTGTCTCATCCTCGAAAAACTTTCCATAGAATCAAGTTTCCAGAAAACCTGCATCTTTAATGATATCACATCACTAAGAAACTTCTCAACATGTTCCAAATTCAAAAAAGAAAGAAAGAAATGGCTTACACGTTCAGGACTGCATAACTCATCTCCAAAAGGCCCAAAAAAGCATCTTATCTCTGCCAAGTAACGAATTAGTTTGCGCCAACCACGGCTTCCTAAGCTTAGGCGATTTGCTGCTAGGATATCATCTTGCATACGCCTATCAATCTGGTGAGAAGTTGAACAAAAAGGTGGGGTCAGAGTATGCACCTTCAAAAGCCAATAAAGTGTGTGACATAAGCGAAAATCAAACCTCTGATCTTTGCATATTACGTGCTAACGCAAAACTTGCAACAAGTACAGCAATAAATTTGTAGGACAAAGCATTGAAATCTTTTCCATAAACTGATTTTGTATCCACTGGTTGGAGACATTCCATCCATGCCACTCCCATAGCTTCAGAACTGTTCCATCTCTGTAAACGCTCCATGTCACTGATATTCCTCCGCTGCGCAGATGTAGCCATTGCAACCGCACTTAGACCTCTTCCTGAACCAATCTTTGCATTTCGTTCAAGATCTCGTGCAGCTGCCAAAGCTGCCGCTTTTGCAGCAGCTTTATCTCTTGGTCGAGGTGGTGCGTTATTGTTTGGAGCCTCCAGCGGTTTCTGGAAGCTTGAAAAGGTCTGAAGTTTCACAGTCTTACGCTCAAGCAATGAAGAGTCGCGCCTAAGATGTGAAGGTGTAGGAGGTGGCGGCGCTTCCCAACCAGCTGCCCCTGCAGCTATCATCGCCAGAGCCATTGCAGCAGGCGGTGATGCAAAAGCAGCCGCCCACTCCGGAGTAATCATAGAAAAAGCACCCTGACCAGATAGATTTGGATAGCTCAATACGATAACTCAAGAAACAAAAATACTAAACCTAACATAATCCTTAAGGTAAAAAATTTAAGGCTGAAGCGGCATCGCAGCAACTAGAAATTAATAGTGCCCATTCTAGAAACATATAACTATAATATAAACTAAGGAATGCAAACATCAATTTGCTACCTCAATGGGGAGAGCATCAGCAGCCAAGGCACGATCATCAACGACAAGGGGATTCATACCATCAGCAGTGGCAAGTTCATGAATTCCAGCCAAAAGTGGTCGCCATCTCCGGAGAACTGCAACAAATGGTGGTAGTATAGCCTCTATATAATGCTTACGAAGTGGTCTTCTGTCCCTGCTGATAGCATGCCACACCTACACAGATTTGTGATAAAATTAGAATGTGAAGAAAGCCAACCAAAAAAAAGATCGCTCAGAAGCAAAATAGGGAAGATGGATAACTTTCCCTATAGCAACATGACGATTTGAGACCAGAGCATCATTAAGCATCCAATCAGATTTAGGGAAGAACTAACCTCAGAATATAGAACACATGCAGTAACCAGTACTCTCTGCCTCTTTGAATCGGATATAGGCATGTTTAGGATAGGAGAGAGAACACTGTGAGATTAAACAAAAAAGTCAAACTTCTCATGATAAACAGCAGAACCAGGCCATATATCAATTGCAGAACTAAAAAGTCACGTGTTTAATACAATGTTTTTGAAGTCTTTGCAAATAATCCATTAGAAACTACTATATGTCCCGTAGTTCATCATATCGAGTGATCCACAAGTGACTTGGGAAAACAATTGAACTCAGAGCATCAAATTGTCTCGGTTTCAAAATGCTGACGCAAAGTATTTCAGCAGATGGATATCTAATTGGCAATTTGAAAAAATGTCATTTAGTTTACCTCCACAATAGTGCTGATCGTGACTGTCGCATAGACATCTGAGAACCGCTATCTAATGAAACTGAATTTCCAGAGGAGCGCTCAGAACTTAAATTTCTCATAAACATATTATCTTCGCCATAGTCTTCTTCTCTCATAGACAGAAGCACCATTCGAAGCATGCATAAGAAAGGCTGATCACTGTCCAGCAACTGGTAGAGGGCTGTCATGCCTCCCATCCCAGTACCAGATCCCCCACCTATTCCAAGGCCACCTCCGAGTCCGGACTCATCGAGCAGCAAAGCTTGAAGCATGGATACAGATTTTTTAACCAAAGGCAATTCAATCCAGTTGCCATGAGCATCTTTTTCTAAAATAGATTTCCAAGAGTCCGAACCACTGCCACCACCACCAAAACAACTAGTTTTAGAGGGAAGACCAACACCATACCACAATCGACTCCTGTATTTCCAACCCTCAGCCAAGTCCATGGCACAACTGCCATATGAAACAAAAGCACATGAAACAGATTCATAGGGCTCAGCTGCAGCGGCAGCAGTAAGGCGCTCCATTGCGACTGCAGAAATCTGTCCACTTGCATCAGCCATTGAAACGAGTATCTGAAAGAAAAGAAAAAAAGCAAAATAACTTGAGTGTCCATAACATAAAACAAAAAGTGATATGTAAGAGAATCCCAATTAACAAAATAAAGTTTGATATTGAAAGTGGCATGCTCGTAGAAAATATAATGTAGATATAAATAAAAAGAGGTTAACTCAACTAACAAGGTGACACATAATGAGAAGCGTGAACAGATCAACAACATAAGAAAATGTAATGAAATTAATAAGCGTGTTTTTTTAAATGCACTTGATCATAACAAGAGAACATGATGGAAAGTCTAATTTAGAGAAATTAGGCGTTTGAGAATGCTTTCCACTTACATCTAAAGGGACCTTCCCTGAATCACTTGACACTGAAGCGCGACTGCTAGGAACCTCTGATGATTCCCCTATTGCCGTCAGTGTGCTTGTGCGATTTTTAAGGGGCGAAACTAAAGAAAGTGGAGACGGAGAAGCATCACGTGCATTTGTTGCACAAGTTTGTTTGCTTTGTAACCGCAAATGATCTTCGACAAGCATCAAAATCACAATTGCATTTTCCACCAGAAAAACAGAAAGCTGAGCAGCATTTTCTGCTCCTGCCTTTGCATCTTTTGGTGCTAGACCCTCTGCAGCAACGCCAGCAGCTGCTGCAGCAATAACTTGAGTCTGTTGAGGGAAAAAAAAGATTGTGTAGATAAAAAATCTAGTTCTATCCGAGTAGAACAAGACAGGCGAACACACACACATGCTTGAAAGAGTAATATGAGAGCACAAAAAAAGCTTTGACATAGTAGTATTAGAGCATCAATAAAGCTTTACAGCAGTGTTTGCTTACAAGCAAAATCCCTGGGAAATTATCTATATTGTACATTTGTAATTACAAACCCGAAAATTGCCTTTATAGCCACTATATAACTCACTGTAAAAAGGTCTTTCCAGAAATGGGAGGAACTGTCTATATTTGGAACTACAGAAGGCATAAAAGAATGTTCATTTTGTTGTCACCAATATATTATAGGATAAAACAACAAACAGTGAGGAAAACGAAAGTACCTGAGCCTGCAGTTCTCGGGCAGCAAAGTCTAGCAATCCACCAAAAAGTCTTCTTTTGAAAATTGGTAATGACTCCTCGCGCCTTCAATGAGTAGAAGATTAAAAAAATTGACAGGGAAGAGACACTAGAGTACGATAAGATCAGTAAGAGATATGACATCAATAGATGGTTGTACAAAATATTTGAAAATGTGAAAAATTCGCAAGTGGCTCAGTTGACATAGAGTTAATCAAAAATAAAAAATGTGAAAAAAAAATGATGAAGATGTATATGGAAGTACCTAATTCTTTGCTCCCCAGTGCTAGAACCACCAACAATGGAAAGCCACTCTGCACAATGAATTGTAGCCTCGATATCCTGTAAGAATGAAATAGATGCAAGTAATAATAATTAAAACAATGTAGCTTGAGAGAGAGCTAAGGTGTAATCCAATAGACAGTTTAAACAAAAATCGACCTTCCAACCATCCTTCTGCCGCATTGAATGTTCCAACATTATGATCAAGAAGTTGTGAATTAGATCTTCTACCTCAGAAGAACCGGCGGAAGCAGACTGCTTCCCGGCATCGTTCTGTGCATACAAAATAGTCAGCAAAATTGGCAGAGCTGTTGACACATGCTTGTACAGCCAGCTAAAATTGTTGATTATTCACTCTTTAAAAGAAGTACGCATAACTAACACTACAACAATCGTGAAGGAAAAGGTCAAGGTTCTAAGGTTAGATGAGTACCTCATAGTTCGAGATCAGTATCTCCAAGATCCACTCAGGCCATTCTTCCATTGTTGTCAGACTGCTCCTATTTTCCGGATGACTGCAAGCCAAAAAAAGAAGATCCTGACAAAACAAAGAGCAAGCTGAGAAAATACATTGAATGTGGAGGACACTGGAAAAGTCCACAAGATAAAGTTCCAGGCAATTAATCTGAAGCTTTATTGGTTTTCCTGGCATATATGTGGAGAACAAAATGCTCATTATGTTTCCAAGTACATAGAAATTTATACAAACCCAGGGTTAAAAATATCTCAAGCACCTTTACAAGGACATTTGTTCCTTGAACATCGGGAAACATTTCAACTATGACTTATACCTGAAGTGCTCGGCTTTGAAGATCCTTAGACGCAAATGGTAGAGACCGCAGGAGAACTAACAAAAGTTGGGAATGTTCAAAGCGATGACCTGAATCATAAAAGTTAAGGCCATCCTCTGTTGATGAAGCATTAATCTGCAAGAAAGCACCGATGAGCGCAATATAATTTTAACCTCAAACCAAAGTCTAAAAGAGTAATCAATATAGATCAAATATACTGTTGACGTATTAATGTGAACCGCACATCACAATACCATTGTAAATCATGATAATCAGTATATGGTAAATCAGAGGGTGTTCTAAAGAGCCGGATTTGAAACCAACTTTTATCAAGTTTCGCACCTTTGTAGCAATACAAAAAAAAACAAGCACAAGGCTTTATGCGAAAGAATCATGCAGCAACACACCAACATTTTCTACCATTGCAATCATAAAAGAAACCTTAAATACTTTAAAATCGGAATATCAAGAACATACCGAGGCCCCAAGCAAAGTTGTATAGACATTGTCAGTCATCAGCCTGTTTGGAGCAGATTGAAATGCTTTCAGCAAAGCAAATAGAAGCAATGCAACTTTATCATCAAACATTGTTCCACCATTTTCATGGAGCCCACTACCCAGGATGTTACTTGTAACATCAGAACGGCCCCCCAAATCAAATGTTAGGTGTCCACTAGAAATTAACGCACCAATCAATCTGATTATCCCGACCACAACAGCATCGTTATTGTCAACATTGTACACGTTATTTCTTGCATTATCAGCACTTATCGAAAGACTTATACCACCAATTTCAGACGATATTCTCTCAGTATTTATAGAATTGGAAATGGAAACTGAGACACTATCACAAATGATAGGTGCAGATTGGTGCTCCTTTTCTTGTTGAACCGACTCTGATTCATTCAGAGACCCTACATTATCATCCTCAACAGAATTTGCATCGGGACCACAAGGGTCAACACCAATATCATTATCTTTTGGATCACATTCCAACTGCTTTACCGAACCAGACCCTTGGTACTGACTCTTTTCACTTTGATCAGTCAATGAACTTGTTCCACTCTTACCAGCTAAAACATTACCCTCACCAGTTTTAGCTTCTCTCTGCAGCAGAACAAGAAGTGTTTCTATCCCACCAGATGTTATAAATACCTCTGCAAACATCGTAGCTCTTGCAGCATTTGGCTGTACAACCAATCTATATATAAGGTGTAATACCCTCGCAACCTAAAAATACGAAAAAGGTTGAACAGTGTCAGAAAGCACGTATTATTCAGTTAAAGGGTCCGTGCCATTTTTTCCTAACGACCAACACAAAAAAGACAGCAATCTGTTAGAATATTCTCTCTCAAAATGACCCAAATTTCACTATGCAAACCATTATAAGATGGTTTTCCAGAATTCAAGAATACGCTTGTGATCACTAGAAAAATAAAATGTCCATCCAAGCCAAACAGTATTGGAATAGCGGGTATACCAAAAGTTGGAAAAAGAATCTTACAGGTTGGCCACTAGATTATTTTTCATAAGAAACCAATACAGAACACAGTAGAGAAACTGTTGGTGTTTAAAAAACCGGCGTAAAAAAATTTTGCTTCCCCATTTTGGTTGTCTAATTGTGATAATTGAAAAACATTAAGGAAACCCGTTACCTGATTTGGCTGTGGACTGTCAATTATGAAACCAAGTAATCGACGTAGGTCATCAGCAGCCAAAGAAGGAGAAGCTGCTCCCATTAGAAGTTCAATAATCACCAGAAGTTCATCAATAAGAGCATTAACTTCCCCCATTTGACGCGTATTCCCGTCAAGAGGAAAAGTGGTCTCAGAATCCTGCTCAGAAATCATCCAATAGCATCTTCGACAGCCATCCAGAAGCAGCTGAATAGCATCGGCATTCCTCATAGCTTTTGCTTCAGTGAAAACCATATCTTGAAGAGATGACAATAACTTTTTTTGGAGTCCATAATTGCACAAGCTCCATATTTTTAAATCTAATAGAAGTGTACTAAAGAGCTGCACTTTAAGAACATGATTGATCTTCTGAGACTGGCACAACAAAACAATAGCAGCAACTAGTTCCTCTTCTCCTACTCCGTCATGCTTCTTATCAAGGGATGCAAGTGAGTGTAGAAGATAACTCAGAATTCTAGCCAGAATCTCGGGTCCCCGAGTACGACACAACTCTTCATTGTTCCCAGGATGTTGAATAGCAACTGAGATAATTCTAAATACAGGTGCAGCAAGAGTAACTGTGGACAAAGACAATGGTAGGTTTCCTGGACATGGATCCAAGCTATCTTTATGCACATTGCTTACAGTCAGAGGAAGCAGAGACATGGGTCCTCCATGAGCTAGGGCCCAGAAGGACTCCACTGGCTTCATTCTCGTTGCAACATGGACTTGTCCAAGGACCTCAGCTGGTCGCCTTAGAGTGCCTTAACCAAGAAAAAAAATAATAAGCAAATAAAAAAAAATGTTCAAGCTACAGCAAATAATGGAAATGATTATTTCCCGTCTCCTAGCTGAAGTAAAGAAGAATAAAGTTTGTACGATCAGGGAGAAGAAGCAAAATGACGAAAGGAATTTATGAAGGGAAAAGAAAATCACTGACATAGAGAAAGAGCAAATCAAAGTAGATAACAAATCAACAATAAGAATCTGGGATGTTAACTTTTCAATTCAAAGAGCATTTAATCTTGAACTTTTTAAAAAGGAGTGTAAATATAGGCACCTGCTGCTCCAGAAAGTGAAGCATCTGGGCAAAACCGCCCACTTAGCAGACAAGGGTGGTAAAGCAGGTGGGTATATCCTCCGATCTCTGCATCCAAAAGACTACTTTCCTCAGCACTGTTACGTACATGGTCATTTGTAGCTAACCAAGGCAGGCCTGCCCCATTGCCAAAACAAGGCAAAACATCCCCGCCTCTAGAAGCCAAGCGCGCCATTCTTTCCGGACCAATCGGTTCCTTAAATATATAAACTGGGCCCATCTCCGCAAACAAAGGACACTGACGACGCCGACGTTGTAGACCAGCCATAGTAGGGGGAGGATTTGTGCCAATACAACAAAACGACAGGGGCTTGGATATACGAGGAAAATCAAAAGGGCGACTTTCATACAAGGATCCATCAATATACAGTCGTAACTCACTTTCCGCCTTCCCCAGAAGTCCTTGCTTGCAGCTATGCTCGAGGCCGATAAAATACCAACATTGAGGCTTAAATGCATGGGTAAAATGCAGCGAAGACTTTCTTCCTTTCCCACTACCACTCTCAACCACCAGAAACTGAGCATGAAAATATGCTTCTATTCCCTGATTATCAGCAGATAAAAAGCTGAACAAACGTGGCATATGAGCAGTGCCCTCACCAGCGAGTGCACTCGCAGCCGCTGCAGCTGACATTGCATATGTTTTCCCTGACTTGGCTGCCGCGGCAGCAGCAATTGCAGCTGCCGCAGTTGCAGCATTTAATGTGTCAGCAAATGATTCAATATAGATCCATGTTGCAAACGCGTAGCCACTGGTAAAGGGCCAACGACTCTCTCCTGGACCAAGTAAGCCAGAGCTTTCACCATCAAATTCAAAAGTACAAGCAGGTCCCCTTGATTCCTTTCCACTCATTGCCTTCTCCAAAGCAAGCATCAACGGACTTGACCACGCTGTTGTAAGCGTTGTTTTTATAACCTCAAGCCACCTGTGTAAATCATCGACACTAAGGGAGTGCCCAGCTAAATGTTGAATGCATAGGAGCAAAATCGCAGCAGCATTCCATTTCATATCAACGTCCTTAGAAATGATCTCTTTCACTGATCGTAACAAAACCCCTAATAACCCTGCAGTCGAACACATAGCTCTGTTTCTCGTGCATGATCGTAATATAACAAGCAATCCCCGAACCATGCGAGTCCTCGGGGACATAAAATTTACGCTATCACCTAAACCAGGTAGCCAAGGAATAAGTTCACCAGAAACAATTGCAGCACGGGAATTTAACATGACACTAGGAGGGTTGCTATCTTCATCCTCTTCAAAGCTCTCAACTCCACCCATGGTGGCAATAAGTGAATCAATAACAAGGAAAGCAGTGGTCTCAGGCTCTTCTCCAGAGCCAAAACTCTCAATACCACTAACAACATTCTTTAGTTTGTCTAAGCTTTCAGGCTTCCCCATGATGGCTGAATCCACTAGATGCAGTAGTTCTGGAGAAACATTTGGAATTGTAGCCTTAGGCTTGGGCTTCTGCGGGGAATGAACTGGGGAATATCCAGATTCTGGATGGTGGAAAGAATCCAGGCTAGTTGCAGACAGGGACTGCTTCATGGAAGAAGCTGCCTCTCTCTCTGGTCCAGGGCTAGAAAGTCTGTCACTTTGCACATCATCCATAGGCATCAAATCACACGTCTCCTGAGTCCCGGATAAGTGATAAGTAACTCCTTCGGTGCCACCTAACGAGGACCTCCCATGATCAGAATTTGAAGTGCTTCCAGATTCCTTAAGGTCACCCTGTGATTCGTTTGCAGCCTTTTCCTGATCTCCCAGAGAAACTTGTTCAAAATCATCATCCTTGAAGTCTCTATCATCTGAACTGATCCCTTGTAAAACTGTATCATCCTTGACAGTAAAACCAGAATCCCCTGTATCAAATGCCTCTATCCTATTCGGCACAGGACTAAGTAAATCAGCCTTGTCATGATGATGACCAGAAGCTTCTGCGAGTTTTCTTTCATCATCTTCTTCCATTATATCAACTTAGGGAGACTAAATTCATTCACAGCGTTTTCTCACCTGCCACCTGTTGAACATCCAGTTTAAGTATGAGTCTAGCCTGTGAGACAAATACATCAGCATTGATAGAGATGAGGACAAAGTTCAAGACAATGCACCGTGATTAAACCGAAGAATCGATAAAAGATATACTCACTTGGATCTACTAAAGTAACATATATGCCATGATGAAAAACCAAAATCCGTGCATATAACAGAACCACCGTCGCGTTAAGAATTGATATGTTCAGGCACAGCAAACATTCAATCAGATATGGGACATATGCAGATCTTATCGAATAGGAAATTTTCGATATTCGAGAGAACTTCGAAAGAAAAAAAATGCTCAAATGCTCAAAATAATCAATGCCGGAAGAGAATACAGACGGATCGGACCGGAGATATGTTCAGATATGAACCAATGAAAGCGAATCGGAAGCAACTGAGATAAGTCCAACGAATCTGGAGGGGATACTCTAATCCTCCGGCGGCGGGTAGAAACGTAGAATGCGAAAGATTAAGCGGACGACGAAAGTAAAGAGAGAGGGGACGATCGGAGAAGGAAGGCGACTTGGGCGCGCGGGAGAGAGAGAGAAAGAGGAGGAGGAGGAGGAGAGAGAGAGAGAGAGATTGTGGTTTTTTACTGATTTAGGATTTAGCAAACTTTTCACACATAAAAGTCAATTAACATTAAAATTTACATGTTTCAATCAATTATTTCTCTATTCAATAAAAAATTATTACTTTATATATATATATATATATATAACATAAGATCTCCCGGTACATGTGACTCATTCTTTTACTTTGAAACAAGTATTAAAGAGGGAAAAAACAATATCTTAACCTAAACATTATTCATAATAGAGACTACTCTTCATAATATTTGTTTGGTGAAAGCCATTGGTGTGGTGGTTACACTTGCACCAACTTTTACTTTTCAACACATCAAATCCTCTTCTTTCTTCGACTCAGCTCATCTGTATGTACAAAATCAGTTTTATGGGCTTTATCATCATTTATGGGCTTTATATAACCAAGGCCCAATATAAATTCGGCTACCCTCTAGCGGTCTAGCCACCTCGTGGTTAGAAAATCTTACAAGTTTTTTTTCCCCAACTTTTCCAAATGATTTCAAACTTTTAATAAATTACATAAATAACCACATAATTTTTACTAAATCTTACAAGTTACAACAAAGAAACAGATAGTGAAAGTGTTTGAGATGATTTTTTTTATTTTTAATCATAAAATCATGTAATTTATTACAATGGTTAATTAATTGCGCGTAACTATTTTCGTTTATTATTGATTGGGCCGGCTAAGGATATAACTCAGACCAAACTTTCGTATCGATATACCTTGACTTCTTCAACCCTAGCCAAGAACTATAACTTTGTGATGATTCTTTCTTTTTATGTATACACTTTGATAGAAACTTTAAAACAAACAAAAGATAGTCAACAAATATTATGTGAATATGTCATGAATATCGAATCCACACTTTTGTAGGGTTTCCATAATTAGATATTAACTTTTTTATTCAACTTATAGTAATAACATGATTTCTGAAAAATATTATATTCCTACTCAACACAAGCAAATATAGCATTAGGAATGATCAATTAATGACGCGTTTCTTGACAGGCACGGCTTGTAATGCATTGGTCTTATGCAATGTGAGACCGAAGCTCTCGTCCATATCCAAGTCCTCAGAAGCGACGCCGTTTGGAAGCTTCCAGTCAAAGGAATAGAGAAGAGAAGCAATCATAAGAGGCACTGTCTTCACAGCCAAAGGCAATCCCGGACAAATTCTTCGTCCTGCCCCAAACGGTGTGAGCTCATAATCTCTGCCTATCACATCAATCTCTTTCCCCAAAAACCTTTCTGGTTCGAACCGGGTCGGATTTTCCCACGCACTCGGGTCACGTCCTACAGCCCACACGTTCACCAAAACCTGAGTGTCTTTAGGCACAAGAAATCCAAGAATCTCCACATCTGTTTCTGCTTTCCGCGGGATGAGAAGTGGAGCAGGTGGATGGAGACGGAAAGTTTCTTTAACGACAGCTTGTAAATATGGCAGCTGTGAGATATCGGACTCTTGCACGACACCATTTTGGCCTATCACACTATCGATCTCGTCTTGAACTTTTCTCATTGTTTTTGGGTTTTGGAGTAGTTCTGTCATTGCCCATTCCACGGTACTAGAGTTTGTGTCTGTGCCTGCTGAAAAAAGGTCCTGACACATACATGCACATATTATACTTTGTTAAATTCAGATATATTAAAGGTGAAAATGGTCGGACAATTAGAAGAATAAAATTTGTCGAATTTTATATTTTTCTAAAAGTTCACAATCTTTAAGTGAAAAATAATGGAAAAAATTCCACTTGTTCTGCTAAAAACTGAATTTATTAACAAATTATTAAAAATTGTTTCTCTACTATTTAGTAGATGAATGAGTTTTTAAATAAAACCATTCCTTTATCATCTTTAATTCTTAATTCCACTTAGCTGAATTCTTTGTTCCACTAATTTCTTTTATTAATAACCATTTGTACCCTAAATTAATATAGAATTATTTTCAAGAAATTACTTTTGGCATGCATACTCCATGAGGATATTGATGTTTTTGAAAATGAGGATTGATAAAAAAAAAAAAGTTTGTATCTCGAAACTAATTTGGCACCAAGATGATTATCTTGAATTTTGATTATGATTATATATCCGATTCTTTTGTAATGTTCATTCATGTGACCATATCATGCAAAATAAGAGAAGACTTACGAGAAGAAGGTGTTCGATCTGATTATTGTCGAGTTTAGCTTGATCTCCTTGGTTGAGATCAATAAGCGCATCCAGAAAATCGCTGCTCGAAACATCTTTATTGTCCGTTTGCAATGAGTTTTCCTTGATCCGAGCATCGTAAAACCCTCGGAAAACCCTAAACAACCTCTCCGAGCAATCCTTCATCTTCTTTCCATTACCTTGCAAGTCAAGAAAACTTATAAATGGGAAATAGTTAGCAAGGTCTGGATTTCCGACAGATTCCATGACACCAGTCACCATGTCCTGAAAGACACTGGACTTCCTCGAGTCGTAGTTACCGAGGTCGACTGAAAACAAAAGATTCGAAATGATATTGAGTGCTGTGACGAAGGATGCACGAGAAATATCAACAGCTTCTTCTCTATCACTGCTTTCACTCATGAAGTTGATGAGTTCTTGCACCTTCTTCATCCGTAGAGCTTTGGTGGCCTCGATACGCTGTGGTGAGAACAGCTGAGTAACTGATAGTTTCCTCAACAGCCTGAAAAATATAAGATAAATAGAAAGAGGAAGACCTCTACCATTAGAAATAAAACTTAAACGCAGTTACCTCAAACCACTTAGACAGATGTTTCTTCAGTGCTAGCTACCGGATTTGAGTTCAAGTCTAGAGCTATGTTTGGGATGAACGATTTTACCATTTGTGGACCTACCACAATTATTATCTAGTTGTGGATCCCGAAGATCATCATGGTCAAAGATCTTAAACTTTCTAGTTGATTAAAAAGAAAAACTAAAATGAGTTACCTCCAACGAGGAGACGACGGATGAAGCCAAGCGACGGAAAAATCATGATGATCAATAGATCGTATGGCCTCATTGAAGTAGCGGCCAGACAAGATTTGATCGTGTGTTCTTAGAACCTCTCGTGCAGCGTTTGGTGAAGCTATGACCACCGCGTTTAGACGTCCAAGCCTAAGACTCATGACTGGTCCATATGTTTCAGAGAGGTGGGCGAATGAGCGGTGTGGATTCTTTCCGACTAGGTGTATGTTCCCGATGATGGGTAACCGTGGAGGTCCCGGAGGCAGCTTTGCGTCACCACGAGAGCTCCTTCGGGTTCTTACGGTGGTGAAGATAAGGAAACATGATAAGATAAAGCAAAAGAAAAGGAACAGAGCTTGTCCTGAGATGATGTCCATCTGTGTTTCTCAAGTGATAATAAAAATTCAACAAAATCTACTAATATATATATAGGAATAACTAAAGTTGACGAAAAAGGAAATTTTATTTTGAGGGTCCAAAATCTACCTACTGCCGCATGGACTCCGAATTCTTGCTAGTGGACGTCACTTGTCAATGAGAATTAAAAAGTCCAAAATTCATTTGCGGCCAACGATACATCACAAACTAGATACGTACACGTAAAGGCGTAAACAGTAAACTGTATATGATTGTTTGAGCTAAAGTCCTTAGCTTATTTGTTGTATAATGACAACAAATTTATTTACTGTATATATTCGTATCCAATTAAACATTAAAATTTAGAGAAAAAAAATATAATTTATGTCGGACACGTTCTTTTTGAATGGGAAGGCATACTGGTTTGGTCCTGTGCAACGTAACACCAAAACCTTGGTCCCACGCCTTTAATATCTTCTTATCTTCGTTGTTGCTAATAATGTACCCAATTGAGACGAAACGACAAATCGATCCATACATGTCATAAGCAAGCAATCTCTTCTTCTTGGAAATATTGGATAGACAAATATTGGTTTTCCACACATTTATCATGGCTACCGGTTCGTTTAAAGAAACCCGAAGGATAAGTGTCAGAGAAGATTGAAGATTTCTTATTTAATATGAAGATGTAGTCAAAGATTAGTCGGTTATGAATTGATGGGAGAAATTAATGTATATGTATGCGGCGCATTAACAAACAAAAAATGGTGTAGAAAGAAGCCATTAATCGACGTACTTGTTTTCTAATCACAGGATCTTTCTCATTTTTATTTGCCTTCCACATGTTCCGTCTATTCCATTTTATAAGAATGTTTGAGTCTATTTTTTTTCTCAAATTTTATGTAAAATTAACTTTATTTGGTGTGCTGTAACCAGTTATATTTGTAGTGTATTTTTTATTATGTGCAACCAAAAAGGGTGTAGAACAAATGAAAACCAATAATTTTATTTTTATTATGAATATTCACTGATAGAGCTAAAGTTATAATTTGGGGACAATATCGATATGGTCCATATGGATTACGTAGCCAAGAAAAAAGAACGAAAATCAATATGCATTCCTTTGAATTCTTCAACCCAGAGCAGAGCGTTTGAGATTATTAGTGTTCATTTAAATCATATATAAGGTCCAGAATTATTCGGTTTGTGAAACGATATTCGTACTTACGAAAACACATATACTATAATGGCTAATTAATGGGACGTTTCTTGACGGGAATGGCATGTAACGGGTTGGTCTTATGCAATGTGAGACCAAAGGTCTCGTCCATGTCCAAGTCTTTAGAAATGACGCCGTTTGGAAGCTTCCAGTCAAAGGAATAAAGAAGAGAAGCAAGCATGAGAGACACAGTCTTCACAGCCAAAGACAATCCCGGACAAATTCTCCGTCCGCCCCCAAACGGTGTAAGTTCATAATCTGTACCTTTCACATCAGTCTCTTTCCCCAAAAACCTTTCTGGCTCGAACCGGGTCGGATTCTCCCACACGCTCGGGTCTCGTCCAATGGCCCACACGTTCACCAAAACCTGAGTATTTTTAGGCACCATGAACCCAAGAACCTCCACATCGGATTCTGCTTTTCGAGGGATGAGTAGCGGAACAGTCGGGTGGAACCGAAAAGTCTCCTTCACAACTGCTTGTAAATATGGCAATTCTGATAAGTCACACTCTTGAACAATACCATTTTGGCCTATCACATGATCAATCTCTGCCTGAGCTTTCGCCATCGTTTTAGGATTTCTAAGTAACTCTGCCATTGCCCACTCGACGGTACTAGAGCTTGAATCCGTGCCTGCCGCGAACAGGTCCTGATACATGAGTCCATATGATCCATTATTGTTTAAATATATGGCTCGATCTGTCCGTTTTATTTTCATTCGTATGACTATAAAATATGCAATATTGTAAGACTTACCAAGAGAAAGTGTTTAATATCATTAGTGTTGAGCTCTGCTTCATCTCCTTCGGTAAGATGGAGAAGCGCATCCACGAAATCACTGTCTGTGACATCTTTAGGGTTATTCCGCAATAATTTTTCTGCTATTTTAGCATCGATGAACTCACGGAAAACCCTAAACAACCTCTCTGAATTGTCTTTCATCTTCTTGCTATTACCTTGCAGATCAAGAAACCGCAGAAATGGAAAGTAGTTAGCAGCGTCTGGATTTCCGACAGCTTCCATGACACCAATCACCGTGTCTTTAAACCCATTGAACTTTTTCAATGGGTCGTAGCTCTCGAGATCGACCGAAAACAAAATGTTCGATATGATATTTAGAGTTGTGGTGAAAGATGCACGAGAAATATCGACAGCTTCTTCTCTCTCGCTGCTTTCTCTCACGAAGCTTACAAGATCTTTCACCTTTTTCATCCTCAATGCTCGGGTGGCTTCCATACGCTGCGGCGAGAACAGCAGAGTCGCTGACAATTTTCTCAATAGTCTAAAAAAACATAAACATATATAGACAAGATAACAACCCATTAGTCGACAAATTTGCGGACTCGGGTAAAAGATGAAGTTCATCCACACAAAAAATGCGGAAAATATAATTTTTCTTATTTTGGTCATTTCATTTACATAATCGTGAATTTACGATACGTACACAGCGATTCTATGCATAAAATTTTGTGATTGATATATGTGAGGCTTGAAATTGATTTATTAGTGAGATAGAAAGCTTATGCATATATACAGTCATACATATACACATCTATGTGCTTTCTATTTGTAATCCGTAATAAAATTGGGTTTGTTTAAAAGAAAATAGATGCACGTGATTGAAGCTAACGAAAAAATAACAAGTGTAGTAATAGGGATTAAAAAATCACAAGAACCATGTTGAAATTTTTTCATTAACACTTATAATCCTTCCGAGCACCAATCAGAATAACTAAAACCATAGAAAAATGAATAAGCAATTGATTCGGAAAAAAAAAAGAAAAAAAAAATGGAAAAGCGATATTAATTATACCTCCAACGAGTCGACGATGGAGGAAGCCAGACAACGGAAACCTCTTCGTGATTGATTGACCGTATCGAGTTGTTGGAGCCACGGTAAGACAAAATTTGGTCGTGTGTTCTTAAAACTTCTCTTGCAGCTTCTGGTGAAGTTACGACCACTGTATTCAAACATCCAAGCTTAAGACTCATGACTGGTCCATATGTTTTTGAGAGGTCGGCGAATGAGCGGTGTGGATTCTTTCCGACAAGGTTAATGTTTCCGATGATGGGTAGCCGTGGAGGTCCTGGAGGCGTCGCGGCTGCCGAAAGAGATTTTCGTCTGGTGGAGATGATAAAGAAACAGGATAAGCAAAAGCAAACGAAGAGGAACAAAGCTTTTCCTACCATGATGTCCATTTTTTTCTGAAGTGATTTCTTGAAATTAAATTAAATATCAAGCTTCAACGCATATAAATAGCAATCATGTGGTACAAACCATCAGCAATCATGTGGTACAATGATGGTTCTAAAATTCATGATAAATATTTGGGATTTGAGTCTATCACTCTGTAATATTAAAAAAAAATATTAAAATTATTAGGACAAATTAACAAAAAAACAAATATTTGTGAGAATTATATGGCATAACACTTTAAACAAATATTTGGAAAATATGACCAAATGTATTAGTAATATTTTATTTATGTGAATGGTATTAAAGAAAACTAAAGTGATTACTGCCGGTAATATGTCATCCGTTCATAGCCTTTGTTGTTTGATAAATTTAGCATAAAAAAGGTTTTGAGCTTATGTCCTAAGATTTTTTCTCTAGTTTTGAGCCATAATTTTTGTTTTCTAACTTACAAATTACAGAAGTTTTCTAAACCAGCACATTTTATATATGTGTGTGTGTTTCCACTACTAGCTTAAATTTTATAAAACTTGAATATTTAGTACTAGAATATAAACAAGAGATATTCAACATATTATTATTGGGACGAGTACAACGGAACAAAAGAATCTACATACGAGATTGAAAACCCTTAATAAGACGACCGCACAAATCTGTTGATGGGCATGGCACGTAGAGGCTTGGCCTTCCGCATCGTAACACTGAAAGCATCAGTCATGTCCATGTTTTCAGCGACGACACCGTTTTGAGCATTCCAGTCAAAGGAATAGAGAAGAGACGCAAGCATCAGAGACATTATTGTAAGAGACATTCACATTCCCGGACACATTCTTCATCCCGCTCCAAACGGTATCAGCTCGAATTCTTTCCCTTTCACATCGATATCTCGTAACAAAAACCTTTCTGGTTCAAACCTCATCGGATTCTCCCATACGCTCGAGTCTCGTCCTATCGCCCAACGTTCACCAAAACCTAAAAAGAAATTAGGTTAACGGGTTTCCCAAGTTAGTTATACGTACGTGATATGATGAAATACCGAGGCGTTTTTAGGAACGAGGAAACCAAAGATGTGGACATCGGATTCTTTCGAGGGATCAAAGGAGCTGGACGGTGCAACGAAGAGTCTCTTTCACAATTGCTTGTAAGTAAGTCGTCTTAAGTCTTAAGCTCATTTTGATACTTTTCTTAAATTCTGGCTCTGTATGGGTCTTTTGGGTCTACACCCACCTCATGTTCACCGAACAGCTAATACCATCGTCAAAGTTTGCCAACTTGATTCTCTAAATTAGATAATATCTCTAATTTTTTTATAAATATGGAAATAAATATGCATGATGGAATTAATATAACTCCATTATGCATATTGCATATTTATTTCCATATTTTTAAAAAATAGAGATACTGTATTATCTAATTTGGAGAAGCAAATTCGCAAACTTTTACGATGGTATCAGCTGTTTGGTGAAATGTTTCTATTTTTACTTATAACACTACAAACTAACTAGTTCACAAATTTGTTTCTTGTCGGAAAGTTGGAAACATAACTTCTTACCTAATTTCTGGTGAAAATTTAGCGTACAATTCAATTTTTAATATAAAATGTTTAAACAAAGAGACAATGCTGCACATGCATGTATCGTATTCATGGCCAAAACTAGTGAGAGTTCCATTCCACGACCTGTTAAGAAATTGGAGAATGACTAGTACATAAGAGCAGCTCTTCTAAAATAGTTTTTTTCATAATTTTTTAATAATAGAAAAAGAAAGGAAAGAAAGAGTTTAAAACTTGAGAAATAAAATCTTTAATTAGAAACTTTAAATTAGAACTTCTCTTTACACTTTATAAATGGCTCAACATTTTTAATAAATATTTTGATTGAGTTAATAGTTAAATTTTATTAAAATATTGATTTTATTTGGTTTAGAAACCCTGTTATACTTACTAATATATAAAAAAATGAAACCCTTGTTTTAGGTTTGGTTTGTATCTAGTTTAAATATTTGACTTAAAAATTATATGCACTAGATAACCGATAGTTTCAATTAAGATTATGTGCACTAGATAACCGATAGTTTCAATTAAGATTAAGGAGGTTAAATACTAGAACTCACATGAGCCTTTCTATTGCTCTAATCACTTCTTCTTCTTCTCAGATCTCAATTTTCTTTTTGAAAAAAAAAACTCATCAAAAAGGTCCATCTGAATCTGCACTAACCTGAACAAGCTTTGTGTTTGTCGCTTTTCTTTTTGCCTGTTTTTTAAGAGATTCACTTTTCACGTTTCCAATGATGTTACCAAAGTCAAACCCCTAATTACACCTTGCCCACATTCTCATTAACACAAATTAAATAAAACAAACATGTTTCTATTGTAACAAAACAAATTAAGTCTCTTCGACTGACCTCAATAATATCAAAGAGATTTACTATTTGCCATCTTATTAATACAAACTCGTGCGTGTATTTTGGTCCAAAATTGGGTAAAAATAAAACCAAAACAAAAATCCAACAAGAGTCAGACCAGAACGATAAAGGGCGAATCTGAAAAGGTCAAAATCTCATCACCCGAGAAAACGACCGGAACAATGCCTCATTTTGCATATATAAAAAAAAAATTAATATCTATCATTTTACAAAATAGCTATAATTATTTGGCTACTGAGTATAGAAATTCTTTTTGTTACCTAAGTACTCAAACTTCAAACATCCTAGTAATTAATCAACTATATAATAAACTAATGTCAAAACCAAATCGAACATCAAATCTAAATTGCTGATTAATTTACGCACATGGCTTAGTCGATCGGACACCTCTTTCGTTATTCAAACGTCTATTTGTTTAATCAATGGTCAAGCTAAGTAATTGATTAACCGATTAATTATAGCCACCTCGAAGAACATTATCACCGGTTAGCTCCACCCACACTCACACATGACGCATGCGCGTGTCTCCACGAGTTAATAATAGGCGAGTGAGGTTGACTTCACCTTCGCTTCCCCAATTAAATCTCGTAGGTCCACTGCGGGACCCGTTCAAACTAAAAACCCGAAACCGCTCGTGAATCTCACCGACACGCGCCTCAGAAACCCGCGTGTTTCGCCCACGCTCCCTCTTTAAAATCTCACGACTCGGTGACTATCGATATAACGACATAAATCAATTAATATCCGCTCACATGACTGTCACATTATACAGTCACAATACCCATTTATTCTCCGAAACGTCACCATACCAATAACACTCTCTTGTCACACAAGCACCTCTCTCTCTATTATCCTCACTTAATTGTTTTAAAATATAACAAAAAATAAATAAATAATTAAGCCATTCTCTGAATTTACCTACGTGACTGAGTAGCTGAAGAAATTTAAATTTATTTTTTGGTCAGTTGGAAGTTATCACCTTACCTTCTTCTTCTTCCATGGAGCCTCCGACTTAAAAGAGACGTCTTTACTTCTCTATCTACGAAAATGCCATCTCGTCACTCTCCGCCGTATATCCCGCCGCTGCAACCGACGAAGGTTAGCGACGGTCATCACCGTTTCCAGATGCTTCCGCTTATCATTGCCGGTTCTCTCATCTTAACCGGAGCTCTACTCATCATCTTCACTATACTTATCTACCGGAAACTCTACCGAAACCGTACGGCTCCTTCCGATCTTGTCTCTAAGTCTCCTCAACACTACCAATGTCGCCGCTTCTCTTACACTCAGATCCGCCGCGCAACAAACTCGTTTTCCGAGTCGACTCAGCTCGGCCATGGCGGATTCGGCACGGTTTACAAAGCTGATCTCCCGAGTGGCAGCTCACTCGCCGTCAAAGTCATGAACTCTGCTGGGTCTCTACAAGGCGAGCGTGAGTTTCACAATGAGCTTTCTCTCTCCTCTCACCTAATCGGCTCGCCTCATGTCGTCTCTCTCCTCGGGTTCTCCTCCGATCGTCGTGGCCGGCGGCTTATACTCGTCTACGAGCTCATGGCTAATCGTAGTTTACAGGACGCGCTTCTGGGTCGCAAATGTGAGGAGCTTATGGATTGGAACAAGAGATTTGAAATTGCAACGGACATCGCAAAGGGGATCGAGTTTCTTCACCACTGTTGTGATCCATCCATCATCCATGGAGATATTAAGCCTAGTAATATCCTTCTCGACTCCGATTTCAAAGCCAAAATCGGAGATTTCGGTCTCGCGAGGGTAAAGTCTGAGGATTTAGTTAGTGGTAACGATACTAAGATTCTGATTGAGGAAGAAGAGAAGAGAAAGGATGTTGTTGAAGATAACGGGTCGATTCTAGAGGAGACTGAAAGCGTGATTACTGTTTTCGAAGAGGGTAATGCCGTGAATTTCTCGCCGGAGAATGGTTGTGCAATTAGCATCTTGACGGAGACTGGAGCATCTCTGGGGGTGGCATCGGTACTTTCGCCTGAGAATTGTGGAATCAGCGTTTTGACGGTGGAAGCGGGACTGTCTCCGGGACCGGCATCGATACCGTCGCCGGAGAATTGTGCAATTAGCGTCTTGACGGCGTCTCCGGGAGCAGCATCGGGATTATCTCCGGAGGTGGGTTTGGAGAAAGGGAGTGTTTCGGAGAGCTGTTTGGAACAAATGAGTGTGGAGAGTAGTAAGCACAAAGTTGGTTCGAAGAGAGATTGGTGGTGGAAACAAGACAACCATGGTGGAAGTAGAGGAGGGATTGAATCAGGGAGTGTGAAAGACTACGTGATGGAATGGATTGGGAGTGAGATTAAGAAAGAGAGTAACAACAACGAGGAATGGATCAAAAATGGTGATGGGTCATCATCATCAGTCTCTAAGAAGAAGAAGAAAGAGAAGAAGAGAAAGCCTAGAGAGTGGTGGAAGGAAGAGTTTTGTGAAGAGCTAACTAGAAAGAAGAGGAAGAAGAAGAAGAAAAAGAAAAGAGGGTTAAGCTCAATCTCAAGCATTGACTCTTGGTTTCACAGAGACGATGACGCGTCCTCTGTTCATGAACAGAGTCATAACCCTACCAAGAGGAAGAAGAGGAATAGTATAGATTGGTGCGGGGTAGATGGGTTAAGCGGAGAGCTAAAATCAGTCATGGGTAAAAGAAACAGTCAAGATTCTGGTTTATGGTGTGATGTAAATGTGCAGAAGAGCGGTGGAGTAAGCAGCACACCGAGTATGAGAGGTACGGTGTGTTACATTGCACCAGAATGTGGCGGTGGAGGTGTGTTGTCTGAGAAATGTGATGTCTACAGTTTTGGGGTTTTGCTTTTGGTTCTTGTCTCAGGGAGACGGCCGTTGCAGGTGACTGCATCGCCTATGTCAGAATTTGAGAGGGCTAATCTGATATCATGGGCTAAGCAATTGGCTTGCAATGGTAAATTGTTGGAGTTAGTTGATAAATCTATACATTCTTTGGAGAAAGAGCAAGCGGTTCTTTGTGTTACTATTGCATTGCTTTGTCTCCAAAGATCTCCGGTTAAGAGACCGACGATGAAGGAGATTGTTCAGATGCTTTCTGGTGTGTCTGAGCCACCACATTTGCCGTTTGAGTTCTCACCCTCTCCGCCTATGGGTTTTCCATTTAAGTCAAGGAAGAAAGCACGGTGAAGTTTTGGTTTAGTTTTGAGCACAATCAAGTGTAGAAACTGTTTAATTCCATAACATTAGATTAGTTGAAGATTAGTTGCTAAACATTTTAATTAGACAATAAAGAATTTTCAATTGAAATGAAGAACATGATTGTGATTAGAGTTTAATTGCCTTTTCTGTGTGCGCTGAAATCTATGCACAAAACTAGATGGACCCTGGTTTCAAAATGTTTGATATCCTTGTCTCCCGCTGTATTAAAAGAAGGGTATGGCGTATGGGACAAATTTACTTTTTGTTTTGTTCTCTTTCTTTTAGTTCTCTTAACAATTTTCATGGAATCGGAATTTCACATATAAAGGTCATGACTTCCCATCCTAATCACAAACTTCCCATCCTCGTTTACTTCCACGGCGGCGGATTTATACTCTACAGCGCCGCTTCCGCTCCTTTCCATGAATCCTGCAGCAAAATGGCTGATCGTCTCCAAACCATAATCCTCTCTGTCGACTACCGTCTAGCTCCTGAACACCGTCTCCCGGCGGCGTACGACGACGGTGTCGAAGCAATCTTATGGCTCCGCGACCAAGCTCGCGGCGGAACCAACGGCGGAGAATGTGACACATGGTTGAAAGACGGCGTCGATTTCTCGAAATGCTTCGTGATGGGATCGAGCTCCGGTGGAAATATCGTCTACAGCGTCGCGTTGCGTGTCGTGGACACAGATCTCTCCCCTATTAAGATCCAAGGGCTGATAATGAACCAAGCTTTCTTCGGTGGCGTTGAGCCGTCAGATTCAGAGTCACGGCTTAAAGACGATAGGATCTGTCCGTGTAGATCGCGACCACGTGTACAGCAATCCGATTAAGAGCAGTGGGCCACAGGAGAAAGAGAAGATGGGACGTTTTCCGTCGACTCTCATTAACGGTTACGGTGGGGATCCATTAGTTGATCGGCAGAGAGACGTGGCGGAGATGCTGAGGGCACGAGGAGTGCACGTGGAGACGAGGTTTGATAAAGATGGGTTTCATGCGTGTGAGTTGTTTGATGAGAACAAAGCCAAGGCTTTATACGACACCGTTGAAGCTTTTATGAAGAGTTGTTCATCAACTGCACCATCGTCTAACATCTAGTCCGATCTAATAATTAATGTCTTCTTATGAATTATCTACCGAATAATAAATCATTACTGCAATTTGTGAACTAAATTGGATGTTCAGGTGCTGCTTAACGCTTAAATCACCTAGAATCATATATCGGTGAACTACATTTATCAACATTAATTCAAATGATGATTTGAATAAATTATTTGTATGTACGCTCATTCAAATACAGAACATGATTCCTTATTTAGACAAAATATCAAAACATTCTTGAATTGGTCAATGGTATCGTTAAAACTGCGCAGAATCATGACCACAAATTAATCCGTGCGTTCATCCTAATCACAACTTAAGCGCCAATAAACATAAAAGACACATACACACACACAACAAACACAAACAAAAACTCCAAACATTTGTTCTTAATTTTACCTAAACTAACCTTCTCTTAATCACACAATTCAAAATAAAAACAATGTCACGTGACTCTCGTCCCGCATTTGATCCACACAAGCACCTTAGCATCTCAATCAACCCCGATGGCTCTTGCACGCGCCATTTCGCCTTTCCAATGGTCGATCCCGACCCGGAACCGTCCCCGGGAAAGCTCACCGCCTCCAAAGACATCACCATTAACCATGAAACCGGTGTGGCCGTACGTATTTTCCGGCCAACCAATCTCCCTTCCAACGATAACGCCGTTGCTCGTCTCCCAATCATCTTCCATCTCCACGGCTCCGGTTGGGTGCTTTACCCAGCCAATTACGCCGCGAATAACCGCTGTTGCTCTCAGATGGCGAGCGAATTAACGGTGATCATCGTCTCCGTTAACTACCGTCTAGCTCCAGAGCATAGACTCCCAGCTCAATACGACGACGCATTAGACGCTCTGCTTTGGGTCAAACAACAAGCCGTTGACCCAATTAACGGCGAGCCTTGGCTTAGAGACTACGCCGATTTCTCTCGGTGCTACATATGCGGTTCGAGTAACGGCGCTAACATCGCTTTCCAATTGGCGCTCAGATCGCTAGACCACGATTTAACGCCGTTAAAAGTAGACGGATGCGTGTTTTACCAACCTTTTTACGGCGGGAAAACGAGGACGAAATCGGAGCTGAGAAATTTCGCCGATCCCTTAATGCCGGTGCCGGCGATTGACGCCTTGTGGGAACTATCTTTACCGGAAGGCGTTGATCGTGATCACAGGTTCTGTAATCCGAATGGTTACTTGCCGCAAAAGGAGAAAGTGGGACGTTTGGGACGGTGTTTGGTGATCGGTTACGACGGAGACACGGCGGTTGATCGGCAACAAGACTTTGTGAATATGCTGGTTGCGGCTGGGGTTAGGGTTGAAGCAAGATTTGACGATGCCGGATTCCATGGAATCGAGCTCGTTGATCCACGGCGAGCCATCGCTCTTCTTAATATGATCAGAGATTTTATTAATTAATTATTGTTTCCAAGGATCCATTGGTCGCCAGTTATTCATTTTTCATTTTTTCATACATGTTAACATAGAACATTGTTACTCCCTGATTGTCTCATCAATCATTGGCATATTTCAAATATTATTAGTGCACAATTAAAAAAGAAATGTTACTAATAATAGTCCTAATCTATTCACAATTAAATAGTTCAATTTTAGGACCAATTTGTGATCAGCTTTAGAAAATAGAAAAAGAAACATATATTGAATAATATATATATATATATAAAAAGCGCATACACGAGATCGGGTCATCAACATTGAAATCGAAAGATCTTCGACTTCCCAAATTGTCGCTAAGTGTTTCACTTTCGCTCCAATTTTTTTTATCTCTCTCTCTCTCTCTCTCCAATGGCGGACGGTGGGGCTGACTCTCCAGCTCCACCATCGGAAAACGGCGGAGAATATCTGCTGTCGCTTTTGCATAGAAAACCTTACCAGCAGAGCAACAACAATACATTGATCAGACCACCCGGTCCCCAGCATCAGTCGTTCACTCTCGATCCGGCCATTGCAGCTGTTGGCCCAACCGTGAATGCTTTTCCTCCGTCGAATTGGCCGTCTAACGGTTGTGATCGATCCGGTACGCGTACTCCTCCTTGGCCGCCCGCCTTATCGCCTCCTAATCTCTCGCCCAATCTGTTAGGGTTTTCTCAGTTTCAGCATAACCCTTTTCCTGCAAACCAATTCGAAGGTAATCAAAGAGTATCAGCAGAAGATGCTTATAGATTAGGATTTACTGGAACTGGAAATCACGCAATTCAATCGATGGTACAGCAGCAGCCGCCGCCGCAAAAGCTTGTTTTTGGTTCTTTCTCGGGAGATGCTACTAAAAGCCTTAATGGGCTACTCAACGGGAACTTGAATTATGATTCTAGTCATATGAGGAATCCACAATCCGTCCTCCCGAATTATAGCCCAGATCCAAGCTTTTCTCTTCTCAATGAACACAGAGGAGGTAACATTGGAAGAGGAAACTGGGGTCCCATTGGGAATAACGGCAGGGCTTCCAAGTCTACTCCTCCTCCTCCTGGATTTTCGAGAGATTTGGGAAGTAAGGACGGTGATAGAGGGATGATGGGTAGTTTCCAGAGGAATCATGATAATGCGCATTCTAATCTATGGGATAAAAGTGTTGTTGATTTAAGTGCTGAGAATGATAGATTAAGGAGATTATCCTTCCAGAACGAGAGCAGGTTCAATCTTAGTCAACAGATTGATCATCCTGGACCACCTGTTGGTACAAGTCTACATTCTGTATCGGCAGCTGATGCCGAGGATTCCTTTTCGATGCTGAACAAGGAAGCTCGTCATGGAGGTCAATACAAAGATGAACTGGGACAGTTCAGTAAGGGAAAGAGGGAAGGCAATGGGGAGTTTGTCCCTGCTGATGACGAAATTGAGGGTTTTGGAGAAGATATTGTTGACTCTGTATTGCTTGAAGATGAAACTGACGATAAGGATGCCAAAGATGGGAAGAAAACTAGCCGCTCTTCTCGTGAAAAGGTAAGTTTCAGTTTGTGTGATATAGGATATAGCTAGATCATACAGTTTTAATATACTACTAATTACTTGTTGGGAACATTCAGTGACGGTGTTTAGCTCGTTTAATTTATTCCCGAACTAGAAAGTATGCGTCTTTTTAGGTTGTAAAATTTGTTTTAAGTTTGGGTTTTTGTTATCAGGAATCGAGAATGGACACTCGGGGTCAGTGGTTGCTTGGCCAAAGGTTAAGAATGGTTAAAAGGTATATGGCATGTCGAAATGACATCCACAGGCATGATGCACCTTTCATTGCTGTGTACAAGTCCCTGATTCCTGCAGAGGAGGAGCTGGAGAAGCAGAGACAACTAATGGCCAAGTTAGAGAATCTAGTTGCCAAAGAATGGCCTAATGCAAAGCTATATCTCTACGGGTCATGTGCCAACTCTTTTGGTTTTCCAAAGAGCGACATCGATGTTTGCCTCGCAATCGAAGATGATGATATCAACAAATCTGAGATGTTGTTAAAGCTGGCGGATATTCTGGAATCAGATAATCTCCAAAATGTTCAGGTAAAAGAAATGTTTTACTTACATAGAAAATGTTGATCATGTACTTAATACTTCTTCTTATGGTTATGAATTTTGTGTCTATATATCGAAAACATATTTTTGTGTAGGCACTGACACGAGCTAGGGTTCCAATAGTAAAACTCATGGATCCTGTTACTGGGATATCGTGTGATATATGTATCAATAATGTGCTAGCTGTTGTGAACACAAAGCTCCTGCGGGACTACGCGCGGATAGATGTGCGCTTAAGGCAATTAGCTTTTATTGTCAAACATTGGGCAAAATCGAGAAGGGTCAATGAAACTTATCAAGGAACACTTTCCAGCTATGCGTAAGTATTAAATGAAGTTACATTCAATATTTCACAAAATAATCATAAAAGACTTATCTTATATATGAAACTTTTGCAGGTACGTTCTTATGTGCATTCATTTCTTACAAGAGCGTAGGCCGCCAATTCTTCCTTGCTTACAGGTGTGTATGATAACTATGATATTTCCTTATGTGTAATGTAATTTATGCTTTGCTTTTATCGAAAACCTTTTTCGACTTTGTGCAGGATATGGAGCCGACATACTCAGTTCGGGTAGATAATATCCAGTGCGCATACTTTGACAATGTGGAAAGACTCACTAAATTCGGATCAAGTAACAGGGAGACCATAGCTGAGCTGGTGTGGGGATTTTTCAACTACTGGGCGTACGGTCACGATTATGCGAATACCGTTGTATCTGTCCGTACCGGTTCCATACTTGGGTAAATTCGCACTCAATCTTCTACTTATTACTGTAAAGCAATCTCAAAGTTAAAACATGAAATATTTGCTGTTGCAGGAAGCGAGACAAGGACTGGACGAGAAGGGTTGGGAATGATAGGCACTTGATATGCATAGAGGATCCGTTTGAGACAAGCCATGATCTGGGTCGGGTGGTGGATAAGTTTAGCATCCGAGTGTTGAGGGAAGAGTTCGAGCGAGCTGCAAAGGTTATGCATCAGGATCCTAACCCATCTGCCAAGCTTTTCGAACCATATCTTCCTAGTCAAGACCACGATTAACTTTCAATCGGGTTCGTGTGGCTTGTATATATTTATGTTTAGATTCGCTCTCTCCACTTCTTTTTTGGTTGTTTTGGATTCTTGCTTGTGACCCTACTGCCCCAAAAAAAAAAGTATTTTATGTTGAAGCTTTTTATATGATGGTGATGAGTACCGGGTAGAATTATCATTGTGTGACTAGAGAAAATTTTGAGAAAAATAATATAATTTTGAAACAATATTATCAAAATGATAAAAGAATCGTCAGACGAATAAATCTCGCGCCAAGCAACTAGGACTCAAGTTACCAAAACTTGTGTTTAGAACATTACATAAAAATTTTATTTTTAGGAACTGCTATAAAATATCAAAAAATTTTGAATGGTCTTGGATAGGATATAAAATTTGTATAGACATAAGGCATCAACAAATATTGGACCGGACCTGCAAGCAACGATTACAACAAGCTATTCCACCGATATATTCTGCCACGTGTTATCATCGTCAGACGTCCCGGAGCCATGATTGTGTTCGGTGACGGATTCGTCGCCTCCATCAAGTGAGTCTCCGCTTCCACTTCCTGAATTCTTGGCCAATCACTTCCAAACTCAGTCTCCGCCATTACCGCCCCTGTATCTGCTCCCGTTACAGCCGATCTCCTTCGCCCCCTCCCGGTTCTTCGGTTGGTTGTTACCACTATCGAATGTAGAATTTTCTTTTTTTCTTTACGCACTTTCTTGCGATTCAGTGTCTTGAAAAAAGCTGAGACACCTTTATTTATTATCTTCATCACTCTAGGATGATCTTATTTCTCCGATCTTGTTATTACGAGAATTAATTTTACACCATAAATTTTCTGTCGTATTTGTGTGTTCATAGAAAATTGGTGGGATGGGTTTAATATAGTTTTTTGTTCTTTAGGACAGTAAAACGGTTAACAAAAAAGTAGGCGTATTTTACTAAACCATTAGTGCACAGACCAGATCCACAGATACATAACATGTGTCTGAACGAAGTTTTGAAATGGGAACAATCATGAATGTGTTCTTTCCCTTGGGCACACCTAAATCTCACTTGACGAGAAACAGAAACCTCCTCCTAGTAGATTGCCACATCCAGATAATCTCCAATCTACGAAAGGATGATTAATTGGGCAAAAGATTTTGATTAAAAAGGTTACCATTGAGAATGTTTTACTGTCGCTTTTGTGTGTTTTAAACTCTTTACCTCGAAATGAAGGTCAGCGAGTGTTTTACTGTCGTCTGGTTGTTTTCGGTTTGGATAAGACATCGTCTGACCAACCTTCGTCAAATAACAAAAACAATCACAAGATCAGTTATCTTCCCATGGGTTCTTGGAATCATACGCAAAGCATCACAAAGAACAAGTAAAACGATGACGGTTGAACCTGAAAGCACCCATTTCAATCAAACTAATGCATTTTGTAATGACTAGATATAATGCTATGTTCTCACAAGACTCAAATCATAAGCATGAGAAGATGACCAGTCGATGCTAATATGATATGAGCCTGCTTCATAAGTATAACAAAAGACATATTCAAGATAGCATAGAAACATTTTTTAAAAAAAAACTGAATCACCGAGAACTAATTGTGCGACTAAGAAGAGTGGCAAAAAAACACAGAAGAAACTCTAGAATGCATTAATAATCATGTGTGGTATGGTTATATCCTATCTTATCAAGATTGTGAAGAAAAAAATAATTTTACCTGTCTCACAATAAAGCGGCCATTCTTGTCTGGATAAACAAACGCAAATGATAATCTCGCATCTCTTCTCCTAGCCGCTACAGAGACTTCTTTGACCTGAAACAAAAACGTGGTTTTACTTTGTGTGCTTGTTTAGAGACAACAAAATATAGGCACTTCCTTTGAGTGAAAACATACCAAATCTGTTAACTCGCGAAGATTGGCATCTTTCCATGTGTAAATTTGAACTTCATCCTTTGGTTCTTTGCCTCTCACAGCATAATCTTCCTTAGTATGATGACCACCAGTCTGAAGAAACTCCCAATTAATCCAAATTTGCAGTATAATTCAAAAAGAGCAAAAAAAAACAAAAAAGAGTAGACTCAACACAATGGTTAAAACTGGGTTTCATGGCCAAAACTTGCAAACCATGACACAAAAACACCGTCAATTCTCGAGTGTGCCAGTGATCAAACTTGCACTTATGTAATTAAGGCATTCGTAGTAGAATCAAAGGAGGAACTAGGCGATCGCTTGTTAAGAACTTACTGGAATACAAAAAATATATCCTTTGAAACCAAACTACAACAGCAGTTAAAGGATCAAATTACGAAAATAAGTCAACGCAGATGGGTTTATGCAACTTCTGTACAATTATCTACAGCTAAGACAAAATTAGAACAAAATTGGAGAAATCGTACCTTGGTGAAAACACGAAGAAGCAGTGGACATGTCTGTGATTCGAATGTTAAAGAAAAGGGAAACAGTGAATGAAAATAGAAACCCTATAAAGAAATAAAACCCTAGAAAAGTTAGAAGATTTTCCACCGTTACGCGCTGATGAATCGAATACAAACCTTCTCGCGATCGACGTGTTCGGCTTTAAGACGAGGAGGTTGATTAACGCCTCTCGGAGGAGGCGACAATGGCCTCCCACCACCTTGTCTTCTCGCTGCTTCAGCCATCTCGCTCTCTCGAAGTATCTCCGATGAAGGTGTTATGTCGCAGAGTGATCGGATTGCTTTAGGCCCATACTTATTTACCCTAATGGGCCTTTTAGGCATAACTATTGAGCCCTTTTATATTATTTCTTTGTCAATAGGCCTATTATGAGATTTATTCATAAGAGCCATCAGTATCTTCTAAACTGATAGAGTTTCTTAATCAATTTTTAATAACAAATTTATTATTAGTTTAATATAAGGGACTCAATTAGAAACTCTATACAAAAATTTAGTGTAATGTTGAAACTTTTAAATGAGGTTTTAAACCCAAAATTAATAATTTAATACACTCTTGCTTACACATAGAGAAAAGAAGAAATAGATGAATTTATGAAGAGACAGAAGAAGAAGATACCAGTTTAGAGATGTATTGAAGATTATATATATATAGACGTCTCATGTTGCTTTTTTTTTTATATAATATATTTAATTGGATAAAATGCTTAGAATATCAACTATGTGAGTGATTTTTGATCCGCATCCAATTATGACTCTGACGTAGGCATTTCAAGTTTTAACCAAAAATAGAAAATATGTATACACATATTAATTCACAAAAACAAAATATATTTTTTTTTGTTTACACATATATCTTCTTTATTATAATTTATTTGATTATACCATCATCAATAACACTTTTGAAACACATCGGATTACTTAGCTAAAATTATGAAGAAACAAAAAAAAATACACCAATCCATATTCAAAGCATAATGACTTCAAGTGGATCCCAAACGAAAATTATATGCTTTTCCAATCAATTCCTATTGCTTAGTTCTTTTTTTTATTATTATTTTTCACACCTTTTGCTTCTTTGATTGCTTTGATTTGTCAAGAGCGTCTTATTCAAACGATAAGGAGCAACGACCCCACACCTCACATGAAGCTACAGTGCTATTTCCACGAGAATGTGAGGATATTAATTTTTCAAATTACATTAGTGAGGAAATAAATTTTTAAAAAATAAAATAAAGAAAGAAGTAAAGATATTACTATAAAGTGAAAAGTATGAAATTATAAAGACTACCCGATCTTCTTTGCTTCCCTTTCCGAATTTGGCATGCCTCCAACCACCACCAACCTCTTTTCCTTACATCTTCGTAAATAAACAATAAATTATTTTTTGAATATTTTGCTTTTGTTTCTAATCAAAATGATCTGTAAATGAATTTACGTCTATGATGTATATGTATTGAAATATCATTTACATGGCTTGCTTTTTTTCTAAAATGAACTACTTAATAGTTCATTACTATAATTTTGTCTACCATGTTCTATGAAACTCGTCCGAACATATATGGTTTCATGTCATCAGTGTACGAATTTTCCTTTTTTTTATTTTCTTGGATTGGACACAACGAGGATTGTTTGGTCAGTGTCCAGTCTAGTTATTTATTTTGTATAGTAACATTTTTGGAAATATATATAGTCACAAGCTTTCATTTTCTTTTAACAATTCTGATTCTGAATTCTGAATTCTGAAATAGCTATGTTAGTGCCGTTATGGGTCCTTAATTTTGTTGAAGTGGATAAGCCATAAGTGTAATAGAATTTGGATTAAGGGAAAGTAGTTGTTGATCCAAAAAACATAAAATTAAAAGAAGAAGAAAGAATCAGCTATGTTAGTCTCTCCAGTAGGCAGTGCATGGTTATATATATATATGATATTTACACACGCACATGAAAACGCTTTAATCTCTACATAGATCGTATGTGTGTTTATGAATTGTGATTATATGAATGATAACAAAAGTTACTTATGTTTGTTGTTCCATACATTTTTAATGTGTGATGATTCTGTGTTTGTTTGCTAACTTATATTTTGTTCTTCGAATAGAGGGAGATATTTAAACATTCGTCAAAGAAACATATATGAACGGATCCACTGACATTAATATTTTTAACTTATATTTTTAATTTCTAAAATATATATTGAAATGATGAGGTTTGAATATTTTTTCTTCATACCATAGAAGAGTAGAAGACCATAAAAGACTGACACGTTGACTGACATATCAAAATGATTTTCATGTGACGAACCCATTATTCTTTTCATTGAGCTTCGATTTTGGTTTAGCAAATAATGCGATGTTTTTACTTGAGTATATTGATTTATAATTGATTTTAAATAATCATTCAGCTATTAGCAACCAAACTTTATAATCTTGTGTACAAATTTTAAAACTGAATCTATACATATATATATATGTGCGTATAGGAGAAATATTTGACATGATTTTTACCTAACATCTTACTATTTTTAACCAAATATGTGAGCCCTCCAAAAACAATGATGAATTTCTGCCCTCCTTTTGACCAAGTAAAATTTCAAAATTTAGTAAGAATTAATCAGCATTAATTTCACACGTAACAAACTTCGTTTAATTTAGGTTAAATAGACATTTTAACTAAATATACTGACCCATGTTTTTTTTTTAAAATTAAGTTATACAATTTTTTAACGGTAGACTTATATAAATTTAAGAGATCAATGCTTCACCCGAATAGACAACCAATTTCGTCTGTTTATTTATAATAACAATTAGTAATCATTTAAACAAAAAAATATATATATTACATTTAGTAATCAGGGACGTGAACCATAACATTGAGAAAATGTACTCGTTTGAATTTGAAATATCGAGGTTTTTTTAAGGAAAGAAAATGAAGAAATCTAATAAATAAAAAAGGAAAATAATGGAAAATTCTAATGTTCCGACTGTTACAAGCACATTTCCATTCTTAGGTATCTAGCTAAAACTACAAGGACAGAGTTATCATTTTATTCTATCAAAAATTCACGCCATTTATTTATTTTATTTAATTCTATTTTTCTACTTTTTACACACACAAAAATATCTCATTTGCTGGTATCACACACATAGGACAGTCGAAAAACATGGAAATTAATTGGTACAAGATATTTCATTATTCACCATATTAACCTAAGTACCTAACAACAAGAATATAAATCAAAAAGGTTAGCATATAAAAAAAAAAAAGTCACGTTATCGAGTACGATTCATATATGCCTTGGATCTATATATACTTCAAAAAGTTACCAATTCGTGAGAAGAGACGAAATCAGAATCAAGAAAAAAGAGAGAGAAATATGGGGAGAGGGAGAGTGGAGATGAAGATGATAGAAAACAAAATCAATAGACAAGTGACCTTCTCAAAAAGAAGAAATGGTTTGTTGAAGAAAGCTTATGAGCTCTCTGTTCTCTGCGATGCTGAAGTTGCTCTCATCGTCTTCTCTAGCCGCGGCAAGCTCTACGAGTTCGGCAGTGTCGGGTACATTTATGCTCCTTCGTACGATCTTCGTAGCTCTTTATATTCAATAAAGTTGGTTTTCTAAGTGTGTTCTTTTATTACTAGCTAGCTATATCGTACGATTCAAGAATCTTTCAAGTTTTTGTCTTTTGGGTATTCTTTAAGGTTGTGTCTTTTATCCTAAGGTAATTAGGGTTCATCACTATACCATCTCTCTCTGACTCTCTCTTGGATCCATTATAATAAATTAATAAGCCAATGGGTGCGTCCGTAAGTTCTACTTTGTTGTTTGAATTTTATTTGGATCTGGATTCTTTTTAATTCTTTAATCTTGAAGATGTCAAAATCCAAATGGGTTTAACAAAAAAAAGAGAGGAAATTAGGGTTTCCTTCGTTAAGTCTTTATTTTGTTGTAAGCAGAATCTTTATACATAATTGAGCTAATGATGTCTTGCGTGTAATAATCTTTTTCTACGGAATTTTCAGAGTTGAAAGAACAATTGAACGGTATCATCGTTGCTACAACTGTTCTCTAAGCAATAATAGGCCTGAAGAGTCTACACAGGCATGTGTATATGCATACTTACAATAAATGATTCTGATTATCTTTATAACTCTCTTCCTTCAAGTGCTCTTGTTACTATACGCATTTCATTATATAATCTATATATTTGGTGTAGAATTGGTGTCAGGAGGTGACAAAGCTTAAATCCAAATACGAATCTCTTGTCCGCACTAATAGGTTTAGTAATAATTTTCTAAGCCCTTAAAATTATATAGATATTAGTTATCATCTTCTGTTATGTATATATAGTTGCAAATCTCATAGATAGTTAAAGTGTGTTGATTAATTGCTAATTATCAAGGCATTTGCTTGGAGAAGATCTTGGAGAAATGAGCGTGAAGGAACTACAAGCGTTGGAGAGGCAGCTTGAAGCCGCTCTTACCGCGACTCGACAACGCAAGGTTGTATTATCTAAGACTTGTCTTGTTTCATTTCCATTGGATAAAAAAAAACCTCAACTAATCATGCAACTGATATATATATATATATATTGCAGACACAAGTTATGATGGAAGAAATGGAAGTTCTTCGGAAAAAGGCAAATTATATATATATATACATGTTACGTACCAAATAAATTGATAAATGTATATATATATATATATATATTCATATTAATCAATCTACTTTTGAAATGGCAGGAGAGGCAACTCGGAAACATAAACAAACAACTCAAGATTAAGGTCTTCACTTAGATCACAAAATGATAATTTTAAGAGATAATTAAATCGTTCATGTTTTAAATATTTTTGTCAATAGTTTGAGACCGAAGGCCATGCTTTCAAATTATTTCAAGACTTATGGCCAAACTCGGTGGCATCGGTCGCCGGCGTTCCGAACAATTCTGAATTTCCGGTTCAGTCTTCTCATCCAAATTCAATGGATTGTAACACCGAACCCTTTTTACAGATAGGGTAACCATTTTTTTCCTTCGTTTTTGTGAAAAATGGATAGATCTTATATATTTGATTATAAGACTACTTTGGTACTTGGATATATTAGGTTCCAACAACATTACTACGTGCAAGGTGAAGGGTCTTCGGTATCAAAGAGTAATGTGGCATGTGAAACCAATTTCGTCCAAGGTTGGGTGCTTTGACCTTTTGTTGACTAGAGCACGATGCCACGGTCACGCCAATTTCAGCTCTAAAGTTGGATATTTCAGTTTTTTTAAACATATGTTCTAGATTTTTGTCATGTGTTGATATGATATTTAATTACCAACTCGTGTGAATCTATTCGCATGTATAGGTTCTTTAAACAATTTTCCTCTTGTTTTTATTTTTACCTCATATAAAACATTTTTTTTTTTGCATTTACTAACACTCATTTAAAACCAAATTGAATGATTTTCTAGCTGCCACTTGTAAACATAGCATTTATTGATAGTAACAGCTCTTAATATTTCACTTGTAAACATAGCATTTATTGATCGTAAAAGCTGTAAATGTCTGAAAACAATCAAAAAATGTTTTTTACCATCTTTTTCAAATCTCTCAGAATCAAAACTTACACTCGTTTACAAATAGTTACAGATACATAATTATAAAAATTCAAATAAATACAAACTTCATTAAAAAATCAGAATATGTATATATATATATGAAATATAGATATTATTATTATAAAATATATAAATACATTTGATATATATTTTTAATTAATATTCACTAACCACCTTTCAAAATTTATATTTATAAGATCTTTCAAAAAAGTTTCACAATAAATTACTTTTAATCAGTAATATATGTATATATATATAGCAAAATATTTTTCTTTAAAATTTTAAAATCTCCACAGAATAAATAATTTAACTGTTGTTACATCTATTATTCAACCAATTATAAATATTTTATAAATGCATATATTTTCAATCGATAAATTAATTATATAATTATACGAAACGTTTAATAACATTTACAATCCGTTCCCGTATAATTCAGAATTCTGCACCCCAATCCATCTTCCGTTGACATTATCTAAAACGTAAGTATTTACATTACTCGTTACAAACATACCATATAATAATAAATAAAAACGTACCAGAGAAATATTTTGGTTTTCCAACAAACATACCATATGTATAATATGATGAACTACAACACGATTTTTTTATATAAAAAAAATGTACTGATGGACATTAATAAAAATTTCAGACTTTTCTTTATCTCACAATATATATATATATGTGTGTGTGAACGAATAGAAACATATACATATATATATATATTAGATCCTTATATATATATGTGTGAATGAATATAAAAATCTAGACATAAGTTTTCCAAAAGTCTTCGTTTTATTGGATTTTGAATATTTTAGTTTCTTATTAACTAAAAAGTTAAAGATTTTCATTTTAGTAACCCCATTTGTAACTGTTTTGAATGGGCTATTATCGCAAAGTAAGCCCTTTTATAAGTAGGCCCTCACATAATAAATTCATGGGCCCAAGTCAGTGTTTAAAGCACATGCTATTTCTCGTTTCATGTGTATCTATTATCCATCCAATATTTATCCCATATATATATATATGGGTTAACTAAGCTAATTCCAAATTCTTTTATACGCTTCAAAAGCCCTATATTTTTCTTTTCTTACAATGTTAAAGTTTGAGAGGTAATGTAAAATTTTTAGTTGTAATCACGATTGTTAATAAAATGGTATTTATGAAAACTAATGTTTTTCGAGTATTACAAAGATTAAGTCGAATTAGCTTTTGGTTGATTCTATTAATGATAATAAATTCAGATAGTGTTTGTAGCTTATACTGGTATATTAGAGGACTGTCTAGAGGAATTTGATATTGGGAAGTGGACTGAACAAAGTTGATTCGGTTCCCATCGTTTTCTAACATTATATGGATAAAGATTCGAAATTGACTGAAGAAAATACAACAAATTCTCCAAAAAAAAAAAAAGAATTAATTAGTGGCTAAGTTTAAAGTTTTGGTCGAATATGGCACGATCGAGACCACTGACTCTGACTATACCTAGCTATATGACTCGGACTAGTGTTAAATTTAAAGATGACGTTAATTTAGAGTTCTCTTGGTGCTTCGAGGAAAATTGTATGACTGAATTTTGAATAAGCTTTAATCAATTTGCTCATCAGTTATATGTTGGCATCAAATGCTTAATATCGAAAAGTCTTCGAACTTAGAGATGGTTATATTCTCGACTTGGGAGCGTTAGAGCTCTTTCACCAAACAAAAATAATTTGGTTATATATACTTTTTGATTGTTCTTGTTGCTATAACTTTCAAATTATAAGTTATATATAGGTATTCCTGATTTGGAGGGAAAACGCATAAACTGATACATAATAACAAAACTTGAAAATGAACAATAACCATCTAGGGAGGCAAGTGTACAAGAACAAAGATACATAACACATGCATTTCAGTTTTAAGGAAGAGAGTGAGAGAGAAACAAGACACCAAGAGAAGCAGATATAGAGTTTTTGTTACTTGTCCTTATACACTCACTGCTAAACCCTGTTTTTACTTAGGGTTTTTTTTTTTTGCATTTTTTGCTGTTGTTTAAACAGTAGTTTCTTCATTTTCTCGAAGAACAAGGCAACCCAATGAACAATTGTGTCTCTACTTCAGAACTTGGACTACTCTCTTCGTCACCTCTTCCGCTTTCTTGGTTCTTGTTCGACCAAACTTCAATTTCATGAGATCCCCACTGCAATAAAAATAATTATGAATATTTATATGTATACAAAATTAATTGATGCAAAGAAGATATAACAACACATAGAGGACTAAGGTCATGACGATCTTGGGATTATAATGCGAATGTAATAATTGAAGATTAACCAAGAAGAACTACTATAAAGCCGAAAAGGCAAAAAAAAAAACAAATGTGGAACCCTAACTTGAGACCCGTAGGAGAAATTCGTTTGTAAAATATATTGTACCTTTTCAGTGAGCTTCTCGTTTTCTGCAGCTAGAGCTTTCTCCTGCAATTTTTTTTTTTTAAAAAAAAATCATTTGTAAAAAACAAGAACAAGACGATTATTAAGTTGGAATATTCCAACACTTGAGTTTCTTTACCTTTTGCTTGAGCTGCTCAATTTGTTCCTTAAACACTTGAGTCTAATAGAGATGAGTAATGAAGTTAGAATTATGAGTGGTTTTATAAGAATAATAATGTGGGGATGATATATATATATATATAATATGCATGTATACCTTTCTTGCTCGAATACATTTGACACTTTTCTCAAGTTGTTGCTCAATTTGCTGCAGCTCCTCAATCGAGCATGATCCTATGCCTTCTCCCAAGAGTTTACTAATTAAAGTAAGAAGGAAAAAACACTTAAGACGATTTTCTCTTACTACATGATATATATACAATAATACAAGTGTATGACGTGTTTGTACCGTTTTGAAGCTTCAAGTTGTTCAATTTTCTTCATCATGTTTGCTGCTTCATGTTTCAAATGCTGTTGGTTATATCAACAATGTTATTGCATGTCCTTATTTTCAATATGTGGCTTGATAATAGTCTTAATGAGATGCTAATAAGTGACATTGAGAAACTGAGATTATTACAGACTGATAAATTTTTCTTAAGACATTTTATCTTTGTACAAAAATAGTTATAAGAAATTGGTACGCAAGATAACCTGCATATTTTCTTCAGAAACCGGTTTGTTGCTGATTCGATCCTTGGTATGCCTCAGATAACGATCTATGGTATCTTGCATACTGTTAAAAAACATTGAAACTAATTAATCAGAGATTGAGTTAGCACAATGTAAGAAACAAACTCAATTTCTCTCGAACTCAAAAACAGACAATTTAAGAACATAACAATCTTTCTTTGTCTGAGAAAAAAGAAAAACAATCTTTCTTAGTCTAAGTAATCACAAGACTTAAATGACATAAATTCGTGTACTATTTGGGGCTTTTTTTGAACCCCCATTTTGGAAAACCAAAGATGTAATCTCTTTTCTTTTAATTAAGTAGGTTGAAAGAAAGAAGTATTTTTTCCAAATGGACAAAATGTCTGAAACATCTGATTAAAAGCTGGCTTTTTCTATATACAGAAGTAATGATTCATCAAAAGTAAATTTGGTTTCCCTTCTACCTAACAGTACAAGATAACTTTTTCTCATTCTCAAAACAATACTATGGCTTGAGTTTCGATGCAAAATCAGGTAGAGAAACAGTAGGAACATAGTATGCAATTTAATTGCACCAAATTAGGTATGAGCATGAAATGAAGCATGTGTGATTTATTGAATTATCCAGACTGTGTATCATCTCAAACCAAAAGAATGCTAATTGCAACATAATTATTTTCTTTGGATGAACCCAAGAAAGAGGAGATGTAATACAAAACTCAAGGAGTTAAACGTGTGTGTGATCATGATCTCTAGTAAGATCTAAGATGATCGAATATATATATATATATAACAAGTGGAAAATACTTGCCAGAGAGTTCTTTGGCATTTTAACTTTTATCATAACTCAGAAACTAAATATGAGAGAGAGAGAGACATCTCAAACAATTAAACAAGATGTACTAATGAAAGAAAAAAACATCTAATAGGATATACTTGATTTACTTTAATAATAGCCCTAAAATTGTAGAAACCAAGAAACTCATTTCACACCCTCTCTAAGGAAACGTCAAAGAGATGTAATTCTACAAACAGCCAACAAATCCATATATAAACCAAGGGATATAAATAAACTCCTCTCTCTCTCTCTGTAGAGGAATTCTTAAAAAAAAAACGTACTTGGAGCTGGCGAACTCAAAAAGTTTTCCCTTAGGAGAGAAGATGATCAGAGAAACTTCAGCATCACAAAGCACTGAGAGCTCAAAGGCTTTCTTCAACAAACCATTCCTTCGCTTAGAGAAAGTCACTTGTCTGCTTGTTGCATTCTCTATTCGCTTCATCTGCGTTTTTCCCCTCACCATCTCTTACTCCTTGTTTAATTTCTCTTTCACAGGAAAAAAATGTAAATAAGATCTCATTTTTTGTAAATTGCAGAGAACATGTGATCAATGGTGCAATCACCTCAATATCAAGATTAGTCACACACATAAAACAACCCATTTTATATGCATAGC